>JANJGK010000018.1:40466165-40608665 GCA_039081455.1 Macrobrachium rosenbergii
TTACTAAACTAGAAACCTTTCAGACTTTCTTTGCAATGCATACCACAGAATATTATGTAAAATATCTTTGCCTCTACCGTAAATTGCTAAAATAAATTAAAACTTTTGGTTTTCTTTTACACAACTGCAACAGTTGAAGCTCTGGTGTTGTGACAGGGAAGGACCAAAGACTTTAAATCTACTACTATTGACCGAAAGGCTCGCATAGTGATAAATTTCCGATCGCTCATAAATTCCTGAAGGTAATCGTGGTGGAATACGATTCGGTTCAATGCCTTTCCAGTCCTCCGGGTTGCAAGAACCCTTGGAATTACAAGCAGTGAATGTGCTGAAATCTCCGAGAAAATTGTTTATTCGGGAAATGGGAGCCGGAAAAAAGCGGCCTTTCTTTGTGAGAGTAAAGTACAGATTCACTAGGATATCGACGGTCTTGTCGAGAAGAAAAGTTTATTGGTGAGCGACCTGATTTCTTTTTTCTGGTTGAAAGTTGTGACTAAATATTTTCCCCTGGTGCGCGGATTTATATTTTAATTCCGAGAAAAGTTGTACAAATATTCTTAGCAGATGTAAAAAAAAATTTTTTTTTTTCAATAATGTGTGTAAGCATAAACAAGTAAAACAAGTAAAAAAAATGAGACGAAGTTTCTTCGGCGCAATTGAGTTTTCTGTACAGCGTATAATCATGACCACCGGTGGTCTCGGTATAATGCTGTATGAGCCATGTCCCATGAAACTTTAAACCACTGGCCGGTGGTGGCCTATCCTATATCTTTGCCAGAAGCACGATTATTGGCTGACTTTAACCTTAAATAAAATAAAAAATTACTGAGTCTAGAGGGCTGGAATTTGGTATGTTTAATAATTGGAGGGTAGATGATCAACATACCAAGTTGCAGCCCTCTAGCCTCAGTAGTTTTCAAGATCTGAGGGCTGACAGAAAGAGGTGCGGACAGGAAAAAGTGCGGACAGAATAAAGTGCGGGTCGGACAGACAAAGCCGGCACAATAGTTTTCTTTTACAGAAAACTAAAAAGTGAAGGTCACGAAATTTTCTTGGTAAGTTTTGAAGCTTACTTTAGACACTCTCAGATGGATCAGTATTTATGGAAGTCAATCGTAAGAAGACTCGATTACAGTATAAAACACCAAATGAATGTTATACGTCTCAAAAGCTGTCCTAAAACGTGAAAATTTTAAAATACATTCTTTTTAAGTAAGTGCTATCAAAGTACGTAATATAAAAACAAAATGCAGTAATTACATTGAAAAAATCAAAATAATAAACCTTAATAATATTGGATAGATTCAGTTGGATCGATATAACCTTTTACAAGATATTGAAATACCTTTGTTTTACTCATTGTTTCTTAATGAAATGCACACTTACAAATGGTGAATTAAAAGTGCATTAGGCCCTACAGCCGTGCACAAATACGAGACTTCAAAAGTGGAATGCACAAAGAAGAATAATATAAATATTAAGAATATTACGTAATTGTATAATGAAAGCGTAGGAAATTCTTTCTTTGTCAAGCTGGACGGTCTTCAAATTCCTTGATTAATTCGTAGTATAACGGCGATAAGAAACTGGGTCACACCGTTCGTTTACAAACGAAAGAATATGTTTACATTTAACATAAACTAACGACTAATAAAATTCCTCATTGAGGGCAGCAGTGAGTCAGTAAATCGTGAACTTAAAAATATTTATGCTTTCTACAAAACGCTAATGGCGTATTTGTTTATATTAAAATTATACAGATAACTTCTGCTTAATCATGGAGGTTACTTGAATTTGAATATTTCTGCTGTCAACAAAATGCTAATGAAGTAATAATATATATTAAAATTACAGAGATAACTTCTACTTAACCATGGAAGTTGCTAGCTAACAGAGGAGCAGGAACAAATGAGCTTCCCCTGAGACTTAGAATATGTTTATCCCAGAGTGAAAGAAAGAGCAAAATATGTATAGACATTTTCTCTCCTCCCCAAATTCTGTCGATTGTCCGATGACCGATTTGGAAGTTTGCCATGAGAGCGCCATAAACCTAAGCAGTTGGATCGAGAAGTTAAATTGGAACGAGGTCACATGAAGAAAAAATGGGCGAAGGTAAAAAGAAAAAGAGAGAGAGAGAGAGAGAGAGAGAGAGAGAGAGAGAGAGAGAGAGAGAGAGAGAGAGAGAGAGAGAAAGAAATCACCGCCAAAATGATTCGAGATGCTGAGGCTTCCCTGATGCTCTGTCACAGATCAATAGGTACAGGGTTTTCAGTAATTATAGAGGAAGCGAGGGAGGTCTTAAATATTTGAGAGAGAGAGAGAGAGAGAGAGAGAGAGAGAGAGAGAGAGAGAGAGAGAGAGAGAGAGAGAGAGAGAGAGAGAGAGAGGCCATGAGTCTGATGCTAATCTTTCCAAATTTATATCTGTTATTAAGAATAAGTGCTCATTTTAGTCATCTTAATAGGATGTGATCACATAAGCAGACACATGTCCCATGCTTTTCAAAATAGTTATGGTTTTTCAATGGTCTTAATCTTTATCTTTGTTATCATTTTTCAAGTCCTCAAAATTTTGAACTGAGAAGCTCGTCATCTTTATTGAAAGTCCCTTTTAATTATTAAGCCACTTGCCAATAGCACAAACGTCTTGACTTTGTGAAATAATATAGTGAATTTTAAATATCTCTTTAATATGGTACCAAAAGCATAACTGCTATATGTATTAGGCTCAGTGTACTTTCAGAAGCATGATTTCAGCCACAGATGGATTAGTTAGTGTAAGCTGGTAGCAGAGAGAAGTCTAAAGCTTAATAGCAAACAAATAGAACAGTAGAAGTAGTTCAGATTTACAACAATTAAAACAAAACATAGTTTTTTATACAGAGCAGAGACCTCCGAGTGTGGCAGAAACTGAATTCGTTGGTGCGATAATCGACAAGAGTCACATTAAATTTTGGCCTTCTCATCTGGCTCAAATGAATGCAGAAATACTGGCAACCTTTGAAACTGTTTCAAGTTTTGTCCTCTACACCCTAGGGAGGCGGCCACACTATATTATTAAAGTCATAGTCATTAAAGATTGATTCTGTTCGAGCTAGCTTACTGATGCAAAATATTCGCATCTTCCAGCTCTCATAGGTTAAGTTTAAAGTCAGTCCGTAACTCAGGAACTTGAACGGCAACTGGAGCTTCTAGATTATCTTATCATGAACCATTCTGTAATTCAACAGCCATGCTCTTTGAGAAGTACTAAAACCATTAGCAAATTTACTATGCCCACTTCTTGAGTTATGCTTTACTAGGTGACATACAACAGCATTACATTTTGGTTGGCAGTTATTCACCAGAGAAAAATATATTTTTAATAATTTTTACTGATAACCTAGATCTGATTCCTGCACGGCGTTAAGGGTGGTCTTCTCTGATACCAAAGGCAGCTGGTTCTTTGCGCAGGATATTCTAGACCGCGATACCACAACAATAAGCGACAATAACAACAGCAGCAACAATAATGATAAATTAACAGAACAGGGCCCATTACTAATTTTCTATCTTCAGACGATCAGTAAAAAATAGACCTCCAAATTTAATTTTGTTTATGCAAATGATCATGCAAATAGCCGGCGCAATTATTTTTGTCAAGTTTTTCATCACAATTAACTTTGAAGAAATTGTTGTGTTAGTAGTATATCTGGATTTTATTTGTTCTTATTTCTAATTAAACATTTATTTAAAATATGTAAATATGTTATGAAGGAAGCCTTTGATGAAAATAAGTATACTGCACTTCATGAAAATTCTCTGCACCCTTTACAAAAAGAATATTTCAGTACTGGCGAATTCTGAATCTTTTCATGAAGAGAAGGAATTCTGTTAATTTGGCTTGATCTCTCTCTCTCTCTCTCTCTCTCTCTCTCTCTCTCTCTCTCTCTCTCTCTCTCTCTCTCTCTCTCTCTCGTCAGATCTTATGATTAACATTTATCAAGAAAGAGCTCGGTAAGATTAAATAAAAATAAAATAACTAAAGAAAAAGTTCAACCGCGAGTTCCGTGAAGCAATAACAGGATAAGAATAGGAAACTTGAATAGGAAACTTCAGTACTTTTAGATGGAGGCTGTTTTGTGCCACAATGAAGTTTTTTAATTACTGCTATTTGAATCTACAACGAAAGAGAGATGAAACCTTTTTATTACATAAACGGGAATAGTTCCTTGAAGCCAAGAACGTATTTTCTATAACGTATTATAAATTTGCACTAAAAACAAATATTTTTGCTTTCTAATTATCGTTGTTATCAAGTCGTACTTGAAATCTTTCACGTTTACTTAAAAGCTTCAGGTGTGTCTCCATGTTCCCTAAGACTTATATGACAACTGAATTTATAAACAGTAATGGGCAGAAAAAGATTAATAAGAAAAGTCACCTCAATTAACTGCCGTGGGATAATTACATCCGAGTCTACGTTGTGACTTTTTCCGTGGTGAACTTAATGCCATTTTGCACGTTATTTATTTTTTGTCTTTTTTTTTTTATTGGGCCTTGGATAGAATGCCGGTAATCTCATTAAACAGTGCTAGTTATTAAAGTGTAATTTCGCAGTGCCAACGCCTCGTTGGCCGTGCAGACTTTTCTGGCAAAAGTTTCGCAAGATAGTGCCCACCATATTCCTTCTTTAAATTGCATATTCCTACTTTGAATTAACGTCTTCGTAAGTTTTGCGGGACTCTTTCAACACCATATTCATGCCTTTAATTATTTTCTTTGTAAGCTTTGCTGATTTTTTAGTTTTTTCGTGAAAGAAAACTGTTGTGCCGGCTTTGTCTGTATTCCGCACTTTATTCTGTCCTCACTTTTTTCTGTCCGCCCTCAGATCTTAAAAACTACTGAGGCTAGAGGGCTGCAAATTGGTATGTTGATCATCCACCCTCCAATCATCAAACATACCAAATTGCAGCCCTCTAGCCATAATCGTGCTTTTGGCAACGATATAGGTTAGGCCACCACCGTGCAGTGGTTAAAGTTCCATGGGTCGCGGCTCATACAGCATTATACCGAGACCACAGAAAGATTGATCTATTTTCGATGGCCTCGATTATACGCTGTAACTGCTGTACAGAAAACTCGATCGCGCCGAAGAAACTTTGGCGCATTTCTTACTTGTTTTTTATTCGAGTTCCCTCTGATATAGGTAAGCAAAGGAATAAACAAGAATAAACAGAAAAGGTTGAAATTTCTACTGTGTTGGTTGCTGTTTCATATACGTTGGTTTTCTGGATTTATTTTTATTATATTATGCCCCACGAAGCGTAGATATATATAGATTAACACTAAAATATTGAAAGACGATTCAAATATAAATTTCAAGGAAATAACAATGGAAGCTTAATTTTGATTATCTACTCCGATGCTTCGGCTACTACTCTGGAAACATTTTCTAAATCAGCTGAAATGAGCAGAACAACGATATGATAAAAATTTATGCAATAAAAGAATATCCCGTGACAATGAAATGGAATTTCAAGATAAAAAGAAAATAATTTGAGAAATGGGAGTAAACTGGTATGAAAGTTTTAGGCTGACTTATTTACTCTGATCAATACAGGTTCCAAAACTTTAAGTTATACTGATTTCAAGATGTGAGCAGATCTTGAAAATGGCGCAAAGGACTGCCGAAACGTCCAAATAAATATTAACATATATAGATATTTAAGCAGTGGAATATGATACTAGATGAAATTGCACTTCAGAGGAAGCGTACAAGAAATTACACGACTAATGAAATTACGAAAGAATCAATGACATTTGGATTAAAGTCAGGTGTTGGTGATTAAACATTAGGTTCGAGAAATTGTATGCTTATAGGACGATTCTGCCCTATTAAACATGTATATTAAATAGAGCTTTATTTCTTACTTTATATTTCGAATTCACGGAAAACAAAATCAAAGTACGTATCTCGTTAAAGTGATGTGTTAAGAAACAGCAACAGACACGCAAAATTGGAATGCCTACAGCGTGGAGAACTGACTTATTTCTAACATTAAACATACATTATGGGCTTCATGTAAAAGGTATGGAAATTAAGATAACATAAAAAAAAATATGATAACTTTAGGCAAAAAACAGGTAACGAATTTAGGATAAGAAAGACATTTCGTCTGGGAAATAACTAAGCATATAAAAAATTACTTCTGCAAACAGTTAGTTCACTGTGATTATCATCTTTCGTCCAATTATCGTTGTTTCTTATCTATTTGAACTTTGGCATAATGCAAATACTTTTAATATTTTACTCAATCACAAATTTAGCCATAATTCCACGCGTCTTGATAAACTGCTAAACCCTTTGTTAGGAAAAAAATCAGAGTTCGTCACCATACAATCCCAGCTCGGCGTCTCGGCGTCACCAAACAGTCTATTGAATAAAAACAAAGTTATTTTGTTCCGGTTAATCGTAACTTCTTCTTCTTTCCCTCAGAACGAAGAGGGGAGGGAGGAGGAGGAGCAGGAGGAAAGGAGTAGGAAGGCGACTTCCCCTCGATTCAATTATGGCCTCCAACTTCCCTTAAAGTTTCAAACGCGACGCCTATAGATTCGTCGTTTTCTTTTGAGGCGATCGACTCTAAGTTGCCGAGCGGCAAATGGTTCGGGGTTCCTCGGAGTGCGATTAATTTTGGGACTCCCAGCTTACTCTGGAACTGTAATTCGATTTGCCAAAGAGTTTATTTGGAGTTCAGCTCCTTGGGGAGTCTTAATTTGCATTACCTACCAAGTAGGTTTGCAACACAAGGATCTATGAACTCTAGGGAGAGAGAGAGAGAGAGAGAGAGAGAGAGAGAGAGAGAGAGAGAGAGAGAGAGAGAGAGAGAGAG
This sequence comes from Macrobrachium rosenbergii, assembly GCA_039081455.1. Taxonomy (NCBI): domain Eukaryota; kingdom Metazoa; phylum Arthropoda; class Malacostraca; order Decapoda; family Palaemonidae; genus Macrobrachium; species Macrobrachium rosenbergii. Next base: position 40,473,037 of record JANJGK010000018.1, read on the forward strand.
AGAGAGAGAGAGGGAGGGCGCCGGAGGGGGAGCGATTTTAAAGAGTTTGTGTGTAAATAACGAAGCCTTTAATCACGCTTCTGAGTTGAGAATCCCTTTCATATCAACGGTTATCATAACGAATGACTCAAGAGAGAACTTTTGGAAACTTAAGTGAAGGAAATATCTGTTAATCATGCCGGCTGTTTCAGTTTATTAATCGCAAAAGAGGAAAGACGCTTAGAATGATATTTTTTCCAGCATGTAATTTCACTGATACCTTGTGTGAGTGTAAAATGTTTCCTTAAGAACGAATAACTCATTTTTTTTTTCATTCCTTTAACTTTTAGACATGCATTAAATGTTTAGTGAGTCGAAGCATTAGGCAACCAATATGTGTTGATTCTCATGTACAACAGTTTTCACCTAGGCCTACCAAGATCAAGCATGAAATATAAAAATTGTGTTTGCAAGAAGAGAGAAAATCAAGTCAGGCGATATTAAAACAAGACTATTCGTCGATAACGTCCCTTTGAGCCCTGCTGAACCAAATGCCAAATTTTGATTGTTTGATCACTGTCCTGTGAGGAGGAGACAGTCTTGTTGTAGGATGGCGAGGCATTTGCTCCTTCGTAGGATTTCTACATCCTCGGCTGACTTTCGTTAATGATATAGTGACTCTTGATGACTAGACGTCAATGGTCGTAGGTTTGTTATAGTTTGCCTCATTGTGTAGAGAGCTACATGATAGCTTTCTGGCCATCATTGCTATAGATGGAGCATATGTTTCACTGAATACCAAAGGGACTTTCTAAAGATATTGTGTAAATACTGAGATTCTAGACCCATTCGATTCTATCTGAGATTCTAGACCCATTCGATTCTGTCTCAGATTTTAGACCCATTCGATTCTGTATGAGATTCTAGATCCATTCGATTCTGTCTGAGATTCTAGACCCATTCGGTTCTGCATGAGATTCTAGACCCATTCGATTCTATCTGAGATTCTAGACCCATTCGATTCTGTCTGAGAGGCTAGACCCATTCGATTCTGTCTGAGATTCTAGACCCATTCGTTTCCGTCTGAGATTCTAGACTCATTCGATTCTGTCTGAGATTCTAGACCCATTCGATTCTGTTAACATTTCACACCTTCCGCTTATACATATACTATACCACACACACACACACACACACATATATATATATATAAATATATATATATATATATATATATATATATATATATATATATATATAATATATCATTCTTTTAAAAGTAAAAAACTTCGGAACCTGGTACAAACCTATACCCACACGATATATACATTCGTGTACATGAGTTGCGACTTGTGCACGCGTATGTGAGTGCGTGTGAGTGTGTGTGTGTGTGTGTGTTCAAGGCACTTATCACTGTAATGGAAAAGCCTCCTAAACAGTCCGGCGGCATTCAAAAGGAAAAGTTAATTTCAGAGACGGAAAATAGCAGCATTATCGAAAGGGCTATATACATTACACACGTCAACATAATGCGGAGCGTCAACAAGCGGCGTATGGCGCCGTTATCAAAACGCACTCTGCCGTGTCGGGCTGATATGCCCGACTCTTTTGATGAAAGGCACGCGCCGTAAAAATCTTGAAAATGGTTTACCTGATACGTATCTAGACGCGCCAGCTCACACACACCCACACACACACACACAAACACACGATACGGCAGGTATTCGAAACACTTTTACGATTTCAGGAGCTGATTTCGCTGGCGCTTATGCTCTTTGAAGTCGCCTCAGATTACGGGGTCCGGGAGAAAATTCGCTTTTTAAAAGCTTTAAAAAAAAATAAAAACGGGAGGTTTATGGCTCGTAGATTTGACGTAGATATCTAACTCAAATTCTGGTTGTATTACATAATTATATATGGACGTTATTTATACATCGCGGTACTATTGCGGCACTGGATGCGATAATGAATTTATATATATACCCATACACACACACACACACACACACCCTATATATACATATATATATATATATATATATGTATAAATGTATATATATGCATATATATAAATTATATACATATACAAATACACAAGCGCTTGCAGGAAGGGTGAAAGCTAGGAGACACCGAGCTTTTGTCTATTCCGCAAGACATGACCACGCTATATAATATATATATATATATATATATACATATATATACATATATATATATATATATATATATATATATATATATATATATATATTATATATATATATATATAGAGAGAGAGAGAGAGAGAGAGAGAGAGAGAGAGAGAGAGAGAGAGAGAGGAGAGAGAGAGAGAGAGAGAGAGAGAGAGAGAAGGTGAAACTTCCCGGCGAAGCCCCTCACCTCCACCCCAAAATTTTTTCCTCAGAGATAAACTAACAATTAGACATGCGTGGGGGTTCTATGTTTCTAATCGAGTCGAAGCGAACTTATTTCTAAATCTTAGTTTCCAAGCAAACTACAAACGCTATTAATGAGCGCATTAATAAGTCAATAAAAAATATAAACAGCACTCTTTATGAGTTCAAGTGAACAGGAGCGAAAGCTGAATGCAGATGAAAATGTACGATTCACTATCCATTGGTAACATTGCAAGAACTAGCAGCTACACATTATACAGTAAACGAAATTATTATTTTATTTTTGTCGTTATTATTTTATTTTTTGTCGTTTACTGCATAATGTGCAGCTGCTAGTTCTTGCAATGTTAAGTAGTTAACAAACAAAAATAACACCAAAGGAGATAAACGCCTTGATAATACCATATCAAATAATACAAAGGCGTTTCTCTCTTTTGGTATTTACTTTATTTTTTTGTTGTGTACTGCATAACATTGCAAGAACTAGCAGCTGCACATTACGCAGTAAATGACAAAAAATAAAATAATAAAGACAAAAAAATAAAATAATAATGTCGTTTACTGCATAATGTGCAGCTGCACGTTACGCAATAAACGACAGGAAAATAAAATAATAAAAAAAAAATAATGTCGTTTACTGCATAAAGTGCAGCTGCACATTACCCAGTAAACGACAAAAAATAAAATAATAAAGACAAAAATAAAATAATAATGTCGTTTACTTCATAAAGTGCAGCTGCACATTACGCAGTAAACGACAGCAGCTTACGCAGTAAACGACAGCAGCTGCACATTACGCAGTAAACGACAAAAAATAAAATAATAAAGACAAAAATAAAAGAATAATGTCGTTTACTGCATAAAGTGCAGCTGCACATTACGCAGTAAACGACAGCAGCTTACGCAGTAAACGACAGCAGCTGCACATTACGCAGCAAACGACAAAAAATGAAATAATAAAGACAAAAATAAAATAATAATGTCGCTTACTGCATAAAGTGCAGCTGCACATTACGCAGTAAACGACAAAAAAATAAAATAATAAAGACAAAAATAAAATAATAACGTCGCTTACTGCACAATGTGCAGCTGCACATTACGCAGCAAACGACAAAGAATATAAATAAAAAATACCAAAGGAGAGAAACGCCTTTGAAAAGCACAGCGGAGGACTCACAACAATCATATCAAAGGCTTGGGGAAAGGAACTTTTCGTGTTGAGCGACAGAGAAGAACAGGGCAGTTCAAATGGCTGTCAGCCTCTGATAGAAGAGGGGGGGACGACAACAGCCAAGCAGACAATGAAAACGAAAGCGTTTATGTCGCTTGAAAAGTTTGCGAAACAGTAGAGGACGATAAATGACCAACAGACAAGCCTGTCTTTGAATCAGAGCGATGGGTTCGTTAATCACAGATTATGTATATGTATGTATGTATGTATGTATGTATATATATATATAATATATATATATAATATATATATATAATGTATGTAGTATATATAAACATATATATACATATATATCTATATATATATATATATATATATATTATATATATATATATATATATATATATATATATATACATAAATACATACACGTCACCTACGACAGTCGTTTTAACCAGTGTTCATGCAACCCATGGGATTATAAGAGGAGCAGAAAGCAAGAGAGAGAGAGAGAGAGAGAGAGAGAGAGAGAGAGAGAGAGAGAGAGAGAGAGAGAGAGAGAAATCTCAAAGCAAACGGATATAGTTCCATTTCAAGGCTGGCAAACTCCAACAATTGGGACAAACTCACTTGTTCGGCTGATCTACAACTTCGACTAGAAACTTATAATTGGAACTATCAGTCCCCACTTGAATATGGACGGATTTGTTCAGTCTGTGCTGTGACAGCGCGTTCACATGCTTTGTTCTGATGAAGATGCGAGTTGGACTTTCAAATGTTTAGCGTACTTTCAACCGATATGTTTATGCGATGCTTAAGTGTGGGGAAAGTTCAACCCTTAGCAAACTGGACTTTCGCATGAAAGACCCAGTTACGCTTAACAAGCTTTTAGTTGATATGTTTAAGTACTCAAACTGGGGAAAGTTCTACTCTTATCAGCCTGGACTTTCGCATGGAAGATCCAGTTACGCTTAACATGCTTTTAATTGATATGTTTCTGTAGTACTTAACTGCGGGGAAAGTTCTATCCTTATCTGCCTGGACTTTCGGATGAAAGACCCAGTTGCCCTTAAAGTGCTTTTAATTGATATGTTTACGTAGTACTTAACTTTGGGGGAAAGTTCTATCCTTATCTGCCTGGACTTTTGCATGAAAGACCCAGTTACACTTAACATGCTTTTAATTGATATGTTTATGTAGTACTTAACTTTGGGGAAAGTTCTATCCTTATCTGACTGCACTTTCGCATGAAAGACCCAGTTGCGCTTAAAGTGCTTTTAACTGATATGTTTATGTGATACTTAACTTTGGGAGAAGTTATACCCTTACCTGATAAAATGATTAAACTAAATGAGGAGTTTTCGAGGAGATGCCTTAGTGAAGCCGTGTGAAATCGAAGGCGATAAGAGGTGAAATTGAAATCTTTTTCCTACTAAGGACTCCCGACGTAAATCCAAATTAAATTTGTTCTCTTTACTCGAGGTTCTATTTTATTCAACAAATGTCTCATCAGTACGACGAAGTTGGGATTCGTTCTCTCTCTCTCTCTCTCTCTCTCTCTCTCTCTCTCTCTCTCTCTCTCTCTCTCTCTCTCTCTCTCTCGCTATTTGACAAAAAATAACTTACTGAAAACTACTCAATACAAAATCAAAATGAATACTCAGCAATAAATGACGAGGATGTATGGAAGTGAAGAAGTTTTCTCTCTCTCTCTCTCCTCTCTCTCTCTCTCTCTCTCTCTCTCTCTCTCTCTCTCTCTCTCTCTCTCGCTATTTGACAAAAAATAACTTACTGAAAACTACTCAATACAAAATCAAAATGAATAATCAGCAATAAATGACGAGGATGTATGGAAGTGAAGAAGTTTTCTCTCTCTCTCTCTCTCTCTCTCTCTCTCTCTCTCTCTCTCTCTCTCTCTCGCTATTTGTCAAAAAATAACTTACTGAAAATCACTTCATACAAAATCAAAATGAATAATCAGAAATAAATGAGCGAGGATGTATGGAAGCGAAGAAGTTTTATCTATGCATGTATCTCTCTCTCTCTCTCTCTCTCTCTCTCTCTCTCTCTCTCTCTCTCTCTCTCTCTCTCTCTCTCTCGCTATTTGTCAAAAAATAACTTACTGAAAATCACTTCATACAAAATCAAAATGAATAATCAGAAATAAATGAGCGAGGATGTATGGAAGCGAAGAAGTTTTATCTATGCATGTCTCTTTCTCTCTCTCTCTCTCTCTCTCTCTCTCTCTCTCTCTCTCTCTCTCTCTCTCTCTCTCTCTCTCTCTCTCTCTCTCTCTCTCTCTCTCTCTCTCTCTCTCTCTCTCTCTCTCACTTCTTAAAGGTATATGGAGTGACATATTATTGCGATCTCCTAGACAGCTTCTTTATCAGTGTTTTTTCCCAAATGCTGATTTAACGAAGTTACAAACAAATGTGGAGTAGGTATTTAGAATCTACCGGTCAGCTTTTACCAGAGGCGTATGTACTATACTTTTAATAATAACAATGCCCTCTCAACTTCTCGATTTCTTCATACCTTGGAAACACTTGTCACTGCTAAGCCTAGATCCAAATGAAGAACGAAATGAAGATATTGCGATGCCCGGGCGAGATTCGAACTCGCGTCCGGGGTATCAGAAAGAGATAACGTATTTATTCAAGTGTTTCAAGAATCGTTTACAAGTCTAAAATAGTTTACATACTGACATTTTTGTATTTACAAGTTTGCACAATCATACAGTCTATTCATAATATTCTAATATAGGACACATCAAAGGATAGAACCAAACTGTGCAGGTTCTGATAGTAAACAAGTCTCTATCCGATAATTATGGGAGTAACCTAATTAGCGAAGTTTTAATCACTTTTCTAGGGAAGAGTAAGGGTAGCCAGAATATGAATATTCTATTATCTTCCTCTTTTTGCTGTCCGACTGTTTTCGTCTACGCTTTTTCGATGAGCTATCTCTGAGCGAGGAAAATCCCTAAGCACCTTTCTTAATAATGGCTAATTACTTGAGGTGAAATAATAGGGGTCACATTAATTCAAACAACGTTTGCTGATGATTCCACTATTCTTTTATTGACCTTATCAGTGAAATAGATACATGTTTGAAGTCTTTCGCTATATTCCAACTTAACAGAACCTGCTTTGGATAGCATAGTTCCCAAATATTTGAAAGATGCATTAATCCTTTATCCATCTGTTATTTTATTAGTTCAAATTCCTACCGCTTGAAATATGTAATGGATTCTGTTTAGCAGACTCTGTAATCTTTTGGCGTTTTGCTGAATAAAACAGCATCATATGCACATTCTAAGTCTGTTAGGTTTCTATCGTTATTCTAATGTAAACCTTCTCTCCGATCTCCGACCACCTGTTGCTTTATAAAATCTATGAGAAGGGCAAACAGCAAAGGTGAAATGACATTGCCTTGAAGCACCCCGCTGTTTACTGCAAATTCACTAGACGAGACCCCAACGACATGAACTTCGTGCTTATTTCGTACTTGGATAATTTCAGTTCACCTTATATATTTAACGGAATGCCGTAGTGACGCAAGTTCCAGGATTTATTCATCACATGGCCCCTTACTGTTGATTATATTTTGGTTAATATCGATTTCCAACCAACAATTTCTTGGCTTTCAAGCCAATTCTCACCTTACAAAGCACAGGCATTGAAAATGAATTTGCCGCTTTATATCAAGCCAATTCTCACCTTACAAAGCACAGGCATTGAAAATGAATTTGCCGCTTTATATAAATCTTAGAGATTTGACTTTTTCACCTTACATAAATCAAATAAATGATAAGCAGAGAAGCATTTAAATAACTGTATGAACGAAAGATCAAGGGTCAAGGTCACACTTCATGCTTTGTCCGTTTACGGTGTGATGTAATGCTGTTAAAGGAGATGTGCTCTTAACCTAAACTGTCGTAGTTGCTTTTGATAAAGTTTTCTTAATTTTTTTCTCCCATGCTTCAAACTATTAAGCTCTCGTGATGCTGATTTTCTTTTTATTTCAGAAAAAAAAAAACTTACTGGGGAACTCCTGGCTCCCAGAAGCAGAAATATCATGGAAATATAAAAGCCAAAATCATGCGCACCATTTATCCAGCCACTGTGGAGGCAACACTGCTGATTGGTACATATCTGATAACTCAATCATACTATCATACGTACTTTTTTTTTTATATAACTCATCAGCAGCAACAATCGAGACCGGCTTTTTCATTTGCATTTCATTATTCCGTCGGCTTTATTGACTAGTAAGTGTGAAAATCAATTGCTTTATGCCGCCATGGTTTTTGAGCTTATAAATATTCATCAATGTTGTTTTTTTTTCCTAATCGAGTGCAGAATAAATATGTATTAAACCCAGGTGTTGCTGCGCTTTTCATTGTTATTGATACTGCAAAAACACGGTGTGAAATCCCCTCCCCCCCGCCCCCTACAATTTTATTGCACCACGTCCAGGGCAGGGGGAGGGGATGGTTGGGGTGGGGGGGTGTGGGGTTGGAGGTTGGGAAAAGGGGCGTGTTATTGGAAGGAATGGGCTATCAAAATTTCGCGTATATTTGTAATTTATGAAATTGTTTTTCTGAACCGGAAAAACAGTGATTGATATATTCATCATTTTTCATTGCTTAAATTTTCAACCGAAACGTTCATGGCGATGTTAAAGCAGGATACAACTTCCTGCTTCGTTCCATGTTCCTAACAGACGCAAGAGAATCTTATTCTTCGGAGGAATAAGAATTAAAATTTTACCTAAAGCATTTTGATGACTTTTCCGCTGAAATGAATCTTCTTCAGTGTGACAAAATTACGCTTTCAAGTTCCAGTCATCTGTGATATATCAAATACCTGTCACTGGAATGCAGCAATCATGACCCAACGTGAATTTTTATGTTTAATATTTCTGGTTTTGTCTGAAAATTCTTGCTGTAATAAATTAATACTATTGGCATATCTCCAAAAATTTGAGTCACATAAAATGAAAGAACTTAGTTGACTGTAAAATAATCGAGACAAAAACATATTCAGAAGGAAATTACAAGTTTTTGAATTTAAAAGAGAGAAAATTTCAGGTTTTTGAATTAAATAAAAAAATAAATTTCACGTTTTTTTAATTTAACAAAACGGAAATCTCAAGTTTCTGAATTTATTAAAAAGGAAATTTAAAATTTTTGAGCTTAATAAAAAGGAAATTTCAAGTTTTTTAATATACTAAAATGGAGATTTCAAATTCTGAAACTGTTAAAAAGGGAATTTACAGTTTCAAAATTTATTAAAAAGGAAATTTCAAGTATTTGAATGTAATGAAAAGGAAATGTCAAGTTTTTGAATTTAATAAAAATTAAATTTCAAGCTTCTGAATTAAAAAAATGGAAATTTAAAGTTTTTGAATTAAAAAAAGGCAATTTAGAGTTTTTGAATTTAATTTAAAGGAAATTTCAAGTTTTCAATTTAATAAAAAGAAAATTTATAATTTTTTAATTTAATAAAATTGAAATTTCAAGTTATTGAATCAAACATACATAATGAATTTCAAAAGGAATGTATTGTGATGTTTCGTGGAATTATTGCACTTTAATCAATTATAATTGTCAATGCAGCGAATGGATTCGAATGAAAGATTAATTTCGCATGGTGTCAGCAAGGTCATGAAAGTACTATTTATAAAAGACATGGATATTCATGATTTTTGTAGCACTAATTTGCTCTAAATTTCAATAAAATCTACGAAGTGTAACTTCTACAGATTCACAGCAGATTTCACAGATAAAGAAAGGTGCATGAAAGCTTAAAGCATTAAAAGAGAAAATAAATAATTTTACTTTTTTTGCAAGAAACTGAAAAATTAATAGCCATTTAAGAATTAATGCAGATTTATGAAGTAATAATTCCGAAAACTGTTTAACTTTTCTGTTTATCTCAAAAGGGAAATACTATAGTTCATATGAACTTTCCTCGCTCCCTGAACATAACACTGAAAAAATTAACAATTGTTTGTATGGAGAATTACATTTGCTTAGGTTTCTTATACAAATACTCTACTTTCCATTTTCGTTCTTATATGAATTACAACATGCAATGCAGTGCTATTATTCAGCCAAGGTCTGAAGGGACTGGATAAGAATTAGGGAAGGGGGGTGTGAGCCTGAAACCAAACCCCGCCCCCCACCCGCGAAAGGCGATAGTATTAAAGTCTTACAATAAACTAATCTAAAGGGAAGAGAAAACAAGGACGGAAAAATTCCATAGACAAGTATTAAATGAATCCGAATAAATGTCGGTATATTACAACTTTTAAAACCAGGTTATCCATCCCTGACCAATTGCCTTGATGCTTGCTGATTAAATCACAATTTATCTACATAATGTATACGTTACATGAGTCATGCTGAGTCCAAGGATCTTAATATGCATATACATGAAGACTCGGATTTCCGGATTCATGTCTGATGTGAACAACAGAACAGGTGTTTATTCTGATAAAACCTGCAATATCAAGTTGCATCGAACGCCAGTTAAATTTTATTATCCAGTATCATTCACATTAGTTAACAGACTATACATATGTGACCTAATATCAACGCATAAGTATGTCAAAGGCTGGATCTTATCTGTTCGTCAACAGCAACAAAAGTATGCTATTCAAAATTCTATAAATTTCGAGAAAGTCTATAAGAAGTGATTTCTTTACTCAGAGACAATCATATAGGTAAAAAAAAAAAAGTTAATGATGTCGAGGAAGTGGCAGAAACTGAAGAGTTATTATAAAGTTGGAGTAGATTTGCCTTATGTCGTAATAGTTGTCAAAAACTGATTGGATTTTTCTGGTACATTAGGGAAAGTGCGTTGCCTAATGTGTTTAAGCATTTACTTTGCTTCAAGTTACGGTAAGATGAAAGTACTTGTGAAATCTGTCTTCGTGTCACTTAATAGAGAGAGAGAGAGAGAGAGAGAGAGAGAGAGAGAGAGAGAGAGTCAAGTAAAAAGATGGTTCAACACATAAGCAAGTGACATCCTTCCAAAATTAGTCTTAATTGTCCGATTTCAAAAACCGGAAAACGATTGTTTTTTGGTCATCAGTATAATCCATCCATTTTACACCTGTCAGTTTCTTTGTCTATAGACCTTTCAGTAAACGTAAAGCAAAAAGAAAGAAAACGAAGGGGACACAGAAAACGAACAAACAAACAAGCACACACGCACACACACACACACACAGTCAACCGAGGAATGCGCGGGAGAGCGGCTCTAAGTGATCGTTTGTTGGTTAAAGGATTTTGTGGAGGGATTTAGTGGTATTAGGGGACTAATTTTAGAGGGGAGAGGAGGATTATCGACAATGAGTATGGGAAATATGCTAATGGATTTGGCGGCGAACGAAAACAAGTCAGCGGCAGCAGAAGCAGCCCAGGATTTGGAAAGAAACGAGTTTCTGGCACTTTTTTTTATCACTTCTTCGAGGACTGATAAAAATCTCTTAACGATATTTTTTTTTTAGCCATAGGTTTTCGTAACGGCATTAGTTTATCCTGTCTCTATAGCAATTATCTTAATAGGCTTTGTATAAGATAATTGCTATAGAGACAGGATAAACTACCGGCTTAGCTTATCCTGTCTCTATAGCAATTATCTTAATAGGCTTTGTATAAGGTAATTGCTACAGAGACAGGATAAACTAATGCCGTTAGTTTATCCTGGCTCTATAGCAATTATCTTATACAAAGCCTATTAAGATAATTGCTATAGAGACAGGATAAACTAATGCCGTTAGTTTATCCTGTCTCTATAGCAATTAGTTTATCCTGTCTCTATAGCAATTATCTTAATAGGCTTTGTATAAGATATCAGGGAATTATTGGGCTTAGAGAATGCATATTTTGAGTGGCCTCTTCGAGGTGAATTGGTGAAATCCTTTATCAGATACTTCTCTCCATAAAGCCAGGTTATACATGTTTGTTTCTGTTAATAATAAAAGAAAAAAAATTATACTGAGATTTCCATCTATGCAAAACGAGTGTTTCAGGGACATAAATCAACAATGATACGTTATCAAATGTATCTTTTATATACCAGTTGAGATTACAAATATCCATCGACCATTTTTCTTTTATGCGTGAATTCAGTCCCGCACAAAGGCAAATGAATTCAGAGGACCGGCCAAAAATGTGATTCGTGGCTGGAATGAAATCTGTAGTAGAATTATATTCAGGCATAAATAAAAATAACTAAATTCTGTCAAGATTCAAAATAATATTCTGGGTTGGAGGAATTTCGTATATAAATAATAAATACCGTATATGTGTACAGTATATATATAAATCATATGAGAAACTATTTTTCCCTAGTTAAATTCACAATAAAGGAATAATCATGGTATTTCAATAGTCACTAAGTTTTTAACTTCAGCTGGCCATCATATATTGACCTGTTACTTCCATTTTGGTATTATTATTATTATTATTATTATTATTATTATTATTATTATTATTATTATTATTATTATTATTATTATTATTATTATTTCTTAGCTTCTGCTGACCATTCCCTTCTATCTATTGTCATTATTATTATTATTATTTATTTATTTTTTTTGTCTATCACAGTCATCCTATTCGACTGGGTGTTTTTTATAGTGTGGGATACCGGGTTGCATCCTGCCTCCTTAGGAGTCCATCACTTTTCTCACTATGTGAGCTGTTTCTAGTAGCACACTCTTCTGCGTCAGTCCTGGAGCTACTTTTGCGACTAGTTTTTCTAGATTCCTTTTCAGGGATCTCGGGATCGTACCTAGTGTTCCTATGATTATGGGTACAATTTTCTTTGGCACAGCCCACGTCCTTATAATTATTTTCAGGTCTTGATACTTATCAGTTTTTTCTCTTTCTTTCTCATCTACTCTGGTGTCCCTTGGTATTGCGACATCGATGAGTGATACTTTCTTCTTGATTTTGTTAATCAACGTCACGTCTGGTCTACTGGGACTTATCAGCCACAGTAATGAGAGAAATGAGGAATAAAACAGAAAATTTGAGCGTTTATTACTTAAGTTGTAGTGTAACTAGAGGAAAGGATATCCATCCGCCGTTGGTATAATTAGAATAATTGTATCATTTGTTTTCATACAGCAAAAATGTAAATAAAAGTTTATTCTGTCAAAGCCATAGACTCACCAGCAGATTCCAGTTCCAGGAATAACTGAATATGCCATTTGATTCTTTGACAATTTTTACCAATATCAGCAATAATAATAATAATAATAATAATAATAATAATAATAATAATAATAATAATAATAATAATAATCTCTTACGGAGGTCAGGGTAATTGTGTAAATAACACAGATCTTCAGAAAGCTTAATCATCTTCTCTGGCCTTCACAAACATTTAAATGTTTTGTCAGTGCTTCGTATTTTGCAGATGATTTAAGAAAATGTTTTAAATTAGTTTCATTTTGCTTCACTAATTAAAAATGTAGTTACATAGAGGTTTCATCTATCCTTTAATGAAAAAACTAAAACATTAGGTATTATGTGTAAAGCTTTCATGTTTTGAATATAATAACTGGTTTCTTCTGAACGTCGAACATTTAATAAATTTTTAAAGATCTGAGTATAATATATTCGAATAGTTTAAGTTTCATCAATATTCCCCTTGCGATCCTGTCTGACTTAACATCGCCGTTTAACAATTTAATATGAAAGCATATGAAAGCAACGAAGCCAAATAGCGATTGCATAAACTTGCAATATATCGCAAAGTGCAACTCCGCAAGTTAATTGAAGCTCTAAGCTTCTTTCAGGCGGATGAAAGCCTCTGTTGTATGACGAGATCCCGACGCAGATCACAAATGACGTTAAGCGGACTGTAGAAATTAGCATTCATAATTGCAGACTTATTTGAATATTATTAGGGAACGTGAAGAATTATGCGAACAGCATTCGCTTCTTGGAACCGTTATATATATCTGTGTTAGAATGCTTTTTGGTCAGTAGATTCTAAGCACGATGAAATATCATTTTCTAGATGGAAATTTACATTTAGAATTGATGTACAAAACTGAGTAAAGTTAAATGATTTTTTGTATTTTCTGCAGCAGCGAGACTAACTTTACAAAAGCAGTATGCAGACGTTATTATGAACTATTGTTTTAATCTAAAAAATACTCATAGTATTATGAATCCTGAAATGGAGAAACAAATCCACAGTTATGTAAGGATACATAGATTTGAAAATAAATCCATACAGAGAGCTTTCGGGAATCTGTTCGAGTTCCTTTTTTAATCTCAGATTGAAAAAAGGAATCGAATAGATTCCCGAAAGCTCTCTGTACAGGTTCCTTTTTAAATCTATTTGTACGCATGCATAACTGTGGAATTGAAAAGGGGAATTGAACAGATTCCCGAAAGCTCTTTGTATCCTTCCATAAGTGTGGATTTATTTTCAAATCTATGTATCCTTACATAAGTGTGGATTTATTTTCAAATCTATGTATCCTTACATAAGTGTGGATTTATTTTCAAATCTGTGTATCCTTAGATAAGTGTGGATTTATTTTCAAATCTATGTATCCTTACATAAGTGTGGATTTATTTTCAAATCTATGTATCCTTCCATAAGTGTGGATTTATTTTCAAATCTATGTATCCTTACATAAGTGTGGATTTATTTTCAAATCTATGTATCCTTACATAAGTGTGGATTTGTTTTCAAATCTATGTATCCTTACATAAGTGTGGATTTATTTTCAAATCTATGTATCCTTCCATAAGTGTGGATTTATTTTCAAATCTATGTATCCTTACATAAGTGTGGATCTATTTTCAAATCTATGTATCCCTAAATAAGTGTGGATTTATTTTCATATTAATATATCCTTACATAAGTGTGGATTTATTTTCAAATCTATGTATCCTTACATAAGTGTGGATTTATTTTCGAATCTATGCATCCTTACATAAGTGTGGATTTATTTTCGAACTTATGTATCCTTACATAAGTGTGGATTTATTTTAAAATCTATGTATCCTTACATAAGTGTGGATTTATTTTCAAATCTATATCCTTATATAAGTGTGGATTTGTTTTCGAATCTATGTATCCTTACATAAGTGTGGATTTATTTTCGAACCTATGTATCCTTACATAAGTGTAGAATTATTTTCAAATCTATGCATCCTTACGTAATTGTGGATCTATTTTCAAATATATTTGTACCCATACATAATTGAATTTTTATCTCCAATTATTGTATTGTTATTTAAACTGAGTATATGCCTGTAACTGTGCAATATTTTGGTATAATTTTGTAACTCATCACGAATTCTGGAACAACGTAACGATGTCATTTTATAATTACTTGCGAACAGACGCCGTTTTTTAAATCAAGGTAGAACCTGTGTATAAATGCATTCAGGACATATGATTTTCTAGTGACATGAAATATAATTTTCCACTTATAAAGTTATGTTTAAAGTTAAGTTACAAAGAAAAATAAAGTTTAATGATTCGCGTATCAATTGCAGAAGCGAGACGAAACATTGCAAAAGCAATATGCATTCTTTATTAAGAATTATTAAGATCTTATTTCAACTCAGTAGATTTCCGCAACTAGGCAATTTTTGGTACAATTTTGTAAAAAACTGAGACTTTATGAAACAATGTGAATCTGTCAGTTATAAATTGCATACACTCAGTAGGAAATAATACGAGAAAGTGGACCACTAAAAAAAACGTAATTAGGTGAGGCACGCAGGGACAATATTTGTTCAATGATAAATGGGTAAGTATATAACCAGATATGAACTTAGACACACTGAACAAACAAGGAAGAAATAAACAACAAACAAAATACACACGCACACTTTATATATATATATATATATATATATATATATATATATATATATATATATATATATATATATATATATATATATATATATATATATAGATAGATATAAACTGTATTAGAAAACCATCTAATTTACCATTTCCCCAGTGCTGATTGTATGTGATTTAAAGCCCCATATACTGGCAGCAAATCACTTCGGATAAACGCTTCTATTATTCGTGCTAAAACCTGCCTGGCCGTAGGTACACCAATATAAGCGTCACGGTGAAAGGAGAGTAATTTCACGAAGCGGGAACATAATTTTAGAGCAGCTGAGTGACTGTAAATAGGACCCCCCGTTGTTTGCCTAACTAATGGAGTTCCTACGGTGAAGTGCTGGGGAAATTTCGCCAAATTTCCAACCTGTTTATTTTCACTTTTGTGATCCAGTTTAGGTTTGCTGTGAACGACACAAGGAAAGCATTTAACCGCGCAACTGCTCGTATTTCCCTTCGTTATATGGGCATCTCATTACTTTCACCATTATGTTGCCTTGCAGGTCTCGTTGCCAGTAAAGCACTTAAGTTTCTGTTTTGATTAATTCTTTTATGAACTGGTAATGTGAGGCTTCACGTCACATTGATCCCTTATATATATAGCTATTAAATGCTTTCAGCTGGGACCCCATAAGTGCCACCCAGGTTAGTTTATTACACTTTTTCCTTGACACTTTCATTTACATGCTGCGCTCTTTATATTTTCTAGCTTTCTTAACAAGTTCAGTTCACTTTTACTCCCGTTGGGTTAATTGGATGCTGGATCAAGGTTGCTTTTATGTTAAAATCTTTCTGATCTATATATAATTCCTTAAGAATAGTCCGTTCTGAAAAAAACAGAAGTTAAAATTGAATGAACCTCAACCATATCTGTTACATGTAATATATCACATTTGCCAGAACTCAATGTTTTCTCAAGTGAATAGAAGTCTTCACACCCAAACTATACTGTATATGAAATGTTAGTCTTCAAGATTATTGTACTCGATTAAGTTTCTCTTTTCCTACCGTAAATCGTATTGGAGTCAGGTCCATCATCATTACTAAAACATGAAAGTAAAGGGGCACTAAAAATCTTCCATCACCTTGAAGTACTTCGCAGCATTTATCATCATAAGTCTCACTATAGCTTAGTGGGCAAGCCATTTATTTGCCTTACTGATACCTCTGTTACTTCATTAGGCCCGGCGTTGGTTGTGGACGAGGGAGGACGTAGTACAAAGATTAGCATTCATAATTTTAGACTTCCTTGAATTATGGATGAAGGGAGAAATAAAGGGAAAATTGGGAAGCAACATCGTCTCGTAATTCGCTCAAGCTGAGGTCCTCTGATCTGAAGTACTTTGGGTTCAGAACCTCTGCACTAGAATTACACCCAATGAATTTAATTTATGTGTGGTAGAGATTTAGGCTTTCTTTAATTGCTTATTGTACTGAGGTAACGCTGGGCGAGATGATATATGTTAACACCAGACTGATCAGATATCTAATTCTTACAGTCATATCTACTGCAGAAAATCAATTCTTTCATGGTGCGTTCTGCCTACGATTTTAGGATATTGCCGCGTGAAAATGACTGTCCTAACAGCATGCTATAAACCTACATGCTGATACTGTGTAATTATGATGGATAATCGGATTTTACAACTGATAATACCTAAAAACGACAAAGAAAATTTTCCTGGACGCGCCTGTGATCACAGACACGTACGTAGGTCTAGGAAATTCATCCCAACAGGAATTCCTGAGGTACCAGAATGCAGTACCCTTCTGGTGATATCCCTTCCCAAAGGGAGAAAGTGGGCAGGGATTTAAATATATACACATATTTATTATATAACATATATATATATATATATATATATATATATATATATATATACATATATTATATATATGTATATTATATATATATGCATATATATATAACATATACATATTTATGCATTTATACTGTAGACATATATATATATATATATATATATATATATATATACACACATATATATATATGTGTGTATATATATATATATATATATGTATATGTATATAAATATATATATATATATATATATATATATATATATATGTATATATATATATATATATATATATATATATATATATATATATATATATATATATATATATATATATCTCAACCAAGGAGAAGAGTACTGGACAACAGGGTATCATGAGTGGCTGCTCTGACGTTTGAGAGTGTGAAAGTCAAAGCACGGAATGTTTTCAAAGGCACTTGCCAGCCTACAGGAGTACACTATGAGAACTCAACGGCTGAACAAGTACCAGGAGGTCAACAGATGTCTAAAATTCCATGTTACTCATGAGTTGAATTTTGAAGCTTTCTGTGAAAAATAGTTTAGAACCAGGCAAGCAACTTTTAAGCAGGTGGACGCTAGAAAGCCTTTTATTCGTGTAAGATCAGTTTGTCAGTGCTATTATAATTTTTTCTTTTTTGGGGGGGCGGGGTTGGGGGCGTTGGGAGGGGGTCTGGTCCTAAAAATTAGGTGCAAGTACAAACCACATGTATCACCTTACGCACTATCTAGAAGCACGACCATATGACAAAGCTTCTGACGACTCTCTCTCTCTCTCTCTACACACACATATATACTGTACATACATATATATATTATATATATATATATATATATATATATATATATATATATATATATATATATATATATATATATACTGTATGTATGTGTATATATATATATATATATATATATATATATATATATATATATATATATATATATATATATATATATATATATGCTCGTGATATTTACCAGTCAGGACGACGACAAAGAAATCACAAAGGCCTCTATGTGTTCTTGTTATTCAGACTTCTTTTTTTGTCATAGGAGAAAAATTATATTAGAGAGAGAGAGAGAGAGAGAGAGAGAGAGAGAGAGAGAGAGAGAGAGAGAATAGAAGGGTGGTTAAGATCAGAATAATTGAATACGTAATATGTTAAGAGCAGAGGGGCAGCGAAAATACAAAAAAAAAAAGAGAGAAAAACTTCACACATTTTGTGAGTTTGATGAAAGTTGGGTAAATTTCCAATATTTTATTTCATGTGAGGGTGGGTGCTGAAGCGAGAGCGAGAGAAAGGGGACCGGTTAAATTGTTCCCCATCCTGTTACCAACAAAGGGCTTTGTTGTTTGCGGTGCTTAGCATGGTGTGGGCGGGAGAGTGGAGGAGCCAGACGAAAGGGGATTAGAATGGCCTGTAAAGAGAACATGGAGGATGTGGAACGGAGGAAGAGAGCAGGAAGGATCTGGAATGGAGGAAGAGAACATGGATGACGTGGAACGGAGGAAGAGAACATGGAGGACATGGAACGGAGGAAGAAAGCGAGAAGGATCTGGAACGGAGGAAGAGAACATGGAGGACATGGAACGGAGGAAGAGAACAGGAAGGACCTGGAACGGAGGAAGAGAACATGGAGGATGTGGAACGGAGGAAGAGAACATGAAGGACCTGGAACGGAGGAAGAGAACATGGAGGATGTGGAACGGAGGAAGAGAACATGAAGGACCTGGAACGGAGGAAGAGAACATGGAGGATGTGGAATGGAGGAAGAGAACATGAAGGACCTGGAACGGAGGAAGAGAACATGAAGGACGTGGAACGGAGGAAGAGAACAAGAAGGAACTGGAACGGAGGAAGAGAACATGGAGGGCGTGGAACGGAGGAAGAGAACAATGGGAACCTGGAACAGAGGAAGAGTACATGGAGGACGTGGAACGGAGGAAGAGAACAAGGGGAACCTGGAACGGAGGAAGAGAACTTGGAGGACGTGGAACGGAGAGACAGAACAAGGAGAACCCGAAAAGGAGGAAGCGAACATTGAGAACCAGAAACAGAGGAAGAAAACAGCGAGAACCTGAAATGAAGGAAGTGAACAATGAGAACCTGAAACGAAGGAAAAGAACAACGAGAACGAGAAACCGAGCCGAGGGTTATGAAACCGCGAGAAGAAAAGAGGACGTGAATACACAAATCTTGATCACTGATTGTCACTGTAAAGAGTTTTGCGATTCAGTGATTATTTCTCCATGGTTTCTGAAGCATTAAAAGACAGAGGTTAGTATAAATTGAAAGGTTTATAGCAGTGGTTCTTAACACTGGGGGCGCTAAAAGTCACAGGTTAGTATAAAATGAAAGGTTTATAGCAGTGGTTCTTAACATTGGGGGCGGCCCCCCCTAGGGTAACGTCAGCAATTTCCAAGAGGGGCGGTAGCCCTAGGAAAAAATTAAAAATTCTCTAATTATATTCGTTATCCTCTTAAGAAGAGTGGCTAAGAAGCGGTGTCAAGTATCTCTCTAATTAATTCCCAAAAGAATAAGAACACCCCTGCTCTTTTTTTTTTGGGGGGGGGAGGGAGTTTTACTCATAGATGCAGGGGGCGCGTGCAGGGAAGGACCAAGTCTTAGAGGGGGCGTGGTAATAAAAAGGTTAAGAACCACTGGTTTATAGGGTATCATACAGGTTCTCTTAGGTCTCAGCGAAACAGTGAGACAAAATGTTTATAATTTTAAATTCTACCTATAAGAAAGACTGGTTTCAAATCCCTGATTTTTTTTTCATTTGTTGAACTACCAACGTATATATAATTTATCAGGATATCAATTCACTGTCAATGAAGACACGCAGTGCTTGTGGAAACGAGCTCACATGACCTGAGTTTAATACCTGTTTTCGTTTGTGGCTACGGCTAAGCAACCGGTCATTTTGCATGGAAATTCTTTTGAATATTTACTCTGAGGGCACTAATTTAAACAACTGTTATAGTTTCCCTTGAGAGTTTGTTCATCGTGACACCGTACAGTGAACATGGAAAAGCTTTTCTCTTCCCTAAGCTACCCGTATATACTCGTCAATTTAAACTGGCCATTCACCAACTACAAGAGCTGCTTATGTGGGAAAATAGAGATTTCTTGTTTTTCAGCATCTTTTAACCAAAAGGGGGACATTAGGACTGAGTAACAGATGAATGCATCACAGAACAATTGAAGACTGTAACGCCCAGACTTACAAGGGGCAGTAGGAAACATTCGTCACCTATCATAGGATGGTACAAGGTTTGATATGCCAAGATCGGTGGAGACATTAGGGAAGAATGATCACTAGAGGAGTTACTTAATGTATTATATTTACTCAAGAAGGCAAGATGTATAGGGTCGATTTCAGTTTGCGTATAATACTGTGTAATTACTATATCTTCTACCCCTATATATATACATTCTTTACCCTTCTGTATTTTTTTTCTGATCAAGGGGGCCTTTTAGCTTTCTGTAAAAGAAAACTATTGTGCCGGCTTTGTCTGTCCGTCCGCACTTTATTCTGTCAGCACTTTTTCTGTCCGCCCTCAGATCTTAAAAACTACTGGGGCTACAGGGTTGGGAATTAGTATGTTGAACATCCCCTCTCTAATCATCACACATACTAAATTATAGCCCCCCAGCCTCAGTAGTTTTTATTTTATTTAAGGTTAAAGTTAGCAATAATCGTCCTTCTAGCAACGTTATAAGATAGGCCACCACCGGGTCGTGGTTAAAATTTCATGGTCGCGGCTCATATAGCATTATACCGAGACCACCGAAAGACAGATCTGTTTTCGGTGGCCTTGATTATACGCTGTAGCAGCTGTACAGAAAACTCGATTGATCCGTAAAAGCTTCGGAGCATTTTTTACTGTTTTTATCATGTTTATATCTGGTTATAACTGTTATGCCTACAAGCAAACATCATTTAATGACAACTTATTAGTATTTGTGGAAAGTGCCCATAAAAGCTAAAAACCGTGGTGCGTAAGAAAGGCGGAATTATAAGATAAACATTCTTCATTTAACATTATCATTCCGATACACAACTGCAGACATACTTGACGGCGTATCAATCCTTCTGACAGCATTTTAACGCAGCACAAACAATCGCGATAAAGAGACACAATATAAGAAAAGAAGATATATTGTTAATCGTTGCTGTAGAAGCAAATAAAGGAGATGGTGGCTTATCATAAAGCCTGCCATCGTTAATGCTACATCTTCCACATTTAGTTTCACGGAATTCTGTTTTGCCAAGCTCACATTCATCTGTTCGTTCGTTCGTCCCACCCGCTATTTACATTCAGCCTTCGCGTTCGCTAACTGAATATTCTCAAACACGGGGTTTGATTGTATATGCGATTTTAAAGCCAGTTCGGCCGTTAAAATTCAACGGAGGCCATTGAAACAAAAACAGAAAACAAAACTTTTATGTGGGAATTGTCCAGGGTTGATTTTTGCCGCCCAGAGAGAGAGAAATGCAAACGGCGATTTCAAGCACCAGTGCTGTAATGATTTTCTCCTATAAATCTGATGGTGGACGGCGCTAATTACATCCAGCGTCATTCGCAGCTTTCGTATACTCTCACAAAAAAGGCTAATGGCATTATGTTGTTATTAGGAGTTGATTTTGGCCAGGAATGAATATTTGTATGCGAGTGCATGTGATGGTGTTTTTGGCAAATGTTTGATATATATTGGAAAGGACAACTATCAGCATTTATCCATATAAGAGTTATAATTATTTTTTTCTTTGTTTTTTTACTAGAGGACTTGTTGACAAATTTTCTACAAACACTTGGTCATTCACCTCCAATATCCTCTTCCAGTCCATCTCGCAAGGATTTTCTCGGCCACTCTTTCCTCCCGAATGGTATGCTATTTTTTCACGTAGCTATCGTTCTCCAGTTTCTCTACATGTCCAAGCCACCTTGCAAAATCCTTATCTATTTTTGTGTCTCTACAACTCTAAACCTTTCAGCACTTCTTTCACCACACACAAACTTGGGGAAGAATGAATTTTTACGGCTTTTATTCTCTCTCTCTCTCTCTCTCTCTCTCTCTCTCTCTCTCTCTCTCTCTCTCTCTCTCACTCTCTCTCTCTCTCTCTCTCTCTCTCTCTCTCTCTCTCTCTTTTAAGATTCCAAAACAGTTTCTTCCTTACAAACTACTTGCTCAGACCCGGCTACCTTCATTTCTTCATTTATTTATTTATCAACAAAAAATCCCACACTACTTTTACACAAAACACCAATAGCATTCAGCCTCTCACAGTGTTCCCAATTCACAATAATATTCTAGGCTTAACTTTCAAGGTTTACACTTACTCCAGTGACCTGAATTCTATCAACAATTACCTCCAATTTTATCTCTTACGATTATAGCAGTTTCTTTTCAGTGTTACAGGTGATTGTTACATCTACAGCGTTCATCTGTAACGATGAAAAGAAACTGCCAAAATCATCTGCAAGCATCATTCACTTCTCAGTTCATTTTGCGTTAACGAATAATAATAATAATAATAATAATAATAATAATAATAATAATAATAATAATAATAATAATTATTATTATTATTATTATTTTTATTATTATTATTAATGTTGTTGTTGTTGTTGACAACTAATATGACGATCAAACTTCATAAGTTACTGTCCATACACAAAATAAAGAAAAGATAGAGCTAAGAGAATAGACATGCGGCAAAAAAAAATAAATTGATATATATCGCCGGATGAAAATATAAATAAATATAAATATAGAAATACTCAACACAGAGGAACAAACCTAAAGAATTAAGTTAACGTAGTTTCAAAGTTTCCATAAAGCACAGCACCTATTCTTAACACTACGAACATTAAAATTCAAAACGGTACTAAGTAGACCGTTTTCACAGTGCTACAGTGAAGGGAATGGCGGAACTATACTTGGGCAGTATGACGTCATGGTCTCTCGGTAGATCATGACGCAAGAACAGTGCCTGATACTTGATTGAATTGAATATGAAAATTAGGCCACAGGCCAAACACTGGGACCTATTAGGTCATTCAGAGCTGAAATGGAAACTGACAGTAAAAGGTTTGAAAGGTGTAACGAGAGGAAAACCTCGTAGTTGCACTATGAATCAGTTGTTAGAAGAGGGTGGAAAGTAAGATGGAAGAAGGTAAATGAAAGGAGGTACAGTAAAAGGAATGAAAGGGGTTGCAGCTAAGGCCCGAAGGCACGCTGCAAAGAACCCTAAGTAATGCCTACAGCGCACCGCATGAGGTGCACTGACGGCGCTACCCTCCTACGGGGCTGATAACTGATAGTGGAAAGTGTTTGTTGAAATAAAGCTTCTTGGTGATACCTTCCACCAAAGCAGCGGTTGTGAAAAAGAAAACCATTATTTCTAAAGGTTCTGACATACAGACGGAGTCAGATTTCAACAATTATAACAAGTGGAGTAAAGGATATTGGAAATTTTACGTAAATCTTATTTGTAGGAGTCGTTACGAAGCATACAATAGTCTTGAAGGACCCAAGCAAGTCATCTTTCTTCTCTTATCAAAAACCCCTAAAATTTTGCTTACTAGAAAACAAAGGAAAGTATAATATACGCTTGTTAGTTTTCTTTAAAAGGTTTAGTTTTCTTTAAGGTTAAAGTTAGCTATGATCGTGCGTCTGGCAACGCTATAGGTGTCAACAACACAGACCACCACCGGGCCGTGGCTGAAAGTTTCATGGGCCGTGGCTGAGTGTCATTGGCCGCAGCTGAGAGTTTCATACAGCATTATACGCTGTACCGAAAAATCCTATTTCACCGAAGAAACTTCGGCGCAATTTTTACTTGTTGGAAATGGACATTAAAATAATTCTACGATGCCGGCTGCAATTCATTATCAGAGGAGGTGCTTAGTATGCTATAGGATATTATAATTCTATCTTTACCACTTACAAATCCAATTATATATATACATATATATATACATATATATATATATATTATATATATATATATATATATATATATATATATATATATATATATATATATATATATATACACACATGTATATATGTATATACACACTTCACAGAATTTGATTAAAATTACAACAGTGTTTCATGCCCGTTATAAGATGAAAATTGCAGCACCTTTATTGGCGATTTCTCATCTGTTAGCTCCAAAACAAGACATAAAAGATAACCCATCCACTCTAATAGCATGATCGCGCAGAGAACGGCCCAGCTTATCTCCTCTTCCGGATATGCTTAGGTGATTAATAGCATGAACTCTCTTACACCGAATTTGCCGAGAAAATGTGGCAGCAGACAAAGAGTTTGACATCTTCTACCTTTCAATGTCACGTGTGGAAAATACCACGAACCCCACAGAGAGAGAGAGAGAGAGAGAGAGAGAGAGAGAGAGAGAGAGAGAGAGAGAGAGAGAGAGAGAGAGAGAGAGAGAGAGAGTCGAAGACCGTGAATAAATTATATTATTATTTATATCGCTGCCAGTAATTCTGCTGAAGCTATTGCTTATGTTGAAATGTTCCCAGTGACGTATCTAATATGTTCTTCGTCTATTTATTGGTCAGTGCAATTCTTTTAAGGTTAAATTCACTAACATTATTTTTGCCTTTTTCTTACAACTGATGATCCTCTATGCTTTCAGCTATTCTCTGAATCTATATTATTTGATAGTGCTTGATTTTCATGCCTTAGAGTTTATACTGCATATAATTCTGGGATAACAGAGGGAATAGGAAAACTAATTAGTTTTGCCCAAAGGCATTTCCACTACATCCATCCAGTTTTCACGTTTAAAAGCACTTCCAAACGTTTGTCCAGTCTGGTCTCCAAAACAGTATCTTACACCAGGTGGTATTAAATATAGCAGTGAGCTGAGCTTAATTTATTCAGACAGTGCTGGGAAATTAATCTAATTATTAGGAAAGGCCTGGCAGGCAGCACGGTCCGGTCTGAAATCCCATAAAAATATCGCTTTTATTTTATTTTCTATGGAATTTTGATAGAGCTTGACCGAACACCTGAACAGGAACATTTTCTATACGATCAAAAAGATTCCAGCTATGTAATGCTAAGTCCCAGGGTATTTTTCATATCCGTGGCGCTGTTCCTCGCACTGAACTGTCTCAGGGATTATTAAGAAAAATTCAAAATATTCTGTGCATTGTATCCAAACCATATAGAGAGAGACATTTCGACGCCAGAGAGACTGGGGAGCTGCCAGCTTTTTAGTTTTCTTTAAAAGAAAATTATTGTGACGGCTTTGTCTGTCCGTCCGCACTTTTTCTGTCCGCCCTCAGATTTTAAAAACTACTGAGGCTAGAGGGCTGCAAATTGGTATGTTAATTATCCATCCTCCAATCATCAAACATACCAAATTGCAGCCTTCTAGCCTCAGCAGTTTTTTATTTCATTTAAGGTTAAAGTCAGCCATAATCGTGTTGCTGGCAACGATATAAGATAGGCCACCACCGGGCCGTGGTTAAAGTTTTATGAGCCGCGGCTCATACAGCTTTATACCGAGACCACCGAAAGACAAATGTATTTTCGGTGGCCTTGATTATGCACTGTAGCGGATGTACAGAAAACTCGATTGCGCCGAATAAACTTCGGCGCATTTTGTACCTGTTGTTTTATTGCACTGAGGTCTCCATCTTTTGCATCATTTCTTGCTAAGCAACTATATCTTTATCACAAGGCCGGTTCACTGAACTTATTTACTCTTCAAGTTCAATGGTAATGCTGGCCTTCAGTATTGATAAACAAACGTCAACTTTACATGACTGATTAATCTTTATCATTTAATTTGATTTAACTTAATTTAATTAGCAGGCTCCACATCCTTATGAGTCTATAATAATGTATTACATGAAAATAGTATTAACGGCATTTGTCTTGAAAACTAGAGGCGCTTTTGTGTGTGAATTGGGTTTTCTACAGGATTCTAAGTTTTAAAGTGATTAAAGTAGAACATACGGTTGCTTGAATTAGGTCTAATTTAAATCAGGCATTACCGGTTGATTTTCTTAGTTTGAAAGCATTCGTCATTTCGGTAATATTTAGTTATTTAGGTGGTCAGATGCCGCGGGTTCGCGTCTCCACCAGGGCGATGAAAAATCACAAAATCATGATCAGTTACTGGTGCAGTGAGGGGTCTGCGGTGGGAGGCTGAAACCAGCATTCTTTGGAAGCTTGAATTTCAAGTCAATGGCCCCTTTGGTGTGCTTGTTCCATGCGAATAGGTTTCATTTACTAAAATAATAATAATAATAATAATAATAATAATAATAATAATAATAATAATAATAATAATAATAATAATAATAATATATGAAGGTAACAGACCCTCCTTCAAGCATGTTTTGCTAGAGAGAATGGTAGCATCAGTGGAATTGATTTTACATTTTATGGTCTTTTCAATTCTCCTTATTATCTTCTCGCCAGGGCTGACATTCACTAATAACTGGCCGATGTTCACAGTCTGGATAAGGAATTGGTTTCTTGAAATATTCATTTTATCGCATAAAAGAAATGGAAGTTTAAAGTGGCGTTTGATCAAACGCCACTTTTAACTTCCATTTCTTCTATGAAATAATAATAATAATAATAATAATAATAATAATAATAATAATAATAATAATAATAATAATAATAATAATAAAGAACACAAAAATATCTGAAACAACGTGCCCATCTCCCACAAAACACCACCGCCTTATTTTCGTTAGCGACGCAAAAGGGGTAAGAAAACGAACATTATGGAGACGAACGTTCTAAGAAGGCCCATTGAACGGCAACTGCCTACTGTCGCAGCTCTTGGAAATTACCAGCATAAGGGAGGTATTAAATGAACCTCCCTTTGTTTGTTATGCCGAGTTAATGTTTCAGGGAGCATGGGAGAAGACACCCAGCTTCCTCGTTCTGCCTATTTGCGGATCATTTGTTTCAATTTACGTTTGTTTTATTCCAGAGTCTTTTTTTTTCCCTCTGGGAAAGAGGGCCTATAAATTTTGGGGTTTAAGTTGTATCCAAGTTCTGGATAATATCCCATTGTGTGAAACTTAGGGAGGGCGTCAGTTTAGATCTCTGCGTATTTTACTGTTGGATTCGACTCTCCGACCGGCCAGTGAAGAATTAGAGGAATTTATTTCTGGTGATAGAAATTCATTTCTCGTCATAATGTGGTTCGGATTCCACAATTAGCTTTAGGTCCTGTTAATCAGCTCAGTGGTCTGGTGAAACTAAGATATACTTAACTTTTTACTGTAGGGATAACGATGGTTATTATCGTCGTTATTAACATTATTATCATTCTGTTCAAGAGGATATTATTCAATAAACATTCGTTATTTAGTGCAGAGTTATTACATCTGTTGCAATGGAGTAATGTTTACGAGGCATCATGGTATGCAATCACAAAACAAAAATGATTAAATTTTAAAGAAAAAATGACTGAATTTTGTAATTACTGTTTGAAAGCAGAGAGAGAGAGAGAGAGAGAGAAAAGATCACAATGCGAAAATGTAATTGAAGTAAGCAATAACACAGAAATACTTCGGTATGCATCAAAAGTTCATGGCAACTCTCTTTGAAGTTCAAGGCAATTCATTATTCAGCCAAACAATCCCTGACGTGTATTTGTTTAACTTTGTTTATTTGTATTTTGACATTTTTGACACCGACATGATTTTTATCTGAGTGGCTTCAAAGAATGTCAATGAATCAAGCTACTTGGCTGAAAAGTTCCACGTTAGAAAAATGTCTGAAACAAATTGTTTATCATGTTATTTATATTCTAACGCACCAAGGTTAACTTTCGCGTTGTATTCTTTGTGTAATGACCGAAATGTCATTTCGCTGAAGAGAGAATATTTAGAGATGTATTATGTTTCATTTAATGAAACATAATCATGATACCAAAGGAAATATAAAAGCATAAGGCACAATATAAACTGACGCCTGGAAATACGTTGTTTATTTTTTTTAACTATTATTCAAGCGAGAGCATAATGTCAGAAAAGAAAAGTTACTGGAAACTAATTTGTTCACACAGACAAATATAAATATAATATACATACATATATAAATATATATATATATATATATATATATATATATATATATATATATATATATATACATACATACATACATATACATATATATGTATATATATAAATATATATATATGTATCTGTATATAAAGTATATATGTATATATATATATATATATATATATATATATATATATATATATATATATATATATATATATATAAATTTATATATGCATATATATATAAGTACTTGGGAAAAGAAGAGAAATCACAGTTCATTTCAAGTCTTCGAGATTCCTCTACTAAAAAAATCCGGAATAACAGATTGTCCGATAGAACCACATGATGAATTGTTATTCATAGTTCACATAACAAAAAATCGACGAACAAAAAATCCAAGTAATACAGTCCGGTAAAGGTCTCCAAAACTGTGCGTTTCTGATGAAAACGACGGAGTGGAAAATCGAATTGTATAAAACGAATCATAGAATAATTGCACAATTATCTTTCATCGTTTACTTTTCCATTCTAATGCATCATATCAATCTCGCTTGTTCAAAAACGGATTCAAATGCAGATTTTACTTCCTGGAACCAGTCTATAAAATCATCGATGCATGTCATAAAAATTTTTTTTCTTAATTTTTTTTTCTCTGGGGCAGTACGTTCAGGATTAAATTGGAAAGAAAAGTAAGAAAAAAGAAAAGTAAAGTCTTCAAAGGGCCTTTTCTTTGACAGTCATCCAACAATATTTTTATTACATTTCTGTACGGCCTGGAGAAGAGGCTG
Organism: Macrobrachium rosenbergii; assembly: GCA_039081455.1. Classification (NCBI taxonomy): domain Eukaryota; kingdom Metazoa; phylum Arthropoda; class Malacostraca; order Decapoda; family Palaemonidae; genus Macrobrachium; species Macrobrachium rosenbergii. The sequence continues at coordinate 40,502,210 of JANJGK010000018.1, forward strand.
TCTTTAGCAATCTTAAAAATTCGGCGGTAAACGCGAAAATATATTATTACCGATATACATACATACACAAATATATATATATATATATACAGTAAATATATGTATATATTGGAAATGAACACATGTACATACACATATATGTACGTATTATATACAAATATATATATACATATATATACATATATATATGTATATATATACATATATATATTTATGTACATATATATTTATTTATATATAAATATATATATATATATATATATATATATATATATATATATATATATATATATATATATATATATATATATTGTCTGTCTGTCTGCGTAATATATAAAACGAATATTGAGGCAGTAATTGTCATAAATATTTAGGAAGTATTTTTGACGGAACATGTGATGCATTGCACCACACTGCAATATATTTCGGCACTGGGGAATTATCGCACCTAGCTCACCAAATACCCTCCCCTTGCCAAGAATTCAAGAGAAAACAGAAAAGGATAAAGAACAGTAAACAAAACTCCCAGCAAAAGTCATACATCTCCCGTTTCCCGAGTTCTAAAGGTCTGGAATATGAAAGTTACGGGCTGCTCCGGGAGCAAGAGCCCGTGCCAGCACAAGGCTGGCCTAACCTTAAACAACAACATCAAAGGATGACGAAAATATGAAAGTATTTGACAGCAAGGTTTACGAAGGAACAGACAATTACGAACAGCCCACCCTGGTGACTGATGATGTTTTGATTACTGACATGTTTTATTCCTCCGCCATTTTGGAAAAGGACATATATATATATATATATATATATATACATATATATATATATATATATATATATATATATATATATATATATATATATATGTGTGTGTGTGTGTGTGTGTGTGTGTGTGTGTGTGTGTGTGTGTGTGTTACAGGCAGATAGCGAAACCAGGCATTTCGCGAACTGCCTGAAATTTCAGGCAGATAGCGAAATGCACTTAGAGACATTTGATCCCCCCTTGGGGCTAGTACTAAACACGGCGATACAGCGACTTGCCTACACTGTTTCGCCTTGTTTGGTACTAGCCCCTGGGGCGTCAAATGTATTTCACCGTGTATAGGACTAAACCCTGGTGCATTTCACTATCTGACTGAAATTTCCGGCAGTTCGTGAAATGCCTGGTATCGCTATCTTCCTCAGTTCTGTAGAGGAGAGAGAGAGAAAAAAAATTTCACCAACCATGAAAATCTGTTGTGCATCACTATATTGTGATCGGAAATAATAAGTAAAAAACCACAGTAATGTAAATGAGAGACTGTATTTACCCTTCTAGTATTTTGGATAAAATACAGTCTCTCATTTACATTATTGTGGTTTTGGACTCATCAACCATGAAAATGCAACTCCCAAATGGAAAGTAAGCTCAATCTAAAGCTGAAGTGAATAGTGCACGGATTGACGATAAAGACTTCGTCCCTGAAATCATTTTACCTAAAACAAATACGAATTGTAACAAAACGCTTCTCAACAGGTACTGGAATGGAATGGAATGCAATATAGAGTTTAGGCCAAAGGCCAAGCACTGGGACCTATGAGGTCATTCAGCGCTGGAAAGGAAATTGAGAGTAGGTAGGTTTGAAAGGTGTAACAGGAGGAAAACCTGTCAGTTGCATTTTGAAATTGTTATTAGAGGGTGGATAGCAAGATGGAAGAAAAATATGAATGGAGGTACAGTAAAAGGAACGAAAGGGGTTGCAGCTAGGGGCCGAAGGGATGCTGTAAAGAACCTTTAGTCACGCCTACAGTGCACCCTGTGAGGCGTACTGACGGTACTACCCCCCAACGGGGGTTCTCTAAGTGACTGGATGTTCATCGTATTGGCTGAATAGTGACAATTACAACCTTGTTTGCCTTTAAGACATAAATCTGAGGTCGATTGCATTGAAATATTGTTTTTGTAGGTATTCAGGAAACAAAATTCTTATTCCTTGTAATTCTTGCTTCCAAGTTGACTGAATATTTACAAGGAATTTTCCCGGATGAAGTGAAATGTATTTACTTATGTTTTGTTACCTTTATCAAGGAAAAATCACAGTAAAATAACTTATCATACTTGCAGGGGATCATCGATTCTATGTGTTGTCGCAACAATGTTCCTATCAGTGATTTTATGATCTCTGCTTATGTTCTTAGAAAGGCTTCATAAGACCTTATTTAAATGTGGCTTACCCTGATTGGCAGAATGCAATGGAGCTCTTGGTCTATCGGAATGGAAGTTGTGTTTTGAATTGATGCTTGCATTGGTGCACTTACATTGACGTTACTCGGTGGTTTGGAAATGAAAAATGTAATGGTAAAAAATTCTCTGGGCCATGGAAAGATTTTGTTACCCATTTGAAGGCATTTTCCCTGCGAAGCCGATAGTACTAACAAAGAGACTGCAATCAAGAAACTGTAGCGGTTTCTGTCGGACAAGATGGATATCTGTATGCATAATTTTTCAATTTAGGGAATTTTTTATTTTGTTGAATTGCAGGAAAAAGACAAAGGATATGCTGGGGAAAAGTGTGGAATGTTGGATCCATTTTCCAAGAATTTTTGCAATAAAGATATTTCAAGAGAACTGTTTTTGCGGTGTGGTTTGAATAATTAATTGAAAACCAAAATTATATTTCGAAAACAAATATGATGCAAACTTCGGACTCCAAATCTTGCATTTTATTTCTACTTTCCGAGTTTTTATTTTTTCCTTGCAAAAAGAAATATCATATTTGCCAGAGGAAATAGTGGATGATCAATTCTCTTTTAATTTCTCAGTCACAATAATTTTTTTGTTAGAAAATTTCATTCCGGGCGATCGGGATTCCTATTTGCATTTTGCATCGGGCCATCGTATTCAAATTATTGTTGGGCGCTGTAGAACTCGTGCATAAAAGACGAAAAATGAAAGATAAAAGATAATTGCAAGCTCACTTTTTTGGCCAGATGACGCAGGGGCTATTTTTCAATACCAGAGTCGAAATTCATGTTTAGCGCAACGGCGCTGGTGGACGCTCATCTATATTCATCTTGTAATATCTAATTTTGATGTCCACTTCGTGTTATTTTTGGACCTTCTTGCAGAGGGCAGTGTCGTTTTAATTCCCCCTTTTTTTGGTGTATATAACTTCCAGTTGGACTGTGTATTTGTTGGTCTACCAGTCAGTAACATTATATATATATATATATATATATATATATATATATATATATATATATATATATATATATATATATATATATATATATGGATATATATATATGGATATATATATGGATATATATATATATATATATATATATATATATATATATATATATATATATATATATATATATATATATTCACATACATCTGGTAAATGCGCACTTCAATAGATACGTTGATTTTTTGTCACGTGCATAATATCAGAGAGAGAGAGAGAGAGAGAGAGAGAGAGAGAGAGAGAGAGAGAGAGAGAGAGAGAGAGAGAAACAAATGTTTTCCAAGCGGTATTCATGCCCTAAAGGTATCTATCCTACAAAAATAAATACTTCTTCATTTCCAGGACTGGTCCAAAAATTCTTCCCAGCGCACAATGGCCCAATTCCGCGACGTTCTTTTTTTTTTTTTTTATTCCGAGCTCACTCTTCTTCTTCTTCTCCTCCCAGTTCGTGAAATGAGTTTCTCTTTAGCTCGCCTCTCGTTTTCTACCATTGCAGACTTTCTTAGTCTTTCTCTCCACATTGTGGCGGATATAAATGTATTGTGCGAGTTAGATATTTCTAAATCGTTCCATTTTAGTTTTCTGTAAAAGAAAACTATTGTGCCGCTTTGTCTGTCCGTCCGCACTTTATTCTGTCAGCACTTTTTTCTGTCCGCCCTCAGATCTTAAAAAGTACTGAGGCTAGAGGGCTGCAAATTGGTATGTTGATCATCCACCCTCCAATCATCAAACATCCCAAATTGCAGCCCTCTAGTCTCAGTAGTTTTTATTTTATTTAAGTTTAAAGTTAGCCATAATCGTGCCTCTGGCAGCGATATAGGATAGGCCACCACCGGGCCGTTGTTAAAGTTGCATGGGCAACGGCTCTTACAGCATTATATCGAGACCACCGAAAGATAGATCTGTTTTCGGTGGCCTTGATTATACGCTGCACAGAAAACTCGATTGTTCGGCGCATTTTTTACTTGTTCTTCATTTGACTAAATATTCCTAGATACCAACCAGCTTTACAATGGCTCCTCTCGCTATTCACTGTCACTGTCACGTTTTGTATTTCGCTTTTATTAGTTATTCAGTTGTCCTGCAGTCATGAAAAAAAGGAATATTACACAACGAATCAAATACGTTAGGTAAGCGAGACCTGAATATAAAAAAAAATGAAATAAAACGACAATTCAATAATCTCAATGTTTTCGGTACTCGATGTCCCTTATGTGATGATACATTTGCAATTTACAGTTTACCGATGATCCTGTCACCTTTACGCGCTGTCTATATTACTTGCTATTTCTTAACAATGTTAGGATTAATTACAGTATTGCGACTCAGTTACCAAGGTAAGCTTATGTGTGTTATGGTTCTAATCCTTTTAACATCCTATTTTGATGTCTCTTCCAAACTGTCTCGCCATGGCCTAATTTTTTGTATTCACAAAGAAGAAGCTCTTTCAATTTGACAGCCATTTTTATTTTGATCTCCCCTTAACACTAACCTCCTAACCCCCATTTTAATCTGAATTAACTAGTCTCCTGACTGATCTCAAAATCTTTTAATGTCTCTAAACAAGTTCGTACTCACCCATTACTTTGCTGTGGTTCCTTGCATTAGGCCTATTCACAGAACAGGATTTATAGATATCCTTCAGATCAGGGTGTGCCATATACAAATATCTTCCTCGGGTGTTAAAATATATAATTTTGTGTAACGACACACATCCTACCACATTATACCTGCTGTCAACGATTAACCTTAATCATTTTGTCTCTGCTGTGGGATGCGTACTTTTGTACTCAGTATTTTATTTTCCCTCTTAAACTTTTCCTTATAAGAAATAGTCTAGGTATAGTATCACTGACTTGATAAAAGTTAAGTATACCTTAGTTTTACCAGACCACTGAGCAGATTAACAGCTTTCCTAGGGCTGGCCCGAAGGATTAGACTTATTTTACGTGGCCAAGAACCAACTGGTTACCTAGCAACGGGACCCACAGCTTACTGAGGAATCCGAACCATATCATAGCGAGAAATGAATTTCTATCACCAGAAATAAATTCATCTAATTCTTCAGGTTACCTAGCAACGGGACCTACAGCTTATTATGGAATCCGAACCACATTATAGCGAGAAATGAATTTCTATCACCAGAAATAAATTCCCCCAATTCTTCATTAGCCAATATCCCCCTGAACTGTTGCTGTTCAATTCTCTCAGTTTATCATGCTTTTGTCCGCATCTATCCACCATTGTTCCCCCAACACCATCTGTAATGCATTTGCATAAGCATTACCGACAGTAAAAGTATTTCTCTAAAACCACTAACGGTATTGGGTCCGTTACTTTGTCACATACTTCATCCTTTTATCTGTATGGTCCGCTTACTCTCTTCTCCCGATATTCACTGATATTGTGAGATATATGTTTATGTTCACGAGTTGCTCTTTGCTACGGTATATAGCTCCACTATTCGATTCTGCTTTAATAAAAGTTGATAATTGTTACGATTGTCGCTTCCATTTTTGCTTTTATAACATTTGATCGAGTCTTCCAATCAGAATGGAACAACAAAAGTCCTAACGTAATTTACTACTTCCCCGGGGTTTCTTTGTTTTATTTTATAATGCTTTTATGTTAATATAACTATTATGTATCATGAATGCGGTCTCACACTCAGCACCTTCACAAACATTGATACACAAACACACACACATATACATATATATGTGTATATATATATATATATATATATATATATATATATATATATATATATATATAATAAACTGAACTTCTTCATTTGAAATATAATTAAAAAGTAATCTAGCGTAAATACTTTGTGTACCATTACACGATTTGAAAGTGCCGACATAAACCAAGCGCATAGTTCTTCATCCCACATAATTTTGCTCCCATATTTGTTAAAACTTTATTTAGTATGTAGGAATTTGATTATGCACTGTTGTATGCATATCTACACAAAAGAGCACGTGCGAATATGTATCTGTAAGTGACTGAGTGATACGCACTCACACACACACACACACACACATACACAGTATATACTGTATACGTCCGCACTTTCAAATCGTGTGATGGTACACAACCTACTTACTCTAGATTAATTTTAATTATATTTCAAATGAAGAAGTTCAGTATTTTTTCTTATAATGAAAAATTCCTTGAGTAGATTTATGTACCTTTAAGGGTCTAAAGTTCAGATTTTAAATCTGGTATCTTTATTACAAACTCTATGACCTATCCATTCGATTTCTCCAAATAAAATATGAATAATATTACTTTAAATTCAGTCGTGTACTAAGTACTTGTGTGTGTCAGTCATTCCCCCTGCGAAATATACTTTATATTTCAAATTTTGACACATCTGGCCCACCTAAAAGATTCCATAAAATTAAAGGAAAAGAATATTATATGTATTAGACTTTATTGTTTTATTATTTATAGCTTCTATTTTCTTTCTACGCTCTTATATTTATTTCCCCTTTACATTTCTTCCTCCTCTTCAGCTTTATCTTTACGTTTCTCCCACCCATCATACACTTGAACAGCAAAACATAAAAACCGACTGTTTGATAACTGCCAACAGCCAACAGCGCGCACAAGCACTCTCTCACACCCTCGCTCCCGCCTCGGCACTCACGACCCGTGGAAATAAAATTGTGTGAATACACCCGACTTTGATTATGGGCTACTCACAAAGGGCCCTTTGGTATGGCACTGCACTGTGAATATCGCCTATGCGAACGACCTCAGTCCCCCTCCCCCCTCCCTCCTCCTCCTCCTCCTCCTCCCCACCCTCTACTGGCACATTTGTTTACCTCTGAGTGTCTGGCTTCCCCGGCAAATGGCTCTTTATGGTGAACGTACTGTTTTACATATCAGAGGGTTCTGTGCCGTCAGGGAAGCTCTCGCTCCCGTTCCGGGTATTAGGGGGAAAAAGGAGAGTAGCGGATGATCGAAAATACTTTCTCCAATTTGATGGTCGAAGGTGGGGTGCCATGAAAGTCAATGATGTGTGACATAGAGTGTTTTTTTTTCTCTTTGGTGTTGCCTGCTGTATAAGTATACCTTAGTTTGACCAGACCACTGAGCTGGTTAACAGCTCTCCTAGGGCTGGCCCGAAGGATCAGACTTATTTAACGTGGCTAAGAACCAATAGGTTACTTAGCAACGGGACCTACAGCTTATTGTGGAATCCGAACTACATTATAGCGAGAAATGAATTTCTATCGCCGGAAATAAATTCCTCTAACTTTTCATTAGCCGGCCGGGGACTCGAACTCGGGCCTAGCGAGTGCTAGCCCACAACTCTACCGACTCTTCCAACGAAGAGCTGCCTGTTATGCAGACAGAGAGGTTTTCCTTTGGTAACCTCACAAGCCATAAACGGACATGGAGATTTTACTTTCGGAAAGCCTCTAGCTTGTAGAATGCTTGCTGAAAAAAGAATTGCTTGTAAGAATGAAAATTCGTTTATTTCCCTCATTACTTTGTCCTCTCCCTTGAATCATCCTATCTGTTGTATGTCCTCCTCTCCTCCTATTCTTTTTCTTCTTTATTATACGACTGCGAATTTATTGTTCTTAGAATACAAAGGAAGCCCAATCACCTTATCAAGAAGGAATGAGTCTCGTCACTTTTTTCATTTTAGTAAGAGTCGTACATTTCTCTAAAGACAAGACCATAAATTTTAAACAAAAACGGCATCATATATATTTTTTTCTTTGTAAAAGCAACCTAACACCTATGCAAAGAAAGCTTACTCCAGTTTAATGTAATATGTCTTCCGTGGCCCAATTTTAAATCCTCAAATTATAAATTATAGGATTTTTTTTATACATATCTTGGACTGTAAAAGGTACACGGTACCTCTAGCCTGGGGTATAAGATTAATATTCATAAATATGTAAAATTTCTCTCAAGGAATTTAGTTTATTACTTTTTCCTCGAAGGGCGAATCATTTCAAATATTCAATATTGCGTACTTTTGTTTACAAAGGCTTACAGCCTTTATAAACAACAGTACGTAATATTGAACATTTAGAATAATTCGCCCTTCGAGGAAAAAGTAATAAACTAAATTCTTTGAAAGATATTTTACATATTTATGAATTCTAGTCGTATACCTCAGACCAATGGTACAGTGTACCTTTTACAATCCAAGATGGGTATCAGAAGAAAAATCCTATAATTTATAATTTAAGAATTTAAAAAAAAAGGTGGACCAGATATAGGGTGTAATGAATGACCTGATTTAAAAGATAAAACAACAAAAATTCATTATTAAGTATACTGTCTAGTAACTAGACATTATACGTAATAATGAATGTGTGTTGCTCTACCTTTTAATTCAGATCATTCATTACATCCTATTTCTCGTCCAGTTTTTCCTTCCATCAAAGAAATTGAGCGTATGTATTATTTTTTTTTTTGTAGAAAGTAAGGAAACTCCAGTTCACTTTTTAATCCTATCGATTGTTCACTTTCCTAATAAGTTCAAGTTCTTAATTTTGTATCACTTCGATCCAGTTTTCCTTAGTTTTAATTCTTCCACCATCCCTCTATTTTCATTTTTACTCTGCACTGATTTCTATTTAACAAAGTTCTACGCAAGTTTATAGAAATCTTCAAATGCTAAAATAACCTGAGGTATTGTAAATGTAGCATTTTGAAACTCCCTTTTCATTATCGTGCCATATAACTACATCTAAAATTTAGCATGGGAAGAGAGAGAGAGAGAGAGAGAGAGAGAGAGAGAGAGAGAGAGAGAGAGAGAGAGAGAGAGAGAGAGAGAGAGTGTTAATTAGGAAATTACACTAAGAAACAAAACTTTCAGCAGCCATCCACTTTTTAACAGTGGAAATTCAACAAGGAAAATATCAGAAGGCTGTGGCACAAATGTTTACAGAAAACGACTCTTGATGCTCAGGGAATAATAGGACGATACTGCAATGTACTTTTGGGTAAAGGTGTTGACGTGCTATCAGTGAGACCTACGTTCATTTTCACGTTGTTTTTACTGTTGTGACTTGATCCTGATGATCAGAGAAAATGACTTAAGAAATTGGAACAAACTGTATTAAAAGAGATGAAGTTTATAAATAGAAGATTCGCTAATCAATTCTAGGATTTTGGTAGTGGCAAGTGGAATCATTGCTTACTCTTAGTTCTGAAGTTGAAGATCTGAAAGAAGTTCTGAAAAGATTGTTATTTGGATTGTTTCTTAAAGTGACAGTGAGCAGTTTAGAAATTAGATGAAAAATACATTAAATACAAACGAGCAATGGGGTAAAGGAAAATGAATTTTGCATTGATGTTAAGGGTGCTGAAAGATTGGTTGCATTCTACGTAACTCAAAAAAAAAATGAAAAATAGAAGAGAATACAGAAAACACCGAAGGAGAACAATATAGAGGGGAAATAAGTCGTAAGAGATTGTCACTAAAATTTCAAAAGCATTTGATGATCGTTTTCAAGTTTCCTAACGAGTAGAGTTAAGTAATCACGCGGCTCTCTTGATTAAGGAATCCTACCCAGTGTTTCTGCTGCCACGTGATCCTTAATGAAGCTGCTACCATTATTCCATTTGTGCTCTAGGATAGATCACATCCCTACAGTAATCATTAGGCGCCCACCTACAGCGAAAGGAAAAGAGTAATTCCCTGTAGTATCTCATTTACTCGCTTCCCACACGCACTGAGCTGTCAATCTAATGAAGCTCTTCACACCTGTCGCTCAATGCTTTTGATGAGCTCACCTGTCGCGCACTAATGAATAGGGGTAATTCTGGCTCCTCGTTCGAAGTGAATCCATTACTTGAACATTCACAGACAAAATTCATTAGCTGCTTCAGGGGACTTTCTCAATCATTAGGATCTTTTTAATTATATTCAAATGCCACTTACGTGGGAACAAGTAATACTTATCATATCCAACATTCAATTTGTAAGGGATATTATCTAACGGCTTGCCGTGTTCATGCGGAAGTTGGGGGGTGTTCACCGCTTCGTGGTGTTCTGTAGTTCCGTGTTCAAGGCGATATTTATTTACTGAAAATATATGAACCGCTTAATGATGCCGATTTTCAGATTCCAGATATAACTTAAAATGGACGAGCTGTGTTCAGTTGTGGATGTAAATCTATTTTTCTCTCTTGTTTAAGTTCAATTATTTCTTCCCAAAGGCCAAGAGCTGGGACCTATGAGGTCATTCAACGCAGGAAGGGAAATTGACAATAAGAAGGTTTGGAAGGTGTAACAGGAAGAAAACCTCGCAGTTGCACTATGAAAAAAATTTTAGGAGTGGGTGGAAAGTAAGATTAAAGAAAGAGAATATGAACGGAGTAACAGTAAAAGGAATGATACGGGTCGCAGCTAGGGGCCCAAGGCACGCTACAAAGAACCTTTAGTAATGCCTACAGTGTACCGCGCGCGGCGCACTGACGGGCAGGCCCTCTTCCCCTGCGGAGAACATGAGAAAAAGGGAATTTAATTATGATACGCTGTAACTGACGAGTGGCAAACCGACTGCCGGGATTATTTGCCGATTCTCGAAATTAGAGCACCTTAAAGGTGAGAGAGAGAGAGAGAGCGAGAGAGAGAGAGAGAGAGAGAGAGAGAGAGAGAGAGAGAGAGAGAGAGAGAGAGAGAGAGAGATCGCGCTCTCTGCTCGGGTCAAAAGGGACGACAGTAAGGTTCTTAAGGTGACTAATGATCCAGGCCTCATATGTTACGTTCTCGTTCTGTACCTGAGGCCTTTGATCCATTACCGGAAGTAGGTCTTCCTTTATTTCATTAAGGGGGGAGAAAGGATGACGGTGTCTGATGACGTCCTAATCTAATCATAACGATCTTCGAAGGTGAGAACCTGCGTGCGTGCTTTTCATTTTTTAGTTTTCTGTAAAAGAAAACTATTGTGCCGGCTTTGTCTATCCGTCCACGCTATGTATATATATATATATATATATATATATATATATATATATATATATATATATATATATATATATATTATATATATATATATAATGTATATATATATAATATATATTATATATATTTATATGTATATATATATATATATATATATATATATATATATATATATATATATATATATATATATATATATATATATATATATATATATTTGTGTGTGTATGTAATTATGTATATATGTGTGTATATGCTTTTTGGCCACCGCCTATCTGTCGTTGGGAATTCTCGCTAAATGCTAATACATATGTTGCATCTACGCTGCTAGGTAAATAGGTGGCCAACACAGATTTTTTGAAAACGTAATCAGCCCGCTACCCATAGGACGGAAATTCAGTTTTCCATCTGTAAACAAAAGGAAAGACGTCTCGATTTAAATACATACGAGAAATTCGTGCAAAACTGTATCATCAATAATATTACATCGATAATAGAATACCAGAAATCAGAGTCTTACTTGAAAACCAGAAGTTATTCCCATAACTTCTTTGCAGCAGTAAACATATCAGCAAACATATATACATTTATAAGTGTGCATATATATATATATATATATATATATATATATATATATATATATATATATATATATATATATATATATATATATATATATATATATATATCCATAACTTCTTTGCAACATCAAACATATCAGCAAATGTATATAGATTTATGTGTATATATATACACACACACATATAAATGTAAATATGTTTGCTGATATGTTTAATGCTGCAAAGAAGTTATGGGAATAACTTCAGATTTTCAAGTAAGAACCTGACTTCTGGTATGTCGGAAAGTCGAATATCAATGTCGAGTCTCACCTTCAGAAGCTGGAAATATTACGATCTAGGAAACGACGTGTATCGCCAAACATACAATATTTGAAAATAAAAAAATGAGTTGGATATTTTCCGTATTGTAGTTTTGATGCGAATATACATGAAACTTTCATGCAGCGTGAATAAATGATAAGATGAATAATGAATGGACGTGAATTTTTCATTGGATTCTGGTCAAATGGCGCTTTTGTGTTATTCATAGCACTGAAGCTTCCGTTGTCAGAAGGCTGAGTTGCCAGAACACATTCCGGAAAGTGGTCTATATTTTCTGCTAGACAGAAGAGCATAGTAGTTCTTTATTAGACTTTGTCTGCTGGGATTCTTTTAGAAGTATTTGAGAACTCACACACACACACACACACACACACACATGGTGTTGCTCTCTAGACGAGACTACAATGATAACTTGGCCTTCTATATTTCAACAGCATGTCGTTTCTCACATAGAGGGTCGGCTCCCAGAAAAGGCAACACGATTGATATCTTTCCCACATTCACACTTAAACTGCCGAATAGTTGATGAACCCTTTAGGTAGAAAACTTCCTCAACGGAAGAAGTTTTAGTCACTAACAAAGGAAATACATTAGTAACATGTTAAACTCTCATACACAGACACACACACACACACACACACTCACGAACACACACTGCACAATTGACCTCTAATTTGTAAGCACTCTCTCGATCCCTGGATGTAGGATGTAAAAGGCCTTTCTGTTTTGATACCATTTATCCAGCTTGTCTAAGATTTTCTCTCCTTCTTTCTAACACCTCCGTATTCTATGCTATTGTTGGGTTATCATTCTTCCCCCATGACTGAACCATCTTTAAAGGTGCTGGCCCATCCTTCTTCCTACACTGAAGGTTTTACCACTTTAATGAATTCCTTATTTTTCACCCGGCAAATTATTCATATCCCACATATTCTAAACATTATATATCTCTACACTTTCAGTTCTTTTTTCACACTCCACTTCCATACAGAAAAGTTGGCTAAGCAATTCATTTATACATTTTACCCTTGAAACCTATCTTATAAGATTTTTCCATGTCTTGCATACATCCAGTGACCGTGCTTGCTCCATTCATTCAAATGCATAAATCTTCCTTCATCCTAAAATAACCTGTGTAATAATTCCAAAATATCTTCCACATGCCTACATCAGTATAAAAACATAATTATCTTATTCGTTTCAGTGGTTTCTCTTCACCATATCCAGTCAGTGCTTTACCATTTTCAAATATCAGTCATTCCTCACTACACTCACAACCTACTTTCTTAGCTTACAACTCTGCACCTACATGTACAGTCCTCTCTTTGAATTCTGACATCAAGCCATCCAGAGAAGTATTAAACATCTCATTAAACATAATACAACCGTATTTCGGTGCCATTCCTACGCCAAACTAGTCACTCTCTCGGCTATAAATTCTAACACATACTTCAAATCCATCATAAAAATTTGTTACTGCTTTCAACAATTAAATTTCTATAACAGACATCCTGAACTCTTCCTCATTGCCTCTCTATTTATTTTATTGTAAGCTTTTTCTGGGTCAGCATGCCACATACAGCGTTTTTCATTTGTTTCCAAATTTCTCGAATAACTGTTTACTAAAACTTGATCTACACACACGATCCTCTTGTAAAAACGATAATGCTGTTCCTTTATTAGAATTCCTATCATCTATTTTGCATCCTCAATCAAAATCTTACCATACACTTTCTGTAGTGCACAATTACTATTATACATATACATACATAATGCTTGGAGTCTTCTATTACCTTTATACACAGAGGAACAGTTAATCCCCATACCCATTCACTGGGAACCCTTTAAGCATTTAGACATACCTTATACCACTTGATCAACTCATCATACTTTCGTCACCTACAATCCCCAAAACCACTTGGGTCTTGCCATTCATCCAGCTTCTTATTTTCTTCCTTATTTCCTCAGCACTGACTTCCACATGAATTCTCAGTGTTACACTAACACCTTCCACTCTTGCATCATCCTGCTCTGCCTCCCTGTCTTCCACATTCAGCACACTTTGTTAGACTTAGAAACCTTTTTGCTTTCATTTAATCCCTTGTAAAACAGCTTCTCAGTCTTGCTAATGTCTTTCCTCCCCCCCCCCTTTTTTTTACTGCATACACTCTTTTTCTCTCTCTTATTGCTATACATCACGTTATCCATACTTCGTGTTGATGTAAATTATCTTCCTCTGTGTCTTGTCCACTCATTTACTCATCCTTCTTCTCAGTTCTTATTTCTCCACTCTCCCAAAACCACAAACGCTCCCTGTTGACTTTATGAACACATTCAGAAAGTTTACACCCATCATATACTTCTTAAAGTACTGTGTCTTTGACCTCAGCCCCTTTTCCACCCAATTTCCCTTAAACACTCCGCTCCCGATCGTTTCAACTTACGGTCGACATAGCAAGGGCAGTGATGGCCCTCCTTCAGAGATTAATAATAATCTTGGGGACGTTCGTCCAATCCATGAGGACACGGCGTCTTGAGACGTCGAACTAGAGGCCAAGGATTATAGGTGAACATTTCTACTTCTGGAAATTAGAGCTGGGAATTTAACAAAGGAGTTCGGGGAATTCATTCCAGAAATGGCATGAGATCTTGCCGACAAGTGCGTTTCTGAAAATCGATAAACCAGCAAAAAATGTACTGTAGTGTTAAAGTGATAAGCAAATGGGGAATAAACATAGAATTAATCAAATTAGAGACTGTAGTATATGTGAAAACAATTACAAGAAAAGAGTGGGGGTGTTGGGGGGGAAGAAGCCCCGAGACAGAGGTTTTTAGCTTTACTGCAAACGTAGCTAGTAATCCTCAAATTTCTCAGTTTAAACTGTAGTTTCTTTTCATCTGCTATTAGGCTCTGTAACGTTTTCTTCTTCTATTTTTCCTTTTCCTCGTGATCTATTCATCATTAAGCTGTAGGGTGGGTCTTCTATACCTAGGGATCCGCATTGTATCCGATTCAACAATTATTATTATTATTATTAACGACAGTTCAGTAAATTGTGAGTCTGTGTTTGACAGCTGTACGTTTGCGGAACTTCTTATTAATGAAATGTCAATTAGTAATTTCTAGCTGGTTTAGTGGTATATAAGTACTTAGGGTCTATAATTGGAATAATATTTAATATCTTTTTATTTGCCGCTAAACGAAAGTAAAATCGCATTTCAAAGAAGCGGTGACCTTAATGAATGGGTTATACAAATTGTAGAACTTACCACTTAACATTAGGCTCGAGAAGGATTCAAGTTGTAATAACAGGTTCTCTTTCAAATCCTCTCTCTCTCTCTCTCTCTCTCTCTCTCTCTCTCTCTCTCTCTCTCTCTCTCTCTCTCTCTCTCTCTCGTCTCGAATAAATTGTATTAATGTATCAGTTGTTATCTGAGGCGTTTTGTAAATTAAATAAGGACGTCTCTTTAACAACAGTTCTTTAGGAAATATTTTCCGTCAAAACCTCCTCGTCTGCCACTGATAAACATCATAGTTTACAAACCTTACTGAAGAATGTTTTACCAAAAAAGTAAAATAACGCTAATTATAGCCGTGATATGCTACTGGCAAATTAAGGCCAAATCTAGCGTTAATGATTAAACAGTGGCCCGCATCTGTTTCATTTGGGAGAGAGATATATATATATATACGCCGATGAACTTGGGGATAGGCTTCCTCTCTCGCGCAGACAGTAGGAACACATTTACTGCAGAGATCATAAATATAAATGTTTCTTTCACACGCACACACATGTATATGTAAATATATATATATATATATATATATATATATATATATATATATATATATACGTATGTATTTATGTATAGATTCCACTTCCGTCTCGCCATTTGAAAAGCACATCGATTAAAAAAAAAAACTCAATTTTTAACGTTATCGTATTCGGTTTCGCCGCTTTAAGTGCAACATAATGAATAAACTTCATTTAACACCAGACGAAAAACGCGAGTAATCCTAAATCCCCATAAAAGTGGCCGAAAATAATTAAGGAGATACGCTCTAAACAAAAACAGGCTTTCATTACAATCTTGAAGATGAAAGATTCGCAGGAAAGACATTGTACACAAAATTATGATGAGTAGGACCTCGGACGTCTCGGAACAGAGCCATTATCTAAATTGAAATTAAAGAGATGGGACAAAAAAAAGAGTTTACTTTACACAAATATGTAATCATGGGCATACCCTTTTGTTCGTGTTTTTTGTAGCTTATTTATTATAAAGCATGTTCCAAGAATATCATAAAAATAAATCTAAAAAAATACTTTGTCAAACGAGTCTTGAATGAATGCATGAAGACGCTGGACTATTCGCAGTTACTATGTATTTTAAATAATAGATGCAATATAAGGTGTTTCTGTGCTAAGTGCGTAGCAAAAAGATTATTATCATTAAGAAATATCCTAAATAATCTTTTCGTTTTATGTTTTCATAACGTTTTAGCCAGTTTTAATAGTGTTGAGAATTTACTAATTTTCGCACAGATGATTAGAGTGGTCCAACAGTAAAGGACTAGGCTGTGGTATATATATATATATATATATATATATATATATATATATATATATATATATATAAATACATATATATATTGCGTTTGTATATTATATATATATATATATATATATATATATATATATATATATATATATATAAATATATAAATTACAGTATACACACGCACACACACATATAATTATATAATATATTATAATATATATATATATATATATATATAGATATATATATATATATATATATATATATATATATATATATATATATATATATATTTAAATGTGTGTTAGTATAAAAATATGGGGCTCAGTTAATAATCATCCAGCTGAGTACCAGATTCGAATAATTTTCTATGCTATTAGTTGAGAAGATTTATCAGTAAAGAGAGGAATTAAATTTCAAATGCCCCTTATGTACATTTCTGACAAACTGCATGTCAGTGTATGTATGCGTGTATGCATGTTCACTAAAATGACCGTCGATTGCCAATACTCCAGAAACATCTAGTCTTAACCGCTATATTTTTCTATACACGATTCGCCTCGAACTTGCATCTGCGACCGACGACGCTCATTCCTGAAGAACAACAAAGAGAGGGAGGTGAACCATTCGAAGCGAAACTCGTCTTCCTTGGCCGCATCTCCCATTGGAATTCGAGATTTATTTCGGAGGTCAATGTTTTGACGAAAGTAAAGCAAACGCCAACACTGGCACGAGATAACACAGCCGCCAGATAACAGCGGAACTCCGGACCCAAACAGAAATAACAAAGATTCCGAGCCTCGCCATCCCTGAAGATTGGGCCAAACTTAGTTGTCCCGCCAATCTGTAACTTCTACAAGGAACTCGCAGTTGGAAGCGCCGGCCTCGCCCAGCAATCCTTAAATCCTGAAATCCTCAAAGGATATACTCGCTATCGGTAGTCCTAGGTCCGCCTTCTAATTTTGTGTGTGTGTGTGTGTGTCTGTGCGTGTCTACACCTTTCCTATTAAAAGTTAAGGTAGAAATAAAATATGTATTCTTTTCTCGCATCTTTAGTCTATTTTTTCTAGTCTTTTTAAATCTATTTTTGATAATTTTTTTTTTGGAAAAGGATGAATTATTTCTAACTTCGAAGAATAACAAATGATATAGACCTTCTGGCTTTACAAGACAACATAAAACAAAACATGGAGAATATCGGTAACAACAGAATAATCCAAAGCTTCCAGTGTTTATCGCAGATAAACTAGTGATGAATATAACTTCTGACGTAGATAAAGAATGTCAAGTTCATCCTGCGCTGTTCACAACCCGTCCTGAATGCTACGATCTGATATATGCATGACGAATGAATGAGTACGGATAAGGTAGGCCAGTTGGTAACACGAAATTATCTGTTCGTAAGTTCTGACTAATATAAAAAGAAGGAAATATTACTATAAAGCATAAAAAATCTATTTATATACCTGTCTACTTATATGTCTATCTATTTAACTACCTATTTATTTATCTATCTATATATAATATATATATATATATATATATATATATATATATATATATATATATATACATACATCTAAATACACACACACACACACACACACACACTAGGTTTGCTCTTTGTTCCAGTTCTGCTAAAATAAACCAACAGGTTTTACCCTTCAAATTACTGTATTATGTACAATATTCTTACTATTTTCATTCTCCACCTACTTTATGTGTCATTTACAATTCATCGATCAATTCTTGTCATACACCGCTACTCATTAGTATAACTCATTAACTACATTGGAGATTAATTATTCCTAAGAGTCATATGCCTTCGTACTTGGAATAATAATCTTTTGGCAATTTATTAATATTATTCAGATTTAAAAAATGATGGAGACATACTCATATCACCCGTGAATTATTATTTTTTTTTTATAATTTTTGCTACTTTCCTTACTTTCTGGTTTTATACTTTTTTTATCTTTTTTTATTTTTATTAATTTTAATTTCTTTCTTTTTGTTTTCATATCTATGCGACTTGCGAGATTTGCAAATTAAACATACTCTGTATCTGAACCTTTTAGTAATTTACAAAGGAAAATATCTCACTGGAATGAATGACTAACTAGAGATTTTGTTTTTGTTTTGGGAGCAGTGGTTATAAAGCCTATTTGTTATTCATAAAGTCTAGTAGTTAGTTACTGTTTCCTAATGTTATTTGCAGAATCGAATGTTCTAAAAAACTACTCTAAATAACTACAGAGAGCACATATATGCTGTGTTGTCTTCAACAAACGAAGTAACCATATAATCAGGGCAGGTTTCAAATGCAACAAAAAATGTCAAAAAAAAATTGAGTTGAAAAACATTCGCTTCTTCTTTAAACAAGTAAAAAATGCGCCGAAGTTTCTTCGGCGCAATCGAGTTTTCTGTCCGGTGGTGGCCTCAGCCACGGGCCATAAAACTCTTAGCCAAGGCCCATGGAACTCAGCCATGGTCCGGTGGTGGCCTATGTTGTGGGTACCTATAGTGCTGATAGAAGTACGATTATGGCTAATTTTATCCTTAAATAAAATAAAAACTACCGAGGCTAGAGGGTTGCAATTTGGTATGTCTGATGACTGGAGGGTGGATGATCAACATACCAATTTGCAGCCCTCTAGCCTCGGTAGTTTTTAAGATCCGAGGGCGGACGGACAGACAATAGTTTTCTTTTACAGAAAACAAAAAAATATGTACATAAATTCCCACGTACTCAGCTTCCGGTAATGAACAAAATCAAGAAAGCCTGGCTTAGCCAGACCTCGCTGCCTGTCATTCTGAGAGTGGACCCTTCCTCTACCTGTGTCAGGTGTGTTCTTGGGTGCAATGACACAAACGGTATTCCGGAGGTGTTCCTGTTCCTATGCCCAGTTCATGCAGGATTAATAAAGGCGTCCTTGTGAACGCTTGTCTGGTTCAATGTACGGTGTATAGTCTGCCAAATTGATCTCTGTGCAAACGCAAAGCCGGGTCAAGCTCAGTCTCAGTTTTGTTAATATTTTACCGTTTCATTGTAATAATTCAACATACATATTCCAGGTATCAGCATCGAAACTGACATATTGACTATAAACAACCTGAAATGGTACTACCTTGTTCAGTATATATTAGGTTTTCAAGGAATTTATGGCTAGAATTACATATGAATCAATAAACGTATAGATATTTACATTATGATTCAGTCATATTCAACATTTTACTGCTTTTTTTCTGAATCATTATGTACTTAAAAGTTGTTTGTGAGTCAATTTTCAAAAACTTTGATATGATTATAGTTATAATCCCATAACTGAGAAATTATGTGTATGATAAAAAATTTATTTACAATATCACTTTATGGAGAGAGTAAATCAAACAGCAAAGTAAAACATTCCTAAAGTGATTCATGACTTTGTATTGTTGTTGAGATCTTAATGCTAGCCTTATATTTAGGGTGAAATATTATTTTGCTCTCAATACCCTTCAGCTTCGTTCTAAATTTATAATGTTATTCTTTCCTACAAACACGTCCATAGGTTTAAGAAATTTATATATATGTATGTATATATATATATATATATATATATATATATATATATATATATATATATATATATAATATATTCAAATTTATGTTACTCTTTCCTATGAACGCGTCCATGGGTTTAAGAAATATATATATATATATATATATATATATATATATATATATATATATATATATATATATATATATATGTGTGTGTATATGTGTGTGTGTGTGTGTGTGCGCGCGCGCGCGCGTGTGTGTGTGTGTGTGTGTGTGTGTGTGTGTGTGTGTGTGTGTGTGTGTGTGTGTGTGTGTGTGTGCATGATTTCGCCGTGTTTTGAACAGTGCAATTAAATCTGTTTCTCAAAAAATGTCCTCCTAATGTTTAGAACTTGCCTATTGATATCCTATTCATAACACATTCTCTCTTATCTTTTTTTAACAATGTTAACGAAATTTTTCAGAATTTTTTCAAAATCAAAATACCCTCTGAGTAAGTCTTAAAAGCTTAAATCAATTAAAGTAACAACTAAAAATATATATATATATATATATATATATATATATATATATATATATATATATATATATATATATATATATATATATATATATATATATATATATATATATATATATATATATACATACATACATACAGATTTGATATTTTTTTCTAGCTAAGTCCCAAAACTTCTGAAAAAATAAAAATGTAGAAATATGATTCTACGGCCTCTGTGAGAGCCAGAGTTTTCAACATCAAAGGCTGTGGCCGGATGTTGGAAAAGTTTTGCGCTATGTAACGCAGTTGTTTAAAAGTGAAAGAATGTAAGGAAATGTGAGATACGATATATTGTGCCTTTTGTATATTATATATATATATAAATATATATTATATATATATATTTGTATATATATATATATATATATATATATATATATATATATATATATATATATATATATATATATATATATATATATATATATATAATTTCCGGTGGCGCCCAGCCAGGGGGATGCATAGGGCCTCGATGAACTCACGCCACCACATTCTGTCCTGGGCTAACTCCTCAAGATCTCCCCAACACTTATCTCCTGTTTCTCACCTCACTGTCCTCCACCTCTACTTCTTCTACCAAGGGCAACCCACCCTGGTGTATCTCGCACTATGCCCTGTCTTGTATACACATGGCCTAGCCACTTCCATGTGAGAACCTAACGTACTCATCGACCGACTGCACCACTGTTACTTCTCTATTCTTCTATTTGATATCCTATCCCTCCAATTAATTCCTAATATCCTTCTGATTACCGTATTTTCAAATGCTATTAGCCCTTCGTTGGCTGAGTCGGTAGAGCTTCAGACTGTCACTCGATGGGCCGGAGTTCAATTCCCCCAGCCGGCTGATGAAGAGTTAGAGGAATTTATTTCTGGTGATAGAAATTCATTTTTCGCTATAATGTGGTTCGGATTCCACAATAAGCTGTAGGTCCCGTTGGTAAGTAACCAATTGGTTCTTAGCCACGTAAAATAAGTCTAATCCTTCGGACCAGCCCTAGGAGAGCTGTTAATCAGCTCAGTGGTCTGGTAAAACTAAGGTATACTTAACTTTTTTTTAAGAATATATTATCCAGAGTCACTGTACAGTACTGTAACCTTACTCATGCCCATATATCAAATTACTCCTAACCATTATCTTATAAATTTTGATTTTTGTATGCACAGAAAAACTGCTATTTTTCCAAATATTTTTAAGCATTCCCATTCCCTCATGAGCCTTTTTTAATCTTTCCATGAATTCTGTGGTCAGAGAACCATCCATATTTACATAAGTACCTAAATATTTAAAGTTATTCACTTGGCTTACAACCATGACTTCCATTAGACAATCCTGTGTATTTTCAATATTCATATTCATGGTTTCAGGTTTTCCACTATTTATAACCAAACCGACCTTTCGACCTTCACTTACTAGACAATCCAACACTCTCTGCATATTTTCTGGTCCCTTGCAGATCAAAATATATCATCGACATAATCTAACTCGAGAAGTTTTCCATTTTCTCCCCAGAGTATATCTCCATCAGTTTCTCTTTTAATCCTTCTCATAACGTAATCCACGACCAGCACAAATAACAGAGGAGACAGAATGCCACCCTGAGTCACACCAGACTTAGATCACTCAAACAACCATCAACCAACACTTTACAAGATGTGCCCTCATGCATGTTAATAATAACCCTCACAAACTTTTCCCGTATTCCATAATGCCTCAGATTTTTCCCATATTCCGTCTCGAAATACTATCAAAGGCCTTTTCAAAATCGAGAAAACAAAGATTTAACAGAGTTTTCATTGCATTACCTTGCTGCATTAAATGGCCTAACTATGATTTGATCACTGCAACCCCGCCCCTTTCTAAAATCGGCCTGTTCATTCCTCAGAGTACCATCAACCACTGGGTCTAACCTATTCGACAATACTCTACTGGAAATTTTCAAGGCCACAGATGACAAAGTGATTCCCCTCCAATTACCACACCTACTCAGGTCTCCTTTCTTTCGAACTTTAATGATCCCACCTTTCTTCCAACCTGGTGGTATTATCATTGTCACCCATATCTCATTGATTAATATCTTCAGGCATATACTAATCTATCCTTCTTCACATTTCCGGGAATAAACCATCTTCTCCTGGTGCCTTATATAATTCTTTAACCGTTTTATTGCCTTAACTACTTCTAGCCTGATCTCACCTTCATCAAAGTTTAAATCTTCCTGAGCAGGAGGTATATCCTCTTCTGGAGGACTGTTCTATCAAGTACTTTCCATCTATTTCTCATTTCAACATTTTTGGTCAATACATTACCTTCCATATCCCTGACTGGTATACCCTTGCGCTTACCAGCACTGCCACTCAGCTCTCCAATTGCTTTATATGCTGTCCTGTGACTCTGACCATCATTTTTATTCATTAATTTTTCAGTTTCCGCAACCTTTTCATTAACAGATCTTCTTTTATCTCTCTTAGTCTTTTAACTTCTGAATCCAAACTCAAGTACTTGGTTCTTGCTAATTCAAAATCTTCATCATTAACAAAATGCAACTCACCCCTCAATTTTGCCTCACCTCTCTTTTTGATCATATCCCCATGTTTCCTCAGACATCCACATCTTTTTCCTCAATCTGAGTCTCCTTATGACCGTACAACCAGCAGCCTCATGCAAAGTTTTATTCACATCCCCCGACATCTCATCTACACTTTTCCCTCCCTCCTTCAGTGTTTCCAACAGCAAAAACCTGTTTCATCATTCTATTCTAAATTCCTCCTTTTCCTCTCATTCCCTTCTAAGCATACCAGTATCGTACCTGTCACGGAGAGCAATCAGTATTTGAACGGGTGTATAATAATGAATGCCCCCGCAAAAATCGTCGCAGAATAATTGCCACTGAATATTTGAAAGTACATCTAGATGTTTCTCAAATGGTTCAAACTAGATATAATTCTGTATATTGGGTCAATGATCAAGATCACAGATGCAATTTGCATCATATTTCAATTTCATTGTAATGGAGCGATTTATATCATATTCATATTGTAGGTATTGTGCCTTCCCCAAGGCAACGTTTTAGGGCTTTAATTATTATTATTAGTCTCTACTAGTTAAATAATTATTGATCGTGAAGCTATAATGTTACATTCCTTCCACTCCCTATTGTTACAAAATTATTATACCTGCCTCCATTATCTGTGATTGAAACTATCTTGTTTTCTTGTGTCTTCCTAATATTAAATTTTTTTTTATCAAAGAACCCAGGTCCTAGAATCCAGACACGACTTGTTTTTCAGCAGTGCTAAAGTTCAATGCTTATTTAATCTATTAAATTTATTATTTTGTTGACAAATATAAATCATTCTATATTTATCTTATTTTTCAAAAGAAGAGGCAAACAAAGACAAAGAGAAAGACAAAAACATACACATACACAATTAGAAAGTTGACATAGGACTATCGTTAGTAAGTATATTCTTTGAGGAATTTCCTGTAGAAGCCACAGATTGAAGGGACAACTAAGTTTGGCCCAATCTTCAGAGATGGCGAGTCTTAGAATATTTGGTATTTCTGTTTGGTCCGACGCGTCATTCTTATCTTACGACTTTGTTATCTTATGTCAAGTTCATCCTATGTTATCCCACGACTGTGTTATCCTATTTCGATGTCGCGGTTTGCTTTACTTTCGTCAAAATATTGACGAAAGTTCCCGGATATCTTTCGGCAGTGTTATGTCATCAAAAATTGGCCAGGATATCTTAGAAACCCATTAAATAATCGCTAATTAGTCACAGACCTTATATAAATCTACAGGAATGGTTACTTTTCCAAATCTCTTCATGAAGTTATATTAAGGCTAAGCATATTAAGGCTAAGCATGAGTTTAAGAAATATACATTTTTGAAAATTCTAAACATGAGAAAGTATGCTTGTTCAAATAACATGTGTTCTAAAATTTCCGAGACTTATGCAGAGTACGAAGAAAGGATTGGGCGTTGGCACTTTCGCTTCCTAAATTTAGGTGGTCTCCAAGAGAGCGAAGCCCCCTCGGCCAGGTCAGGATAGGACGCCCTAAGTCAGGTTAGGAAGGTAAGTTCCAGTTACTTCACTGCACGAAACTCTATTAAAAGTAAGGTTACTTGGGGGTCTTCGCTACGTCAGTGCAAGGGCGCCTTAAGTCAGGTTAGGAAGGTAATTTCTGGTTAGGTCAGGCACGACGCTCTATTAAAGGTTAGGTCACTGGGGGAGGGGAGGGGGCAAACCACCTTGGCCAGGTCAGGGCACGATGCCTTAAGGCGGGTGAGGAAGGTAATTTCTGCTTAGGTCAGGGCATGATGCTCTATTAAAGGTTAGGTTACTTGGAGGGGTCAAACCCCGTCGGCCAGGTCAGGGCACGGCGCCTAAAGTCAGGTTAGGAAGGTAATTTCTGGTTAGCTCAGGGCACGACGCTCTATTAAAGTTTAGGTTACTTGGGGGGCGCCAAATCCTCTCGGCCACGTCAGGGTACGATCCCCTAAGTCAGGTTAGGAATGTAATTTCTGGTTAGGTCAGGTCACAACACTCTATTTAAAGTTAGGTTACTTAGGGGGCAAAGCTCCTCTGCCAGGTCAGGGCACGGCCCCTTAAGTCAGGTTAGGAAGGTAATTTCTGCTTAGGTCAGGGCACGACTCTCTATGAAAGGTTAGGTTACTTGTGGGGGAGGGGGGCAAACAACCTCGGCCATGTCAGGGAACAGCGCCTTAAAGGTTAGGGACGTAATTTCTGGTTAGGTCAGGGCACGACGTTCTATGAAAGGTCAGGTTACTTAGGGGGGTCCATGGGGGGCAAAGGGCCCTCTGCCAGGTCAGGGATCGGCGCTCAAAGTCAGGCTAGGAAGGTAAGGTCTGGTTAAGTCAGGACACAGCATTCTAGGAAAGGATAGGTTTGGTCCATTTTCACGTCCGATTTCTGACCCCTACTCTGCATCCGCTGCAAATTTCAACCTTCACGTGAAAGACCTCTATTTTTTCAAAACGCTTTCACTTCCACTGTGTATGATCTCAGTGTTCATAACTGAGCATCAGAGTTCCCTAAAAACTTCACATCAATTCCAGTGTCGTAGTTATTAAAGGGAATTCAAAATGCTTTGGCCTTGATGGACAACATATATTTAATACAAACGTTGTTGCATTTAATATACCATCCATCCTTTTAGTTTTAAAACAATGTCTTATTCATGAATAATAATATTGCTAATTTTGCCAGTATGCAATTCTTTTATAACAATATATAATATTAGTTTTGACTAGGGTAATAATTAAATACAAACGGAATAAAGGATGGTGCAAAATACAAGTGTATTAAGAAAATAACGGTAATAATGTGTCCTAATACATTGAATACGAAATCTATTTCGAAGTACTGATGGCGACACCAGAAGCGAAACGGAATATTTGAAATAGATGGATAGATAAATATGTAAATAAATACATATAAACAAATGAATAAATAGATAAATAGATAAATACATAGATAAATGAAAAAATAAATAAATTAATTAATTAATAAATGAAAAAATCCATAAAAACACCAGTCAACATTTTGCGCCGCTGTAAAAAGTAACCTAATTATACCGTTAACATTTATTCCGGATAACTTGTGTTGCAGGAATACACTCTAAATTTAACTGCACTCAGAAAGGAAATATAGATCATCACTGGATTTAAAAAACCGGTACTTTCCGAAAAAGGCTCAATTCCTCGTACCTAAAATAGATGGTAATTGGGTCAGTTATGCAAACCATATATGAATTTCGCTCAGACGGGAAAATTACACTCGAATGGCAATCTGTATTCTTATCGCTATTCAAATTCCATTTCAGATCCTAAAAGTTCTATGCAAGTTTAACTTACAAATGATGATGCAATATCAATCAACTACCTCAAACGACGGAGAAAATGATTTGAACAGGTCACATGGTTAAAAAAAAAAAAAAAATTAAAGTAAGCCATTACCTGTCCTTTTTTTTTTTTTTTTAACTCGATGGAGCTCGAAAATTTGTCTTGTGACATCGCAGATCAATAGCCCGTAGGTCCGGGGGGGGGGGGGAGGTAGTGCCCATTACCTGTATCATTTTTTTAAAACTCGACGGTGCTCGAAAATTTGTCTTGTGACATCGCAGATCAATATCCCGTACGTGGGGGTGAGGGGTGGGAGTGGGGAGGTAGTGCCAACAGTGCACCTCACTTGGTGTACAGTAGGCATGACTTAAGGTTCTTTGCAACGTCCCTTCGCGGCCTAGTTCCAACCCCTTTCTCTCCTTTTACCTGCTATACCTACGCTCATTCCCTTCCTTCCATCTTACTTTCCACCCTCTCCTAACAACTGCTTCATAGTGCAACTGCGAGGCTTTCCTCCTGTTACACCTTTAAAACCCTTTTACTCTCAATTTCCCTCTCCGCGCTGAATGACCTCATAGGTCCCAGTGCTTGGCCTTTGACCTAAATTTCGATATTCCATTCCATCCGCAAATCAATATTGCCAATAACATCTAAAGAGGTTTATACTGAAGAAGAATCTTCGTAATACCGCAGTTGATTTTTACATAACTTCACGTCATCATTATTGCTCTAAAGTAGCTTGATAAATCTCAGTAAAACAGAATCACATATGAATGATTACCTGCAGAGAAAGGCTTGAGTAACGAAAGGGTAAACTCAAGAAAATAAGTCCAGTAAATCTATGAGATAAAATCCCTCCTGCAGTCATTTTGTTTCAAGTTCAGACACAACAGCTGCCTGTAGTGACAGATGTTGATCATAAAATGCAGCTGTTGCTGTTCACCATTTGCATGAAGCCACGCATGATATTAAAACAGAAATGTTTTATGTCAAAGTTCCTGAGTAAATATTCGGTAGTATGTTGAAGACGCATTAGATATTTCTCAACAAGTCAAAAAATGTAATAATTTAAAGGAATTTGCTGCTAATGAATGCTCTCATGGTTACTGAGACCTTAGCTGCCCTTATTATATCTTGTTTAGCTTAATTTTTTTATCCCTAGATGTACATATTGACAGTGTACTTAAAACGTTTACTTAGCGTATACTGAATTGCAATTTACATTTAATCCTTTAAAGAAATGAGTGATTCTCTACCGCGCAGTTGTTATTGGTCTAGGCACTCAGTCCTAACCTGATCTACAGAATCGCATCAATATATAAATGCAGTATTTGTGCGGGGAAATATTCTAAGAATCCCAGGAAGGATGTATTTTATCGAGATAAGTTACGGAGAGTTTCGCTTCCGACTGAATTTCAAGAAGGCATTGCACTGCAAGCTGCGAAAATTCTCCCCACTCCCGGAGTTTCCAAAGTTGCATATTGAAAAACTACTTTCCAGCTTTCAAAATTTGAAACTTTTTTTTTATCGTCTCTTCCTGGAGAAAACTGAAGTTTACCTTTGCCGGATGCGTGAAGATTGGCCCCCGATACTCAAGTGTATTTCAGTTGCATTTACAAATGCATAAAATTTTCAGATTGTTTAATATCTGCCGAGTTAAAGTGACAATTTAAACAATGGTGATTGCAAAACAGACCTGCAATGGTCACTTTTCCGGTATCATACATAATGAATTCTACCATTAATCTGAGCTTAAAGACCTACGGTGATGATGTAATTTGTAAAGCCACCAATTTCTTAAGAAAATGAAAATGCCACTTAAAATGGCTTATGTGGGTTTTACGCTCAGTCTTCCTCTCTGGACAATAATAAAAACAAGTAAAAAATGCGCCGAAGAAACTTCGGCGCAATCGAATTTTCTGTACAGCCGCTACATCGTATAATCAAGGCCTCGGAAAATAGAGCTATTTTTCGGCGGTCTCGGTATAATGGTGTATGAGCAGCGGCCCGTGAAACTCTAACCACGGTCAGGTGGTGGCTTATTCTATATGGTTGCCAGACGCACGATTATGGCTAACTTTAACCTTAAATAAAATAAAAACTACTGAGGATAGAGGGCTACAATTTGGTATGTCTGATGATTGGAGGGTGGATGATCAACTTAACAATTTGCAGCCCTCTAACCTCAGTAGGTTTTAAGATCTGAGGGTGGACAGGAAAAGTGCGGACAGAATTAAGTGCGGACGGGCAGAAAAAGCCGGCACAATAGTTTTCTTACGCAGAAAACTGACAAGGATAAGTGGTTTCATGTCGATCAAAATCGATACCATGCAAAGCATCTGCCAGATTCTCGTGGACTCATCAGCAGATCTTTCTCCTCGTCCTTTAAATGGCTTCTCGCTTGAAAGATTCATTAAACTATTATGAACCTGAATGTATTTCAAAGTTAATTGGAAGTTTTATTCAAACACCCTTTGCAACCTTCGCATTTTGATGTTACGATTTCATGAAAAAAATCGTTATTGAGTAACGTTTCATTGACTGGTTTCGCCAATTGTTGAGAAAGTGAACTTATCTCAGGTAAATAATTGTATTAGTTTGAAAAACCAAGACACAGTTCCCTAATAGCACGGATACTGCTTGGAGGTCTTGAACTTTAAGGTCAGTTTGTCAGACTCTGCACTTTCATATCGTAGAACCCTATTATTGTTCGTCAGCCTTTTCTGAATCATTTAACCAGTCTTTGTTGAAGAGGCTACTCTGCCATTACTTTTCTCGTTCGACAGGGCTTGTTTATAGTAATGATAAGAGTATTGATCTCAATTAATATTCTAAAAATAAGAACACGAGAACAGAAAAAAATATTTGAGGATCAGTCTCTCCTTTTCAAATCTAATACAAATAAATTACCACTGAACACAGAAAAGAAACATTGAAAACGCCTAAGAGAAATTTTAATGTGACCTCACTGAGTATAAAAGATATTTCGTGCATTAGTTTCAGAAATCAAGATTACTCAGCCTGATTATGGCTTCGCGAGGTTTGTGAATTTCAGACTTGGTAACAACGCGCATGAACGCTTAAGATTCAATTATCTCATCTATTCAAGGGATCTACATAGGGAACGACCCTACAGTAATTAATACGTTTACTGAAAATGGGATTTCAATGAATCATACTGCTTGTATTTCTGTCTCAGTCCTGAGAATTCTTCAGGGCACGCAGGAGTAAAAATAAGAAAAATTACAAATTTGTCACCGCTATCAGAGAAACTGAGGCTTCAGCCAGAAAGATCAATGTACTGTAGGTTCATGGCTAACAACCAAGCCTCTGAGAAAAAATTTCTAGATTTCACGTAGGTGGTGATATCATGAAGATTGAATATATCCTAGATATATACATTACTGGGGGATTTAGGATCAAGTTCTTTATATGGCCATGGAAAAAAACTCGCTGGAATGGTAACCGATACATTTGTATCATATTAAGTACTATTAGCAATTTATGGCTAATGCTTATACTGAGTAGTACTCTCCAATACCCAACTGGAGTGTACATATCTCCTTCGTGATACAGCATACTTACAAATGTGCCTGTTCTCATAAACTATAATAAGTAAAAGATATGCCGCACTGCAAACCCTATTCTGAAATTGCTCAAACCATTTCTATGAGAGGTTTAGAATTCGACAAATATTTAGATCTCCCCAAGAAATCTAAATTTCCACTACGGAGAGGAAGTTTGCAGTTCCATTTGTGTAAATCCACACTAAATTGAAGCTCTCGAAAGGAAGTTCACAGTTCCATTTGCGTAAATCCACACTAAACTGAAGCTCTCGAAAGGAAGTTTACAGTTCCATTTGTGCAAATCCTCACTAAATGGAAGCTCTCGAAAGGAAGTTCACAGTTCCATTTGTGCAAATCCACACTAAATGGAAGCTCTCGAAAGGAATTCACTGTTCCATTTGTGCAAATCCACACTAAATGGAAGCTCTCATCACCATCATCTAAAGCAGCATTACATGGATACGAGTAATCACGGCTTGTGCCTGCACCAGCTCCCAAATCCATACTCGTCAAAAGAGGATTTACGTGATTAAGAAAAGCAAGACACAAATTATGGCAATTCCTTTCAGTATCGGATTTCGTGTTCTGAGAATGTGCGTTTTCGAAACAAGTAAATGACGCTAAGCGCATCAGCTTATACTGCAAATTGAAAAGAATTTTCAATTTGCTAACTACGATGATGTTCTTAATGGTTTGTGTGCGTGTGATTATGCAACAGTCTGTGTGTGTTTGTGTGTGTGTTGTATGTGTGTGTTTGTTCAGTCTTACAGTGGTAACGAGAATAAATGGCCCCAAAACAAAACTGATATGACAAATCTACGTTAACACATTCCCTAAGAACTTTAAAAGAGATTAATGACAGCGATAGTAAACCGTCATAATAGCTATCATAAAAGAACGGAATGGGAGCAGTTTGAAAAAAACGGAACGTTAGAATTACCTGGATGAAGACATAAAGGAAAAAAAAAAAGAAATAAAATGTGAGACGTAAAAACAGAAGACGCTGACACCCCAAATCCAATGAAGGAAATTCTGCCAAGACTTCATTTCCGGCAGAGCTAAAAAAAAAGGAAAAATAATAAAAACCCTCTTGCAGAATAAAGCGGAGCAGAGGTAAACTTTACGGAATGAAATGCAGGTTGATGCAACGAAAGAAAAAGAAATTATGCAAATAAGAAGAGGAAGTCCTGCAAAGAATATCCTCTGAAAGTGAGGTAAAATTCCTGATAAAGAGACCTAGAAAATAGAATAATCCATAAAATCAATAGGACAGGGTCGAAAACAAAACAACGTGCTAGAGACAATAAAAGCAAATGTAACTGTAATCCTCATGGCATAAGATGCAAGACGATTAAGATTACGAAAACACCGTATTTAAGGTAGAAAAAAAAAGATATCCAAACCAATCAAGTGGAGTTCGACACTGTGAACATAATGCGTATAGGTCTTCGGAGGAAATATCAGATTGGAGTTATACGATAATTTTTGGTTAAACAGTATAAGCTTTGATTGTCGTTCTCTGTGGCATCACTACAAGAAGAAATAACACTATTCGGAGAAGCATCGGAAGGATCTCATGAACATCATTAGTACTGGATACATTAAAAGCGTTACTTCATTGACTACATCATATAAGGACAACTATTCTGCCCTAAAATGGAAAACTGCACCATCTGCAAAATTTTCGAAATTGAGATGTGCCACCTATTGGGCTCGTGAAACACAAAATGCATAAGTTACCAGTTTCAGAAAGATTCTTCAAAGCTTTCCACGAGTATTTAGGGGGTCACATTTGCAGTATCTGCAAATTCAGTAGCAAAACAAGGGAAAATTGCAGTATCTACCATTTTTCTCAGTTTTGTATTTTTACTGATACTGCCGTCTTCCATTTTAGGGTAGTATTACTACCGACAAAAGCAAAAGATAGTTTTACTGTAATCCGATTATGATGTTCACAACTGCTTATCAGAGTATGTAGGCTGATTACACCACAAATAACTTCGTTGAACTTACCTCACGTGAAGGGAATTCATTTCACATGCATCAGATCAAAGGCACATCAATGATCCAGCGAAGCGCTCTTTCTGAAATGATAATCAAGAAGTATGTCAACAGCGTCTGATGAAATTAGACCATATGGATCTGTAGCCAGTAAATGGGTCTAACAGGCAGTTTTGACAGATTTCAAAAGAATCTTTACTGAGAACACAAACCCACCACAAACGACAATATTGTTTAAACTGATGGTGATTATGCCATATATGATGTTGATGAAATTACGATTTTTATCATTAGTATCATGTAACTGAGGAGGCCTTTTGGAATCCCGAAGGTAAAATGAGTCAGACTGGGGGAAGTAAAAACTTCAAAATAATCTTTAACTGCAGGCCAACATTCGGTCAAATCCGGTCTGTAAAATAACCAAATTTGTATAATTGAATTTTTTCTTGATTCTAGAGCTAGCCATTATAATTATAAGCATAAGGACAAATATTTGATGGCCTGAGTGCCCAGAAAAATTAAACCAAACTCTCATTATATTAATATAGTCATACTGATTTTCAAAAGTGATTTCCAAATACTGATGGTTCATCTCAGTACTAAAGGGCAAACAAATAGGCCCATAAAAACATTCATTGTTGTATTTCACTGATATTAAAGTCGACGCATTTTAAGAATATCACTCAGCCACGCCCCCTCCCCTGGCATTGTAGGTAATGCATGACATTATCGTACTGCACTCTCGGACGATCTCAGTTGCTGCTTGGCTATGACACCGATAACATCGAAAGGTCGTTCATCCCAGGGAGGTGCAGAAGACCCCAGAGGGGAGCAACCCCTTCCCTCCACCCATCCAGAGATGGTTAAGAGCGGCAGACTGATAAGGACAGCGCTGCCAGCAGTACGAGTAATATCGTGAAAGAGGGGAGGGGATTAGGCTGGAGTGGTGGGGAGGGGTAGGGAGGATGTAGGCGTGGCCGAGTGACATTTTTAAAACCCGTCGACAATAGGTGCCTTATTGCTTCCCGGCCCATGAGGTTTCCATCACTTATATACATACAATAGGTCCCTGGGTTACCCAGGTAAGCCCAGAAAGATGGCGAGTGTTAGTATGGGCAGTACCAAAATGAATGCAGTAGGTTTATACAAAATTTTGGGGAATAAACATTTCAGATGATGGTAGGATGAGGGTATAGGTGAGTCACAGGGTAGGTGAAGCATGAAAGATGGCAGGTGGTATGCTTAAAACTTGGGTGAAATTTGGGGTGTCTATGGACGCCAAGGCTAGAATGTATGAAACGACTGTTGAGCCAAATATCTTCTATGGAAGCGAAGTGCCAGATGTTAAATGTGAATGATAGACAGGATGTGGAAGCTGTAGAAACTGCTTCCACAGTATTTGTGGGAATAAGACGCAATTCAAGACTAAGAAATGTAAAGATACATAGGAGTAGCACAAGGGTTAGAATACATAAAGGGTGGAGCAGAGTGGTCTGAGAGGGTTTGGT
The DNA here is from genome assembly GCA_039081455.1 of Macrobrachium rosenbergii. Lineage (NCBI taxonomy): Eukaryota > Metazoa > Arthropoda > Malacostraca > Decapoda > Palaemonidae > Macrobrachium > Macrobrachium rosenbergii. The sequence continues at coordinate 40,535,905 of JANJGK010000018.1, forward strand.
CAAGTGGAAAGAAAGGAGTATTACTGGCAGGTGAAGAAGGTATGCAGTCCGAAAGCGCTTAGAGGAAGGAGGAGAGAGGACATCGGCTTCTTTGAAGCAAGAGTTTGTGCAATATATCAATGGGTGTTCGATATGTATTTCAAGAAAATGGGCGGTTTGACCCCTTCCTGAAAAAGGGGAAAACAAAGACCTGTATAACATGCTGAAATATCTAAAATATTACACCCTCCACGGTCTTATAATCTTTCTAAGTGTATTTTCCCGTTAAGAAGGCATCATCTTATAAACCATGCATGTTGTATTGCCGAAAGCCAATGCTAGTCGTGAACCAGACGCCCACGCTAACCAAAAACGATGCAACCACGTATTACGACACAAAGGCTGATGTTCCATTTTACTCCACTTTTATGCAGTAAGTTTTAATTACAATACCTCGCCATTACGTATTGGGTCATACGTCTAGTTTCGACACAGATTTATTGACACCATTACTATATGAAAATTTCACTCTCTTTATGACGTTTCACTGAAGCCAATTAGTTCAATCTTATGTTGGGGATTTAATGCATTTAAACATTAGAGAAAGTTTGTGCTGATGGCATAATGAAAGGCGGTACATGAAAACGTCCTTTTAAAGATAATTAAAAACGGTCTTATTCCTCGCTTGAAGAATTATTTACACGCGAAAAGAATTTTCATAAACTCCAAGATAAATATATTTTGAATTTACTGATAAAAGATACAAATCACTTTAAATATGTGTCTTTCTCGATCCCAGTCTCTCTCTCTCTCTCTCTCTCTCTCTCTCTCTCTCTCTCTCTCTCTTTCGTGACGGATAGTTATGACATTCTTTTTTTTTTGTCATTTACACTAAATTCAAAAAAGGAAAACTTAATGTTAATTAAAGTGATGAGGCAAGAACAAAAATACACTGTTTCCATGCCTTCTGTTATTGTTGATTGTGATAGCTCCCGGGGCTGCGGAGAAGCGACCGACATTTTTGCGAAAATAGCGAATTGCTCTTCACAATCTTTGCTCGATGAAATTAGGAAAGCTGCTCTCGGATGGAAAATTACAATTCAGTGGGAGCTATTTGATAACCTCTTATTTAAATGTTAGAGAAAGATCATTATTTCATACACGACCCTTTTACAATAACCAGGCTTGACATGTCATCCGAAAATGCTAAGCAGACGAGAATTCTGTAGCCATATTTACATAAAAGCCATTTATCAACTTTTTTTTTGTGTTACTCCAAAAGTGACAATTAAAACTTCTTTCCTTCATCAAACATTCGTGTGCAGTCACATCTACCAACATTCCATCCAGCTATTCAGCTCGACTTCAATGTAATGCGCGTCACTCATTAAAAGTTGTTTAAAATAGTTCCAGCTTCAAATTCAGGAATCAGTTAGTTGCAACATTTCGTTTTCTATATATAGAAGGTGTGAGTTAACATGCTATGTAACAAAAAAAAAAAGTTTCTGAGATAGATAATTCACTGATCACATCAAACGACAATGCCTATAAGCAATACTTGTGGTAGTTCTTATTGCTTTTACCTGATGGCTCTAAAATGTGGTATGTTTAACCATGGGTACAGAAATAATCTTTATATATGTCTGTAGGTATGTATAGGTAAACATACTGTAGGTACTGAAATTAATCTTCTTTATATATGTCTGTAGGTATGTATAGGTAAACATCTGTAGGTACTGAAATTAATCTTTATATATGTCTGTAGGTTTATGTAGGTAAACATCTGTAGGTACTGAAATTAATCTTTATATATGTCTGTAGGTACATACAGGTAAACATACTGTAGGTACTGAAATTAATCTTCCTATATATCTATAGGTGTATACATTAATCTTTTTATATGTCTATAGTTATATATAGGTATATATTCTACGAGTACTGAAATTAATCTTTCTACATGACAAGGAATTACTGTGGTAATGAAACTCTGTCTTAATGTTCATGGTTTTCGGAGGTAATATTAACGATAGCTATTTTCAGAACATTGAAAGTGCAGGTCGCCAATGTTATTAGAATTCAAATCAGCTCATGTGGTGAATTTTCTGACCAACTGTCTACAATTTTACAATGGAAAAAGGAAATAGAATGCAAGAAAGCATCAACTATAATGCCATCGTTGAAATACATTTTTCCTAGCTAGTACCTTTGGCCTCCAGAACAATGTCACTGAAAATGGCGGTTTCTTTTTCCCATTAGTGATAATGATAAATTAAACTTTCATTGGATCATTTCATAATTTAGCATCTTCCGGGGACTTACTTCATTTGGATTTTATATATCTTTGATTCTTGTACCTTTTAGGTTTCATCGTTATGGTGGAATATAATGGAATGGACTATAAAATTTAGGCCAAAGGCCAAGCACTGGGACCAACGAGGTCAACCAGCACTGAAAGGGAAATTGGAAGTAAAAAGGTTTTAAAGGAGTAACAGGAGGGAAGCCTCACAGTTGCAATATGAAACAATTGTTAGGAGAGGATGGAAAGTAAGATGGAAGAGAGAGAATATGAACCGAGGTACAGTAAAAGGAATGAAAGGGGTTGCAGCTAGGGGCCCGAAGGGATGCTACGAAAAACATTAAGTAATGCCTGCAGTGCACCGCATGTGGTGCACTGACGGTACTACCCCCCCTACGGAGTACGTCGTTTTGATGAAATCCGTACTCTGTTGGGGAGCCAAAATCCTAAGGGGGCCCGTACCCAAAGGGATTTCTTTCCATTACTGGACAGCTGTGAAATAATCTTCCTCGTGATTTCTTGGAAAATTAATTTGAATAACTTATCTACTTGATAAACTTCGTTTCATATGAATCCATTACAGTGGGTGAATTGAACTGAATATAGAATTAAGGCCAAAGGCCAAGCACCGGGACCTATGAGGTCATTCAGCGCTGAAACGAAAATTGTCAGTAAAAGGTTTGAAAGGTGTAACGGGAGGAAATCCTCGCAGTTGCACTATGAATAATTGTTAGGAGAGGGTGGAAAGTAAGACGGAAGGAAGAAAATATGAACGGAGACACAGTAAGAGGAACGAAAGGGGTTGCAGCTAGGGCCCGAAGGCACGCTGCAAAGAACCTTAAATAAATAATTTTCGATTTTGCTTTACTACAATTGTCTTTACAGGACGTTCTTCACAAATGATCGTTCTGTTTTGTGGAGGATAACGTGCTAAGTTAATCCTCTCCTTTCGAACATCTTCCCGATGATTTTTCTTTTTTTTTTTTCAATCTACCAGAATTTGGTTTACTAGCTCACAAACACATTCATAAATGCAGAGAGAGAGAGAGAGAGAGAGAGAGAGAGAGAGAGAGAGAGAGAGAGAGAGAGAGAGAGAGAGAGAGAGTGAGAGAGAGACTCTTCTTTCGAACATCTTCCCGGTGATTTTTTTTTAAATCTACCACCACTTGGTTTACTACCTCACAAGCACATTCATACGTTCAGAGAGAGAGAGAGAGAGAGAGAGAGAGGAGAGAGAGAGAGAGAGAGAGAGAGAGAGAGAGAGAGAGAGAGAGAGAGAGAGAGAGAGAGAGACTTCTTTCGAACATCTTCCGGGTGATTTTTTTTTTAAATCTACCACCACTTGGTTTACTAGCTCACAAGCACATTCATACATGCAGAGAGAGAGAGAGAGAGAGAGAGAGAGAGAGAGAGAGAGAGAGAGAGAGAGAGAGAGAGAGAGAGAGAGAGAGAGAGCCCTATGAAAGCTTCCCTCTCAGACAGCCTGGGTAACGCAGTCCCGGAGAGACCTTTTATTCAACTCCAAATCCAGGTTTTCTCTGCCATTTAGACTTCACGGAGGACGAAGTTAATCATTCGGGCAAACAACACGAGTAAATGGGCATTCATGTGTTGTATTTGCATAAGAATCATTCATCAAGCCATTCAGTTTCAGGCCGGCAATTAAAACTTCCCCGCTGCTGCCAAAACCGCGCGCCGTTGCGATGGGGCCCGAAACGTTTCATTCAGAATCTCGTTCAAAATTTCATTTAAAAAACTCGGCATCTTAATCAAGACGTCCTTTTAGCTGCTTCAGCATGTGGCGAAATTAACGTGGTTTCCGGAATAACAAAAAATAACCTTTCACTAATTTTTACCTCAAATTTTAGAGTTACGCTGTTCTGTTGCATGTGCTGAGGTATTGGACTCTGGCGCATTTCACAATTACTTTTGAGGTATGAGTAATTCGTATAGATTTACCATTATACGTTTCCTATTTGTAGTATTTTTTTTAGCTTGCGTAGAAATATTTGAGTTCGTCCGCTCAACTATGCTTGCATGGCAGTTTCAATTTGTTTTTTCACTAAAAATGCATTGCTAGTTTATTAGGTTTTCCTTAACTTCGAAGTAAAAAAACGTTTATTTCGTCATCCTGACAGTAATTTTACATAATTTTCTTTAGACTTGGCAAATTCCCCAACGATTTTAGTTTTGTAACGAATACATATTTCTCCACTGTTTCTTCTTACTTGAAAACCCGTTCTATTTCTGTCTCAGATACAAGGTTGAAAATAGGCAGTTTCCATCATCACAAATTCCCTTTGCCCCAAGGCGGCACCGGAGTCACATCTTCCTGTTTTGAACCGCATGTCCATAATCTCTCTCTCTCCCTCTCTCTCTCTCTCTCTCTCTCTCTCCTCTCTCTCTCTCTCTCTCTCTCTCTCTCTCTCTCTCTCTCTCGATTTGGTCAGAGGCTGCTTATGTGTTGAACGTCACTTTTGATACCCTACATTTAAAAAAAAATTTCATATCTAAGTTTTCTTAGGAATTTAAATATATCGTATCTTTTTACATTTAAAATCATCCTAATGGAGAATTTATTGGCGAATATCTCCGTAAGAAACAACTATATAGCATGCTGTATGTATCTCGAGGTTACATTCAGTTCATAATGAGTCTATCTGGTACCGTTAAGTTTGTCTTAAACTGTAGTTTTGGAGTAGGACAAGGAGTACGTGATAAACCCGGATGTCTGTCCGATAGCATTTTCCCGAGACGTAACCGACTACCGGGACCTTTCCCTGAAAAAACCCGGACGCCATATCTTAAAAACTAACCATAGAATTTTCTTGAAAATAATCTCACTATGTTTCCCACACCCAAATTCCTTGAGAGTTCATAATCCAACCTAACCTACCCTACCCTAACCTAACCTAGGGGCATGGCAAAAAAACCGAGGCTGGTGCAATACTAGCACACATCTCAGGAATTTGCCGCCCGGTACGTTGGGAGATTTGACGGTATATATGATAAAGAAATACCAATCTTCGCAAAGCACCGATGTCCCCATCCTCGCAGTCAAAGGAAACAAAGTTCAAGCTATTAACCAAGAATTTACAGAGACTAATACTTGGCTTGGAACCGACGGCATAAGAAAATTAGAGTGGAATTTTTCATATTCTTTTATGCGTCAAGTAATGTTCTAGGAGAAAACCATACCATATCATGCTTCTTACTTATTAAAGGATAATTTGGAAATAGTTTTTCCTGTTGTTTTTTACTTACAGCAAGTTAAAAAATACATACAGAGAGAGAGAGAGAGAGAGAGAGAGAGAGAGAGAGAGAGAGAGAGAGAGAGAGAGAGAGAGAGAGAGAGAGCACTAAATGAAGGGACTCTCTCAAGAGCAGCTTAACATCCAAATACCCAGACAAGCATAGGTTCCAAGTGGCGCTATATGAAATTGTAAACGCAGCATTTAATCTCCCGAGAAGAACCCTCGGCAAGAAAGTTAATCATCCCGGCACACGGCACGAGTGAATGGCCATTCACGTGTTGCCCTTGCGTTAAAATGATTCATTATCCGACGCCAGAGTGGCAATTAAAGCATCCTTGCCCCCTGCCAAAACCACCACTGAAGAGGTTCCTTGAGAAAGGCTCGTGTCGACATTTCCCTCGAAATTTCATTTAACATCTAAACTCGTGAAAGAATTATCGTCGTCTCTCCCCTCGAGAAAAAATGTGGTCTCTTCCAGTTCGTGTTTTTAGGTTTCCACGCAGCAATTCGCCTTTTATTTCTTGCAAGCTCGAAATGTCGTGAAAAGATCACACAAAGGGAAATTGTAACGAGAGAGAGAGAGAGAGAGAGAGAGAGAGAGAGAGAGAGAGAGAGAGAGAGAGAGAGAGAGAGAGAGAGAGAGAGAGAGAGAGAGAGAGAGTTTTCGATGAAAACTGTTCATGTTTTATCATTATTGAGGTTCGATGATTATTTTATATAATAATCAGCATATGCTTTATTTATCTCAAGAAATCTTTAATGTGACTAATCGTAATAAATTGCAATGCATTTACGTATGTATGACTGTATGCATATATGTATGTGTCCTTCAGGAATGCGTTCAGCAATTATCATTTACCTATTTTTTTTATTTTTATTCTAATATATGGATGTCAGCATCATTCCCAAAAATTTTTCTTTTACACAAAATGTTTATGGTTTAAATCGTATAATCCGAAACTACAAGGACTATTAACAACACTATCTTCCTTTTAGAAACTCTTAATAAACTTAATGTTAAAAATGCCCTTCCAGTCCCTCAGAACTTAACTAACCTTTATCCTTACTCAGCATCGTGTAAGAGTACCACTGAGCCCAAAATCATAGTCATTACTGGCATGTGACTGATAGCTAGCAGTCGAATCTAAATGATTTTGGTTAATATTTCAATTTAAAAAAGTCTGGAATAAGCACAGACCTCATTCCTTTCATACCAACGAACGGCTTCTGTATCATACAAATATGTTATCAAAAGAATCCCACCAGATATATATTAACCCTTTTGCTCAAGAATAGCAGCTACACCATAGAAATGGGATCCCAAAGTTACGAAGGAAATTATCTTTACGTTCATAATTGCTCTAGACCTAAAACTGACAACTAAAATGACTATGCGTACCTTAGAGCAGAATTGGCTCAAAGAAAATGCAGCATAATAAAGCAATTCATACCCAGATTATAGTAAAAAAAAAATGCGACAACAGATCTATTACATTAGTGAAAGGGCGAGTCAACACTAACCTCTAAAGCAAGGTGACATGGTCTTGCCTTCCGAGCAGAGAGCTTCTCAACTAGAACGAAGACTGACGTGATGCTTCTGGAGAAAGAAAAAGAAAATTTAGGTTAACAAAGCAAAATTCATTTTCGTATATAGTTATTTTCATTTCAGTCTACAAATTGAAATGTGGAAAATAGTAATTTCAGTAGCCACGGTCAGAGTACTCCTAACTCTGGTTTTACAAGTTCTCCATGTGACAAAAATCTCTGACAATAAACCTCTCTTAGGAGAAAAGGCGTACATTTGAAAGTATATATATATATATATATATATATATATATATATATATATATATATATATATATATATATATATAATATATATATATATATATATTTGTATGTATATAATATATATATATATATATATATATATATATATATATATATATATATATATATATATATATATATATATATATATATATTAGGTATAAACAGAGCGATTACTGGAAAAGTTCTCGGCAAGATTTAACAAGAAGTTGGACGCCAGACACAGATCGAAGTTTCCAGTAAATCTGATGTTACGGCTTACGTAAGCATGGTACTACTGCATCGCATCAGTTTAAGGTAAGCAGCTAGTTCTAGTAAGAGCCTAAAGGGATCACAGATTTTCTAAGTCAAATGAGAAAAAATCTCAAGATATTTTCAGAGCTTTGAATGGTATAATGATACCATATTTCTCCTGAAAAGGTGATATCGCAGTAAGTAAAAAATAAAAGCTTAACTGTTTTGGTCTGATATGTCCCCATTCAAAAGGCGGAAACGGATAAATTCAATGAAATTTAGAGAAGCCAGTCACATTACATAAGAACCCCTCCCCTATTTCTACCATCCACATCTTTCCCTTCCTGTCCCCCATTCCTACCCACATTCCTGTTCCCGTTCCTGGCTCTGTATATAGATGGGGGAGGGAGGGGTGATATGGGTGATCTATGGTAGGCTGCAAACTGCAAACACAGAATTTGCTTACTTTGTCAAATGTTTGGATTTGTAATTTGAAGAAATTATCAAGTTTCTTTTGTTTTTTCCCCTCTACAGCTTTTTTTCTTGCTGCTTTTCTCTTCTCGGGCCCCGAAGGATGCTGCCGACCACTCATACCGCTTTCACAATCTAGTGATATAAACAAAATAAAACCATATCATTTTATCTATATACTGTACATTGAACACTGCACACTAAACTTCCAAAAATCTTGAAACGATTAAAAGATCGAATATATCCCAAACCAAAACCAAATATGCCATCTTACGTTACATGACGCTTAATGTAGTTTAGGTTAGGTTAGGTCAGATTAATACTTCAACTTTCTGGATACGAAAGGCCACTAAATGGTGTTTGTAAGTTGTAACTTATTGAAATGAGGCGTAAATGAAATATATGTGAATGAGATTGAGGAGATATAGAAGAATAAATTGAAAGACAAAGCGAATGAACAACATAAAACAAGAGGAAAGAAAAATGTCAACAAAATGGCATATGAAAAATAGTTCTTTGGATCTGTCATAGGCCTAAATGCGTATGTGCACAGAATTTCAGAAGGGCAGGGCTTCATTTGAATAAAAGGGCGTAGTACTTAACTAAAAAATAAATTATATTAAAAAGTAACCGATGTGGATACTTGCCAAATGCCAATGAAGCATAACCGTATAGCCTATAAATTGTCAATTGCTTTTAAAAGATACTTCAGTGTAGTACTAGTAAAGATTAAGATATAACAATTTTGATAACCATCAATATGGCCTATGTATGTTATGCAGTGACTACTGACTTGTCACGAAGACCGAAGGTGTCCCGACCCCGGAACCATGCTCGTCTGCATGGTGAGTGAACTCTGCCTAGTTTTAGCTGACATACCTTTTAATCACATTACACATGACATTCACAAACTAAATTCACCTTGGAAGCTGCTTTGAAATGATGAAAATGATATTCACTATAATATTATCATTCACTGTTGACGAAATCTCTCCAACTTATAAAAACTACTGGTTTGAGCGTTTGTCGGGATGCTCATGGAGTCGTGTGTCAAGTGTCAACAAATTATGACATTCGGTAGAGATTTAAATTTTCATAACGTGACATGTGAAAAGTTTTATTCAATTATTAAATGAATAATAAAGTATAGAGTAAGCATGAAAATATTGACCACTATCAGTCAAACACTGTGACTGACAGGTCATTAATTCATTTGTGAATTCAGTGATTACATGTCTCAGCTCTTAATTAAAGAAAACTGCCTTGTCTTAATATTTTTAACGGGTAACTATAATATGTTATGCATTATTCATATTGTTCCAAATATGTTAAAAATAACTAATTTAAATTAATCCCTCTCTACACTTCAACTTATTTATATTTTTTGACACTTTGTTGGGTGAACAGTGACCTTATAATAATTATATATATAAATATATATACATACAGATTTTTCCCTATCGCTGATTTGGAGGCTCCCTAGAAAGCTTGGGGGGGAGCGAGGGCCCCTCACTGGGCCCCCCAAACAAATGACGCCCCTGTTTGGAGTATAATATGATTTCCAACATTACAATAACCTGTTCCATGCTTTGGAGTGTAATATGATTCCCAACATTACAATAACCTGCATGCCATGCTTTAGAGTTATAATATGATTCCCCACATTAAAATAACATGTTCCATGCTTTGGAGTATAATATGATTTGAGTATAATATGATTCCCAACATTACAATAAACCTGTTCCATGCTTTGGAGTATAATATGATTCCCCACATTACAATAACCTTTTCCATGCTTTGGAGTATAACATTATTCCCCACACAGCAACAACCCATCCTATGCTCTGATTGTATACAGAACACGAAAATAGATGTCAAACAAACGAATTCATTTTCAGAACATCACCGAATCACAATTTGTATTACACCAACGTCGCCTAAATGGGGTCACGGGAGAGTTTTAGCCCCATCCCTCATGAAGGGAGACGCGAACCTCGCGCATTAAAAGTTCGCAGAATCCTGTAGCCGAAAAAAAAAAAAAAAAAAAGTGTCAGAAAACCAGATAACTCTAATTGGATACCATTGGATACCAATGGATCCAAGCCTCAAATTAATTAGTTCGGATGAGTATTTACAGAAGTCCCAAGTGGAGCTTTGCCTGCCTTTATCACCCGTGAAATTGATTAGGAGTTCGAGGGGGGTCATTTTAATCATCCAAATTTGATGTTTTGCTTTTTTAAATATGTCAGTTTTTATTCTATAATATCTGTATTACGTGATCAAGAAAAAAAAGCCCGTATGCAGTTTATACTACATCTATGATCAGCAGTTTTTATTATTCAATATGAAAAATTAATTGCGTCAAGTAAATAAACGAAATTTATTCTGGTTTCGATTGCTGACAGTATTACAAGAATTTTCTGCAGATTTTGATGTCGATATACTTAAAATAAATTATAATTCCTGGAAATGGCAAGATCAAAGATTCTCCATCAACATGCTTTCTTTCAATACACAAAATACCACACAAATATTGTGACTGTGAATACATTTCCCCATAAATATTAAATTACAGGTGATAGCGCGCGTTTACCTTCTTTTCATTTCATTGTATCATAAGCAGTTAAAATCACCAACTCGTGGAATGAGCGGAAACTATCTATGTTGATATGCTTTACCTCCTTGGGAAAAAAGTCTTATGATTGCGACACAGACAATTTTATCATGTCTTTCACTGGAGTCACAGCTAAAAGTATTAAACTTATATGCCACGTTACTATTAGCTATGCAGTCCCCAGTAAAGACTCTGGAGGCAATAGAGTACAAAAAGAAAGATAAAAACTACCTGGCGGATCATTCGAAAGGTATTTTACCAACAAGATGAGTTTAGAAACATGACAGAACAAGTAAAATATGCGCCGAAGTGTCTTTGGCGCAATCGAGTTCCCTGTACACCCGCTACAGCGTATAATCAAGGCCACCGTAAATAGATCTATCTTTCGGTGGTCTCGGTATAATGCTGTATGAACCGCTGCCCATGAAACTTTAACCACGGGCCGGTGGTGGCCTATCCTGTATCGTTGCCAGGAGCACGATTATGGCTAACTTTAACATTAAATAAGATCTACTGAGACTAGGAGGCCACAGTTTGGTATGTTTGATGATTGGAGGGTGGATGATCAACACACCAAATTGCAGCCCTTTAGCCTCAGTAGTTTTTAAGATCTGAGGGCCGACAGAAAGAATGCGGAGAGAAAAAATGCGGACAGAATAAAGAGCGGACGGACAGACAAAGCGGCACAATAGTTTTCTTCTACAGAAAACTGAAAAGTGTGAAGTATCATAATACGTGGAGGTCCCTTAACATAAGTGTTGCCGCTTGAGATCGTGAACAGCTAACTGAAGGTTCTGGATATGTCGATAATGATATCGATCAAAACATACCCTCGTCAGATACCAAAATGCTCATTCATCACATTATCAGGCGGTTATAAAGAATATCGCCAGGAAGAAATTTACGCAAATGAATACGCGAAGAATTATTCACTAAAGAAAGAGATAACAACGTTCAACAATTATTTACCTCTACTGACACCGTTTTGCTCTCAAGTAATCGCCAGGTCAGTGACGTTTTGAGTGGGCGTAAATGCAAAGGGGCAACGCAATAATTCTTGGCTAATTCATTCGACCAGCAATTAAAGGAGGGGTCGTAAATCATCTTCAAACTATGAAGCCAAGTTCCGGAATTAAGCGAAGTTGTAAAGTTTGGTCGGAGACGCCAACCATCTCTCACGGAGTTTTGCTCCTCAGAAACTTCCGAGCTTTCATTGATGCTGTAATTCATCGGAGACGGCGCTGAGTATCTTTGAATATTCAGTGAAGACTAATCTACTCATTATCGAAGTAAAGACAGGTAAAAAAAATGCGCCGAAGTTTCTTTGGCGCAGTCGAGTTTTCTGTACAGCGTATAATACTGTATGAAACTCTCGATGCGCTGCAGTATGAAACAGCTGCTACGACCGGGTAGCGTAGCGCTCAGTTGCTCCCTAGATGCGGTCAAGCAAAGATGAGTCGGCGACGCCTCCGGAGTTGGACTAGGCGGTGCCAGATGCATGATCATGGCTAACTTTACCTTTAAATAAAATAAAAAATACTGAGGCATGAGGACTGCAATTTGGTATGTTCGATGATTGGAGGGTGGATGATCAGCATACCAAATTGCAGCCCTCTAGCCTCAGTAGTTTTCAAGATCTGAAGGCGGACAGACAAATAGCCATCTCAATAGCTTTCTTTTACAGAAAACTTAAAGGGAGAATTGAAAGAAAAATAAATCTCATTATAGAATTAATACCTGTCTGGTCGGTTTTAGAGGATCGTTCGGAAACACCTGTGTAGGACAATTATAGCGCAAATCTAGGGGAGAGAGAGAGAGAGAGAGAGAGAGAGAGAGAGAGAGAGAGAGAGAGAGAGAGAGAGAGAGAGAGAGAGATTCTGTGACTGGTCGGTGCTTGTAATGAGTAAAAATAGAGATAACATACATGGCATGCGCACTCAGAAGGACATGTTTGCTGATTTTCATTATCAAAAGGACGAAATGTAATTAAAAAAAATAAACCTGGAAGAGTTAGATGATAAGGAAATCAATTCCTAACTTTGCCAAGCGGTTACCGAAGATGTAAGAGTGACTGAAAATGAGGACAATATATGAGTAAAAGTTGGATTAAAATGAGACAAAGGAAAACCTGGAGAGATAGGGACTTTGGGATAACTGAAAATGATAACTCCAAGGAAAAATCATTGAAGTATAAATTGAGAATAGGTTACAGAGGCAAAAACTGGTTTTAATGTATAACAAACCAACACTTCGAAAATTCACATTCGCATTTTATATCAAGGTTAACATAACAAATAACGCCTTCCGCAGCCACTGTCGATGGTGCCTTATTTTTTCCTCTCTTCGCAGGGCAAACAATGCACGAGGTGTACTTCGGCATAAACACAGTATTTTTGGAGCGGGAGTCAAAAGCCATCGAATTTCAGTGCGCCATCTAATTGCAGAGGGATAAAATGGTTAGTTTTCTCACCTGGGCTGGAATGCTAATGGCGCTGCGTTTGTTTGCTTTTCGTAATTGCATGAATATTCATCGCCTTTCAATAGACGGGGGAGGGGAGGGGAGGGGAGGGGAGGGGAGAGGAAGGGAGTAGATGTGCTTTATAATATTTCGTATCTCTTATTTTTTATGAGGCATGAACTATCTTAAGAAAAATGAGGTATGTGGTATGTTTGTTCTTTTTGGAATCTCGTGGATGAAAAGGAACAAAGATATTCGTGCATGCAAGCACAAACATGTATATATGCATATATATATATATATATATATATATATATATATATATATATATATATATATATATATATATATATATATATATATATATATAGAGAGAGAGAGAGAGAGAGAGAGAGAGAGAGAGAGAGAGAGAGAGAGAGAGAGAGAGAGAGAGAGCATAAAATGTGCATGTGTATGAGCGTCTATTACTCCTACAAGCCTATACAGGTGTGGATGGGTACTAGCTGCCCTTTCATTCATGAATGATGATGATAATACTTTAGGGTAAGGGATGGCTACCACCTACCTCTCCAAACGCAAGTATGGCTTTTCCGAGATCCAGTTCACCTGAAGAAATAATTTTCCTAAATAATAAAAAAGAAGTCACAAAGCTCTTCGTACATGAATGACGAAAAATATGTCCATCTCTGTACAACTACCAAACTTATTTCTCTTTCTCATTTCTTCCTAAAACCTCATCCAACAGGAGAATAGGAAAAGACGGTAAGACATTAACAGATTAGCCTCACTAGGACTTTTCAAGTCACGCAATAAACAGCTGCGCCTACATATTACTTAACCCATAAAGGGCCAAAGTATAAGATTTCAGAGACACTCACTTTGCCGGGCTCACAAGATGCAATTAGCAAATCATGCAGCTGCGGCCCAGCCAGAAATTGAAGTCACTCAGCTTCCGGGCACCGATGTCCACCAGCCAAGGCCATTGGCGAGAACCTTTTAGCTCCGTCGTGATCGGATTCCATTCGTTTCGAAATACGAAAAGGTGTCGAAGCAATTGGACTAGTGGTCAGCCATTACGGCGGGCGTTTAAGCGAGGAGAGACCAGGTGTGGAACGTACTAGCTTTTTTGTTGTGTTCCTGATAGTTCGCAGCTGGAGAGGAAATGAGGACAGATAGTAGTAGGTAATGGAATCGTCAGGATTTTAATTAAAAATTTCTTACCTTAGCTTTTTTTAAGAGTGGGTGACGTAAGAGAATACGAAGAAAGTTTATAGCACAATTGACTGCGGAAAATTGTTGAATAATCATTAATCATAAAAGGCGAGAAATAATGTTTGCAACTATTGCCCGATGTATTTGTTAATTCCATTATAATCGGATTATTTCAATCTTCACGATAACAAAGAGATGCAGATTCACTGTCATGTTGTTCACTATCTCAGCTTTGAACTACAGAAATGGTGGAAACAGTGGGTGAAGGCGTAACATCACAGACTGATTAATAAGTCTAAATTGAAAACCTCGGTCGAATCTTCTCACAGTTTATTTTTTATGCACAAAACTTGAGTATAGTATATTAGTCTAGTTCAGACAAAAATCATACACTTATACAAGACAAATACACACACCACAAAATATATATATATATATATATATATATATATATATATATATATATATATATATATATATACACATATCATACAGTATATGTATATTTATATATATATATTTTTTTATTCATGTATATATATATATATATATATATATATATATATATATATATATATATATATATATATATATATATATATATATATATATATATAATGTGCGTGTGTCTGTGCTTGTGCGTGCGAATGCCTTAAAGTCCAAATAAGACTTTGAGTCTTTGTTATGGAGAGACAAGCCACGACACCCATTCATTACGCGCTTAAGAAGGAGAAAGTTTTTATCTCACAGGTAAACACATCTGCAAATATTGTTCATTTTACTAGTACCTACATGAACTCACCAACACTGTTGAAAAGCACTTAATTGTTTTGATTTTAAATGTAATCAGTTTGTCACGATTTGTAATCTGTTATCTAGGGTTCTTCAAACACTTTTACTAAATGAATCAGTCATCATTAACCACAGGCATTGTTTAGTGTCTCACGAATATTGTGTAACGAACTTAATGGTGCATACTACGCTGCGCTGCCCGTCATGTCTCCCCAACCCTCCCGATACTCTACTTTCCCCGCCCCCACACTGGGCGGACAAACAGGTTTGCAGGAGGAGTATGGATGCGTCATGTCTCCCCTATCCTCCTGATCCCCTACCACGCCCCCAGCCTGGGCGGACAAATAGGTTTGCAGGAGGAGGGTGGATGTGTCATGTCTCCCCTACCCTCCATCCCAGCCCGAGAAGAACCCTAAAAGAGTTCAGAGGTCTGGTTAAACAAATCATTTATAACTAACTAACTCCCCTACCCTCCAGATCACCTACCTACCCCTTCCACAGCCTGAGCGGACAAACAGATTTGCAGGAGGAGGGTGGATGTGTCATGTCTCCCCTACCCTCTCGATCACCTACCTGCCCGGCCCACACCAGGGACGGACAAACAAGATCCACTCGAATTTCATTATTACAGAAAGATATTAATGAGTAATGGTCTGTTGTTTCCGGTAAAGATCCATTGTCACATGGAAATGATTCATTTCCCTTTCAGATATCTAAGGATCGGTGTAACCTTTTTATTTCTGGAAAACTCTTCTCGAAATGTTTGTTTTGAGTAGAGTGGTTTTGGCCATACGTACTGAAGATTCAAAGATTTCGGTAATCGTTGTGTCACGACTATGCGTGATTTTTCTTCAATGGAATGCTACGTAACCGTCGTTTCTTATCTTTGTAAAATTATTTATTTCTTCAAGAATTTTCCAAGATGCGTTCAACTTCGTTACTCCTTATTTGTTCTATTTAATTAAAGGGTTTTCATAGTAGCTCAGACACTAGAAGGAGCGTTTTGAAGGCGAGTCATCCTCGGAAGTATCCTTCAGAATTAGTTAGATAATGATGAAGGGTTTTAAATAATTAATAAAAAATTGTCTATATGTACAAACAACTACGAAAATTTCAACATATTGGAAACAATTGGAATTACATACTGTCAAAAGAACATTAAGAATTATAAAAATCTATGACAGTGTTCAAATAGAAATTACGTAAAAGAAGAAAACAAAAAGTTGCTCTCGACAGATATCCAACTTATTGTTCTAGAATGCAGTCTTCCACAATAAACATTCGATGCTTTTAATTTTGCCGATAGCATTCGTGTTACATTAAACGGAAAACCCTTACTTAATAACAAATAATCTCGAACATTTGTTGCAGATATGGCAACTGTGTAAAAGTCGATGTTCTGACTGATTAAAAAGATGAAAGGAAAAAGTGGAGAATGTCAAGAGGAACAAATGAAACATACTACTTGAATATGTAGTATATAGTAATGTTGAATTAAAGACGCTACTAACGATTTAGAAACAAACCTAAAATAGAATTGCACTTTAAAGAGTCATTCCAAACAGCTAGCACACGAAGGCTTGTTTATTTGTGTAACTTGCCATACGTGGAATTTTTGCAGCGGGGGCTTAACGAAGTGTGTCTCTTACAGTAAATCAAGGGTTGTGAGATGAAAGACATGACAGGGGATGCTGGATTAAGCGACAGCCATTAACCCCTAACGGCTCGAAAGAGAGAGAGAGAGAGAGAGAGAGAGAGAGAGAGAGAGAGATGACAGGGAATTCTGGATTAAGTGACGGCTATTAATCCCCAACGGCTCGAGAGAGAGAGAGAGAGAGAGAGAGAGAGAGACCTAAAAGGGAATGCTGGATTAAGCGACGGCCATTAATCCCCAACGACTCGAAACAGAGAGAGAGAGAGAGAGAGAGAGAGAGAGAGAGAGAGAGAGAGAGAGAGAGAGAGAGAGACACCTAAAAAGGAATGCTGGATTAAGTGACAGCCATTAATCCCCAACGACTCGAAACAGAGAGAGAGAGAGAGAGAGAGAGAGAGAGAGAGAGAGAGAGAGACCTAAAAGGGAATGCTGGATTAAGCGACGGCCATTAATCCCCAACGACTCGAAACAGAGAGAGAGAGAGAGAGAGAGAGAGAGAGAGAGAGAGAGAGAGAGAGAGAGAGAGAGACACCTAAAAAGGAATGCTGGATTAAGTGACAGCCATTAATCCCCAACGACTCGAAACAGAGAGAGAGAGAGAGAGAGGAGAGAGAGAGAGAGAGAGAGAGAGAGAGAGACCTAAAAAGGAATGCTGGATTAAGTGACAGCCATTAATCCCCAACGACTCGAAACAGAGAGAGAGAGAGAGAGAGAGAGAGAGAGAGAGAGAGAGAGGAGAGAGAGAGACCCTCCGTAGCTCTCGCCAAGGTTTTGCATGATGAGGAAAATCCCTGTCCGCAAAGACCCGGTAATGCTCTACGGGAGGAGAATGGAGAAGCGAAGTATGAAGAGGGATTGTAATGTGTATGGGAGGTGTCTATGCTAAAAGGGCACGGAAAACAGATTAAAAAATCGGAATTAATAGCGATTTATGAAGTCTGAGACAGTGCAAAGACTACTATAAAATACATTGGTTCTTTGAGTTCATGGAAACCGAATGAGAAAAAAATATATCAAAAGTTTCAAAGTAAGGAAATAAGTAAGGTAAACGGAAATGGGGAAATGAAGGGAGGTAGGGAAAAAAGACAAGTAAATGTAAAAAAAAAAAAGGAAATAAAATAGCTGAAAAAAATTGAAACCAGAGGAAAAATTCAGGTACTGGTAAATGATCAAATTAGCGAAAAAACTGGAAAATAGAATATTTAGAGCATAAGTGAAGCAAATAATTGAATTAAAAGGTCAAATTTTATAGAGAAACTAAAACATTTTAATTTTATCTAAAATAAAGAAAAATACTCTTATAGCGTAAACACTGTCTGCCTTATCCAATGCTATCACATTTTCTTTTCAAAATCCAACGCTCATTATCTCACATAACGCCTGTCTAAATACCCCAGGGTTGAAAATTTTTTTTTCTCCTCACCTTTACGTCTCAAATCTTTAAAAGTGAATTATAAATTACGTAGTAATGACCAATTAAAGACCGCTGAACAGTCTGGAGAGTTTAGAAACAGAGTGAAATCTGAAAGGAAACGGAATTTTAATCAGTCATTCCAAACAGCCGAATCACGAAAGCTTGTTTATTTGTGTAACCTGCCGTACGCGGGATGACTGACTGGTCGAGTGGCTTTTGCAGTGGTGGCTTAACGAAGTGTGTCTCTTAAATCAAGGGTTGTGAGATGAAAGACATGAAAGGGAATGCTGGATTAAGCGGCGGCCATTAATCCCAAATGGGCACAGAGAGAGAGAGAGAGAGAGAGAGAGAGAGAGAGAGAGAGAGAGAGAGAGAGAGAGAGACCCTCCGTAGCTCTCGTAAAGTTTTCGCATGGTGGGGAAAATTCTCGTCCGTAAAGACCCGATAATTCTCTACGGGAGGAGAATTAATTGATTGATTGATTAATTGTGGGTTATCTGGCGGCACAGCTACCAGGGAAGGGAGGAGAATGGAGAGGTGAAATAAAGAGATAAAGGAATGTGCATGGAAAAAAAGGTGAAATAAAGAGATAAAGGAATGTGCATGGAAAATATGTATAGGTAGCTTGGTTTTAATAAAAAAAATAATCTTCTAAAATGCGTATGTATTTGTATTTACCAAAGCTACATAAGGGCTTCCGAGACGTCTGTCTCGTATCGTAAGAGAGAGGCAAGCGATAAGTTACCAGGATCAGCCACACCCCACTCGGTGTGAAACACACTTACGCACAAACACATCTTCAACCTCGAACAGGAGGCAATGCATGGAACAAACAACGAGTACAATTTTACAAACAGATCATTCTACAAGGGGATGTTAGGGCAAAGCACAAACATTTTCGATATCCCTGAATAAAATAAATATTATGCCGGGAAGCATATTCCTGAGATGTTTACTAGTATTGCACCATCCCCTTTTTTTGCTATGCGCCTAGGTTAGGTTAGGTTAGATTATAACAACACGGAGATTGGCGTAAATTGGGCGTGGGAAACATGATGAGATTATTTTCAAGGAAAATCTATGGTTGGTTTTTAAGATATGGCGTTCCGCTTTTTTCAGGGAAAGGCTTCGGTACTCGGTTGCATCTCGGGAAAATGCTGCCAAGAAGCGGCAAACTGACAACCACTTAGCATCACGCCACCTTCCGATGCAGACGCGTTGTTGTGCTTTTCAAACGTAAGAATCTTTTCATAAACTCACCACTGAACTACCTTCTAACTCCTCTTTCACGTTTCATCACTAGTTAACATTGAAATAATTTAATGTGTATCATATAAGCACTACCATTGTCATTATTATTATTACTATGATTATCATAACTTCAAATACATATTTTATTCCTTGAAGAGGCATGGCATAAGACAAGCAACCTCATCTCTCTTAATGACTGCTTGGAAACTGAAGGTTCTTGAAGGGTAATACCGTCTAAAGCATCCTTAGAAGAAGAAAGGGCATATATATATATATATATATATATATATATATATATATATATATATATATATATATATATATATATATATATATATATATATATATATATATACAGTATATACTCTGTATATATGTAAATATATATATATATATATATATATATATATATATATATAAATATATATATAAATATAAATTTATATATATACCTTTCATTAAAGCCCTCGGGTGTTCGGAGGCGTGGAACATTCATGTTTGAGGCAAATGGAATTCGAGATAGGGTAGAGCATTTCCTTTCCCTTGTCTCCAGAGATACAAAAGATGTATGTGCAAGAGAGAGAGAGAGAGAGAGAGAGAGAGAGAGAGAGAGAGAGAGAGAGAGAGAGAGAGAGAGAGAGAGAAAGTCCTATTCAAAATACATATTCTGACCGTTTCTGTTCGCTAAAACAACTTATTAACTCGTACCCTCAAAGATATATATATATATATATATATATATATATATATATATATATATATATATATATATATATATATATAGAGGGTTTCTTTATTATAACCCCTATCGTACCTTCGTGTAGAAACCAGAAGCTATTTTTCATTCTTGCCTGCCTTTTTCACTTCCTGATAGCTCGGTAGATTCCCGAGACAATTCTACTACAATTTTGGTTTCTCTACAGCCACTTACTTTTTTAGTGGCTTAAATGTACCAGAGTGTAAGCATAGTTACTGTGGAAGGAAGTGGACCAATTATCATCGAAGGTTATTTTTTTTTATCTTTTATCATCGAAGGTTATTTGGTTTTCAATGGAAGATGCTTATTGCGAAAAAGGTATTTCACGTTTATATTGCTACATAGTTATGGGGTATAAGGACCTGCTAAGTATGAATGGGGTATTTATATAAAGAGCTTTTTGCAGATTCCAGTTAGATTTTTATGTACAACAGGTTAGCGGGCAATGCAGCATATCTTATGATTTGAAAGTGACTATGTAGAAAGTAAGGGCTTGATCAAAAGTTGCACAGTTGGATCTTCCGCTCATCAGAGAAACGCACACATATTTCGCCTTCTGTACCCTTCCTGCACACACACAGACACACACACGCACACACACAGACACACACACGCACACACACAGACACACACACGTACACACACACACACTGATATATATGTATATATATATATATATATATATATATATATATATATATATATATATATATATATATATATATATATATATATATATATATACATATATATAATGAAAAGGTTTTAATACCCACTGATATTAGAAAAGGGTACTGAATGCATGGATGGTCACGTGACACTGATGAGGCTTCTAGGCGAGCATTATGAAGTTGAAAGGAAATCTTTGTTTTTTGTCTTTTTCCTGAAGAAAGCAACTTCTCTTTAAGAGACGCCGATTGGTGCAGAAAGTGAACATATTACAAACACACGACACCGTGTACACAAAGACATTCGCACATAACTATACAAAAAAAAAAAGACATTTGACTATGTCTGTATAAATCTGCCCATACATAAATGCCTAAAAATAAAACGTTAAATATTTTTTTCCATAGCATTTGCATTGCCACTGGCTGCTTCTATTTGCCGTTTCATTGCAATCTGCATACAGTAAAGGCCTGCCAATATAAAATACATGAATATGTAATAAAGGTGCTTTTACATATGGAAACAGATGTAAGTCTGACTCCGCCATTCTGTTGCCGCCGTTTCGTTCATTTGAATTTCAGGGCTACATTTTTCCCCCCTTTTTAAAAGCATTCCGCAAAATGTGCATATCAGTACTGAGCTACGTAGTAGGCATATGCTTTTCGGGCTCAAAATGGAAATACATGCTTTTTATTCTGTTGAATGTTTGTTGTCGAAATGTCCAGTCTCTGACGACTGAGTAGTGTCTTCATAACTTACCTAGAAGTCCTAGAATATCATTTGTTAACGGAAATCAAGAACGGTGAAGAAGTGAAGTTTTTTGATTTTCTACTAAAGTACTAGGCTTTTATAAACGTATATATATGTAGATATATATACACATGCCACATGCACATCCGAATTTTATATATATATATATATATATATATATATATATATATATATATATATATATATACGAGTATATATATATATATATATATATATATATATATATATATATATATATATATATATATATATATATATATATATATATATATATATATATATATATATACATACATATATATATATATATATATATATATATATATATATATATATATATATATATATATATATATATATATATATATATATATATATATATATATATATATATAAACTATTAATATCGATATCACTCTAAGGAAGATTCAGCCCCATAACAGTTCAGGCTGATCATAGATAACAGTGACTTTATCCACTGATCTTTCAAGAAAAAAAAAAAAACTGATACTAGTGATTTTATCCACTGATCTTTCAAGAAAAAAAAACAGATAACAGTGATTTTATCCACTGATCTATCAATAAAAGACAAGCTGATTGCTTCTCTGTTAAAAATTCTGAAAAATTCAATCTCTATACTTAGAGTCAAAATCAACCCATCTCCGCCATGATAACTGAGTACTAAGTTTGTAAAACCGCGGATAGAGTGGAAATAACAGCAAGTATTTTAGTGATCATAATATTCCATTAAAGAGATTAAAAGGAGAGAATAATATTGATGAAGAAAGGTATCCCAGAGTAGAAGGTATCCCAGAATGGAGAGACTTTGTCTGAAGTAAATGCAGTCCTAGGTCGATGGAGTGAGTAGTCGAAAGATTTGTTGAATGTGAAGGTTGGATGAGAGGTAGGCAAGAATGACCAAATCTGGAAGACAGTGTTCAGTAATGCTTCTGCAAGTGAATACTGAGGATGTGAGGAGGGCAATTACGTGGCTGAAAATGGCAAGACATCGGTTGACAGGGTTACGAATGAGATGCTACTGGCGACAATTCCTCGTTGGGGGAGTCGGTAGAGTTGTCGGCTAGCGCTTGCTAGTCCCGAGTTCGAGTCTCCAGCCGGCTAATGAAGAATTAGGGGAATTTATTTCTGGTGATAGAAATTCATCTCTCGCTATAATGTGGTTCGGATTCCACAATATAGGTCCCGTTGCTAGGTAACCAATTGGTTCTAAGCCACGTAAAATTAGTCTAATCCTTCTGGCCAGCCCTAGGAGAGCTGTTAATCAGCTCAGTGGTCTGGTAAAACTAAGGTATACTTATTTGTATTTTTTGGTAAAAGTCTGAGTGGATGGTTAAATATACCTGGAGAGAGGAAAGTTGAAAATACTGGGTGAGGGGATTTGCTGAGAGAGTAAGGCAGTGTCAGAAGGATACACAAGGTCTGAACACAACGGATTTGTGGCTCAAGTTCGTATCTGCCAAGAAACGTCTTTGGGGATCAAGAGTAAAGGGGATACTGTATGTGACATTCTTGAGCCTAGATAAACCTTGACAAAACTGATGGAGATGCGTCGTTGGGGGTCTTGTGGGTTTGTGATATTAAAGATCATTGCTGAGAATGATTAACTCCTTCATGGAGGTGAATTTATGCTGAACACGAATATAAGAAAATGACTGGAAGAGGTGGGTTTGTCACCAGGATGAGTTGTGTCTCCATGGGCTTTTAATATCCTTATGGATGAAGTAACATAGGAAATAGGTGCAAAGTTTTGCTTTAAGAAAATGCATCATAAATAGTCGATGTTTACAATAAGAGGCAATTGAAAGTGTCTGGGAGCAGAAGTAAGGTTGTAAAGGTCAGTTGGTAAGAGGAGTATGTAGCAATGACTACTAGTGTGGATGATGAAACTGATGGATTGAAAATACTATATGGGAGTAAGTGTTACAATTGACCAGAGGATGAGATAAGAGTTAAATTACTGAGTGTGCAAAAATGTGGAAGAGAGACTGAATGTCCATGAAATCCAAGTTTGGAACGCGTAAAAGATTGCTGATATTGCTTTCCTGTACAGACATGAAGAATGAACAGCAAATGCAAATGAGAGAAAGAAAATTAACCTGGTAAATTGTTTGCACAGCATGAGTGGTGCAACAGTAGCTGAAAGGATTATGAATATCACAAAGCATACAAAATGCGAGAATGGTGACACTTTGATTTGATCATCAAATCAGTGCTGTGAGATGGTTCAGTCCTGAGGAAAGAATGGATGACTATAGCCTAGACAAAAGGGGGCAGAATTCAGTGATGCTAACAGGAAGGACGAGATGACGACCAAGAAAGTACTGTAATGAACAGTAAGAGCCCTTGGAATGAAGGGTTCTCATAATTAGAGAGCTCGAGAGTACATTAAGAGTAGACGTATTTAGCAGAGACTGCTTATGGAGTGTCTGCTGCGCTGCTCATGAGCCTGTTCTTTAGGTCATGGTAGGGTTAGGTATTTAAAGCAATATTGCTGGAGGAATTTTCTGCACAAGGACTAAATCGACAATTTAGCAATCAGAGTAGGAATATGGAACCGCCCCTGTCATCAATCAAACCTGTCAGGAGGACAGTGGAAATCAGATGACATCGACGATTTAATTCTCAAGCCTCTTCTCAAGTAGGTGTTCCAGAAAATACGACCAGCGGACTCTTCGCCAGACGGGAGTTAATGAGGCCCAAAACACCAGGGAATAGCTTAATTTCCATCCTTCCTGGGTCAAAGGTAACCTGCATACCAACGGCGACGTACTGCCACGCTTACATATGCTTTGTATATATATATATATATATATATATATATATATATATATATATATATACATACATATACTCCTGTAACACATCATGTCCATATTTTACCAGTGAACAGGGCCACAGAAGGAAGTGCTCGAAATATATGGCTGCAACGTTCAAATAGTGTTTTATGGGCCTTTTATCTTCATATTATACTGTTGTAATACAGTAAAAGATATTCATTCATATATATATATATATACATATAATATATATATATATATATATATATATATATATATATATATATATATATGTATATGTATATATATATATATATATATATATATATATATATATATATATATATATATATACTCGTATATATATATATATATATATATATATATATATATATATATATATATATATATATATATATATATAAATTCATTTTCATAACCAGAAAATCATGGATACGTAAAAATGGAACGCCATTTCAACGCATCAACAACAGTAATGAATATTTTGTTCTTCGTCCAAGAAAAAACAATAAACATTAATGAAATTTACCGAGAAAAAAGAATTGGTGTTATTTCATTTTAAGTAAGATTTAACTGAACAACGCTAACTAGACTGGACTCTTTTTCTACACTGCCGCGGCTGTTGACAAATCATTATCTCTCGCTGTGACGCTAAAGGGATTAATTATTTATTTTGCCTGTAAAGGTTTATGATAAGCGTTTTATGTCTGAGCATAGATTACCATTATGTAGCATAATATTTACGATGTAGCGTCAGTCTACTCATACTTTTTCACGGAGCGAGACTTAATTAGTATATTTTGAAAACATATTTTCTGTCAACACAGTCATTCTTATGTACCTACACAAATATCTAAGCATCTTGTTACTATGCCTGATAGCACAAAAATGAAATATATAAAAAAGTATTCAGATAATCTGAAATTTAAGTAGAGACGAATTAGGAAGAAATCTTTGGGTATTTAGTCTTAAAGGTTTCTGGTAAATTAGTATTTTTCAAGCTAAGGAATGGAATGAAAGTTGTCCCATGTTTTTGTGCTACATTACATGTCTTTGTTGACGTAAACAAATAATGGCAAAATAATTCGAAGAGAATTATTAAGGCAATGAGTATTTCACACAGATATTATAAATTAATTCTGGATTGATTATATATATATATATATATATATATATATATATATATATATATATATATATATATACATATATATAAAATATATATGTATGTATATACATATAATATATATATATATAGTATATATTACATATATATATATATATATATATATATATATATATATATATATATATATATATATATATATATATATATATATGAGTCTCTTGATCGCATTTACCCATTCTAACCTTTTGTACCTGCAGCAAGGGCCCCTTTTGAAATTAAAGTACTAGCTCAGTGTTGAAAATATTAGGAAGAGACAAATTAGAGGTCACTGGACCTATTACACGACCATCATATTACAATACTGTACATTTTAGACTATAAACCGCCACCCCCACGCCCCCCCAAAAATGCTATATATCCCTTTACCTTGATGAGGACAGTTTTATTTTTCTTATTCTAAAAATGACTATGAATTCAATGTACACTATTCGACTAATGTACATTGTGTCTCCAAGAACTGAGATAAATTATCATTGGTCTTGCTTGCTTACTGGGGAAAGCCCTAATCTTAGCCTACTAACCAGAGTGAAATCGAATCGTATGTGGCTGAGTTTGGACTTATATGGCATTGGGAGTGTTACTATTCATCTCAGCAACCTCGAAAACTATGGATTAGACACTAATATCTGTCGTTTTCGGTTATTTTTACATATCACCCCCTTCCACCCCACCCCTTGGTACCAGTGATGTCTAAACCCCCCCCACAAGTAATCTTTCCAGTTAGTAAGTTATATGTATACCGAAAAGAGGTGTGATGAACCAATAGAGTTTATTCAGTTATTAAGGAAAGGGGCAGAACCAGCCCCGTTTCAGGGAAGCATTTCTCACCCACACCCCCTTTGGTGCCCTTTGGTGCTAGTGATGTCTTACCCCCCACACTATTCATTTCGAGATAGTGAGTCATATGCATACCAAGTTTGGTTGACATTGCCCAACGCATTTCAGAGTTCTGCTGGATTATACACACACACACACAAGCATCCATTTTTATTATATATATATATATACATATACATATATATATATGTATATATATGCATGTATATATATACATATACACACATATATGTATATACATACATACATACATACATACATACATACATACATACATACATACACACACAAACTGTGGAACAGCGTGTGGGGGCGCATGAACCATTGTAGACGCGGGCGCGCCTTCCTCATGAGAAATGACGTTCCAATAACAAAAGCCGCGATCGAAAGTTATAATTGGGGTAAAGTCTGCTTTTGCCTGGAAAACGAAACAATCGGGACATTGCTGTGATGGACTGAAGTTTTGTGGTCATTTAACTTTCCCCGGTTTTAAATCCCGACCAGAAATAATGTTTCGAAAGCGTATATATACCTCGAGCTGCCGACGGCAGATAATTAATTCCGCTGTTTTGGGTCTGATGTCGCCGTGTAATTTACCTTTTTGGATTAGCTATTTTCGCCGCCGAGTTCTCCTGTATCAGTGAGGCATTGTTTCGCATTGGCTGGAGTGGGATTCTTATATTTTTAATGCCATAGGAAATTAATTTGGATTTTAAGTCTATATTTTCAAATTGGAAATGTAACGTGATGAAATATAGGCATGTCGTCGTGAATATTTTAATCAGTGATATTGACAATTTAATTTAAACTTTATTGTTTACAGCTTAAAAAACACCCAAGTTAATCAGTAATATTTCCATCTATGTATCTATGTATGTAAGTATGTATGTATCTATATATATATATATATATATATATATATATATATATATATATATATATATATATATATATATATATATATATATATATATATATATATATATATATATACATACAGATAGATACATAGATAGATAGATAGACAGATAGATACATGCATAGATGCATAGATACATAGATGAAAATATTACTGATTAACTTAGGTGTTTTTCAGTTGTAAACAGTAATATATATATGTATATATATATGTATATATATATATATATATATATATATATATATATATATATATATATATATATATATATATATATATCTGTATACATTTGTGTGTGTGTGTGTTTGCGTCACTGAAATTTATTATGACAGGAATAAATCAAAACATAATGATGTCTGAAACAGCGTGACAAAGACTACTTGACAGAGTAATGCTTCAAGGTAGATTTATGGAACCAAACTGAAGTGACCTCACTCAGGTATTAGATGAAATGTCTGTGATCTAGCCCTTAAGAATGATATGTGGAGCGATGTTGTATATTTAATAACTGTACACATTTAACGGACTTGTAAAGTACCACATAAATTGGGTGGTGGTGTTCATAAGAGGTAGATAGGGCTTTCGTGAGGGAAAATTAAATGCTCACATTTGAATCCCCTAAGACTGGCACCCATTATTTCTGTGCTAAAAATGTTATCGTATTTGGGGGCTGCAATTTCAAATATTTCATGCCATATTGTGAACTTAGAAGAATGTAATGAAGATATTCGAGGGTTATTGCTCTCGGAGGAAATAGGACGAACCCCGTTTCGTCTACTATATATTTATATGTATATATATATATATATATATATATATACATATATATATATATATGCGTGTGTATAACTGAATCACGAAAATATGGAACGTGATGAATATATAAATAACGATAAAATCCACGAAGGAAAGGGAAACACCAGGTGCTGCGAGGCCTTTCGACTGTCTGCTAAGTAAGGGACGACAGATAGTCGAAAGGCCTTGCAGCACTCTAGTGTTTCCCTTTCCTTCGTAGATTTTATTTTTATTTACATATACTGTATATATATATATATATATATATATATATATATATATATTATATATATATATATATATATATATATATATATATATATATATATATATATATATATATATATATATATATATATATATATATATCCCGTTCTCAGGAAACACCCAAGGTACAATTTATGAAAGAACTTCGGAACGTCGATAGCGAAAGATTCTGCTGATTTGTTCTATCGAGACAAAGCTGTGTTCGCGCGGGTCGGGCAGCTCCGTCATTCGTTCTACGCCCGAAAGCAATCATCTCCCGTCATTAGTTTTATCGCACAATTTCGTTATGCAATTCTTTTGCCCGGATGAGGTTTTCAGACCCTTCATCCATTTTTTGAAAAATTCCCGGAATTCTCGGCTGAGAGAGATATTCTTATGAATCTTCAAAAGGGGCGCAAATATTCATGGAATTCGCTTGAAAAGGAATTCGAATCTATCGGCCGAATCGTTCGTCTTCGTTTCTCCCAAAATAAGCAGAAGGGAAATCTCGCTGTTGTGTCATGATACGAACTTATTTTTGTAACATTGTTCTCTTATGTATATATGTTACGGGCAGATAGTGAAACCAGGTATTTCACGAACTGCCTGAAATTTCAGGCAGATAGCGAAAAGAACTTAGGGACTTACGATACCTCTAGGGGCTTGTACTAAACACGGCGAAACAGAGTAGGTGAGTCACGGTTTCGCCGTGTTTAGTACTAGCCCCTGGAGGGATCAAATGCCCCTAAGTGCATTTCGCTATCTGCCTGAAATTTCAGGCAGTTCGCGAAATGCCTGGTTTCGCTAGCTGCCTGTAACATACACAAGTTATGGCGGATACGAAGAATCAATAAGACTTAAGCAATTTTATATTCATCAAGGCTTCGGTATCAACACACTTAATGCACAAGGTTGCAAACTGCCCTCACAACGAGAAACTATGAAAGTAATTTCAATATCTTTCGGTTATAAAACGTCGGTTTTATTAAAACCAAAACAAGTTAGATGCAAATAAAACATTAAGAATCCCATAAACTTGGCCTCAAAAGATGCAATGTTGCAATGTTGAATCTTTTAGGCAGCTGTGGTTTTGCTTTGCAGGGGAAAATCATGCAATCGGCTCATCAATAATCCTAAGTGATGACTTAAGGAAAATTAGCTATAATGCCAAAAATTCAGTGCCAAATCGAAGTAAAATAAATCTGATATAAAAGGAATGTGTCACAATTTGCATGAGGAGCAAAAGAAAAAGCACATAAAAAATGCTAATGCAATGCAAAATAAAATGCTGAATTTTTTCCAAAATTAACACACGAACTCATGGCAGCTAAGAGCTGAATTCTAAACGAAGTTCTAAGGAAACATCAGTTTTATTTTCATTACCCAGAACAAACTTGTACTGATGCTAGTTTATTGCAAGAAGTTGGTGTTTTATAGAGTGAAAAAAAAATCCAAACCATATCATAATGATATACTTCCTCTACTCTCACTCTTGATATATCTATTATTATTAATAACGGTAATTTTTTCAGACTTCCGTTTTTCATTATTGTCATGATTACTTGATCTGCAATTATTGTTTTCATCGTCGTCATTATTTCTAGCAATAATCATTATTATCGTCGTCCTCCTCTGGTCAGTTCTTACTGTTTTAATAACGATAAAGCTCGTGGCTCTTGAAGATTAAGTCTCCAGTACGTTTCGAAAGTTTTCCCTCCTCTGATTAACATTGCCACTTCTCATTTCTTCCACTCGCGGGTCCGGGCGCCATCCATTTTAGCATTACGACTTGAAATCCTATTGCTCTCGGAAGCCACAACTATTTTTAGGAAACTTTTTAACCCCCCTGGGACTAAAGGCTTTTGACTTTGA
This sequence comes from Macrobrachium rosenbergii, assembly GCA_039081455.1. Lineage (NCBI taxonomy): Eukaryota > Metazoa > Arthropoda > Malacostraca > Decapoda > Palaemonidae > Macrobrachium > Macrobrachium rosenbergii. The sequence goes on from JANJGK010000018.1 coordinate 40,566,238, forward strand.
AGTTCAGGCTGACGCGGCGAAAGAAAACCAGGGGGTATGTGATCCCCGAGAAGTACTGTGCCCTGGTGTTTTTATTTTTTGGGGGGGTGATTCAGGTCTTACAACCTAAGGCGCATTACTACTAATCACGGTCTATACACTTGACTTCTTTAATTTCCATATTAGATGCCACAGCTTCAACTTTGTGTGGGGTTAGTTGACGTTTCAAAGCCACCTGTTTGTTTCTGAACACGTCTACATAACCTCTTTACATTATTATTATTATTATTATTATTATTATTATTATTATTATTATTATTATTATTATTATTATTGTATTTTATCTTCACTTGCAGCATTAGTGCCTAGTGCCCCGTCCTTATTGCAGAAAAACTTACAGTTAATAATTGTGGATCCCTCCGGTGAGGGTATCTTTTGAAATTAGCAGAGAAACATCTTCAAAGACTGAAAGAAATCAATAATCAAAATATTAGTTACCAATCTCCAAATGTCTATGGGCATAAAGTTTGCTTGCTTTGATATTCAAACCATTTCTCTTGAATATACATGTACAGTATATTCACTTGAGAATTTTTGTAAGAAAGCTGATGTTTTTAGCAAGGAAAAGCTGATCATTACGGAGGTACGTGCAGATGAAAGTGCTTTAATGCCTTGCATCCAAAACAATTTCAGAAGTAATATCTCTAAAATAAGGACGGAACAGCGGCCTTACAAAGCATTCTATGTGAAGTGGAGATATTTATTTTTTTAATCAGTTTATCAAGAAACACCGTATGAGGACAACCTTCCAGTGTATGATGAATTTACTCCAAACACGCTAGGATAAGTCCTACATAAGTCTGATAAAGTACATGCGTTGCCATAATATCACACCATCTTTATGGAGGCAGACTGTGTCTAGCCCACGGAGTAATCCTTCTAAGATATTCCGTTATTTACCTCTTTGCTCAAATGCCTGATATATGTGTGATGTTTAATACTATACTGGGAAGGAGGAGGAAGGTTTGGATATGGAAATACACAGGATATTTGTACTGGAAGATAGATGACATCTTAGTGCGTATTGTATTACCACGGAGGTCAATATAGACTTGAATTAAGCCCTCGTAGAGGTCTAAGAGGGAAAGAGGCTTGAGCTGAGAGGAGTCGAATCATATGCACAAGAATGGTTAGGGCAAGAGGACCCGAAAGACCGGGAGTTGGGGGTAAAAAAATATAGGTCTACATGATGCCAAACTGAAATGAGCTCAGCTAGCAGCAGGATCTCGGACTAGCACTCATGATGGACACAAACAAATCGTAATTGCCAAGAATGACAACCGATTTCTGAAGAGCTGTTGAGACAAGAACAATCTATGATAATATGGAGGATATGGAGAGGGCAGGATTGGCTAACAGCTGGTGAAAGGAGAAATAACCAGAATTGAGATAATAACTAGGGTTTGTCACTAACTGAAATATAATCCTGAGGTATGTCTTAAATGATTTCCTTCACTACATATGTAATGGAAACATTGCCTAGTAGATGAAATTCCTTTTGCTTTAAGCTTTAAACAATTCGTTCTTCCGGTGTGGTACGCCTTACATTCTAAGCCATCTTAATTAAAGTAAACAGACAGTAATTTAGGGAGCTCTCCTTAAATGTAATTAATATTTGCTATCATAACTACCTAAATATAAGATACACGATTTGATCGTATAGAGAAAAATTGTTTTTATCCGAATGCAAGGCATGCATTCACCTGAAAAGCCATGATACATACCTCAAGAAATGAGATGTATTCGAAGCCCTGCAGCGCTGGGCAAATTCTATAGAATGCACATAGTTAGTGCAGGTGGTTCTTTTCCAAGTTGCAATTCCTAACGTAACTATAGTTTAATTTCCGTGATAACATCACGAAATAAAGTTATAATAATAATAATAATAATAATAATAATAATAATAATAATAATAATAATAATAATAATAATAATAATAATAATATCCTTTGTTGCAGCTCAGGGTCATATACATGGAATATAGACACAATACACAAAATGATAACATGATAGAAATGATAATTGGCAGTATTCACACAGTTGCTGAAGAAGTAGAAAAAATAGAATTCATAATAATGGTATTGACAGTGATTATAATGAGAATAATATTAAAAAAAATGATAAAAATTATAACAATTAAAATAAAGATTGCTGACGATTAATTTCCCGCTAGTGACCTTAGGCTTTTACAGAAGTCAGGTCCAGAAGGCAAAATACGAAAATTGAAAATTACAAAACTCTACAATGATATTATTCACAGTAATAATAAAAAAGGAAAAATACCAATAATAACAAGAAACGTAGAAATATAATAATAATAATAATAATAATAATAATAATAATAATAATAATAATAATAATAATAATAATATACCGTAAATCTTGTTTTAGTTAGTAAGGATTTGGTTTAAATTATCTTAAAAAGTTGCATTCTAAGATTCAGAAAGTTGACAATTTTCATCCAAAAGTCGCGAATTATACGCCAATGATTTTTTTCGGAGACAAGTAATCAGTTTCTTGGGGAAAATAGAGTAAATATGACACCCTTGCTGGTTTCATTTACACGAAATTCCTTATTTCATGTGCCCGAGTTATCTGAAACTCAAATCCGGTAACTGTTTCAAATAGCATAGACAACCGGTAAACTGTGTTAATCTTATCACATCAGGAGTAGTAAGGGTTATAATCTATAATTTTTACAACCTACCATTATACACTTATTAGTGAATAAACATTTCGTATCTTTACAAAAAGCAGTCGGAGATATTGTCGCCTCTACAGCAGTCAGGACCTTCAGATGAATCGTCCTTCGCTTGAAAACTCAAACTGGTCTGCTAGCTCTCGATAGTGATATTGTTATTTAGTCTTTCTGTTAATGTTTTTTTTTTTTTTACTTTAGTTTACAGTACTGGAAATAGGAAAGTTGTTAATAGGATGATTAGGGGGTACTGAAACTCTCATGATTCTGAGGAAAGCCCGTTCATTAATTATGAACTGACCATGTGTTTAGAAAGTTACTGTTGGAATTACAACAACATGTTATTTTGTTTTATCGCTCGTTATCTTATCTTTACATACTGTATTTTCTTAAGCTCTGTACAGTTACCCGTACTTGCCATTGTTTACAATATGCATCCTAGTTGTTTATTTCAAAATCCCTTTTACTTGTGGATAGTTTAAATCAGGTTGAGAGTGTTGCTGCAATAGACATTAGTCCCATGTTTGGCTATGATGCAGTTAAAATAGTTGCAAAATTCTAAAGAATAATTCAAAAGTGACTAAAATATGCATACAGTATATCCCACTATGATGCAGTCAAAATAGCTGCAAAATCCTAAAGAATAATTAAAAAAAAGTGACTAAAATATGTATATATCCCACACGTACAAAATTAAATCTGTGCAAATAAGTAAACGTTTTTTCTTTGCACGCTGTTCTATCCATAATCACAAGTGATGGTCGCTTTCTTACAAATAGATCCTTGGTTTGGAGTGCTTAGAACGGGAAATAATTTTATTTTCTGGGAAGAATGAGTTTCCAATTTGGTTCATTATCAGGATTAATTTTCCCCCTCGAAGAAGATAATTGCTCAACCAGTCACAGAGAAAGTTCAAGTATTTATTTATCAATATCAGATCCTTAACACACAGGATATGAGCTTTCAGCCAACGGGGTTGAAAATATATCTCATCTTAAGAGTTGTCTCACATGAAGAATAACAGTTAAGTTCGAGTGTTTCGAAGAAAGAAATCTTAGTGACATGAAAATGTTCTAACTATTATTGGATTCATGTCAATCGTGGTTCTTTCATAATCAGTAATTCATTATTTTAATGATTACATTTTTGTTCTTGGTAGTTTCTTCTGAAATCCATAAAAGAAAGAAAGAGGTTGATGAGTTTTTTCGTTTTTTAAATAATTCCCTTATTACCTCAAGAAAGAAAGGTTCCATTCTTAAAGAAAAAATACCTTTTTCTCTATCACATATACATTTCAGCAGCTAATAAAGACTTGGACACATTGACTGTGAGTGTTCTGTCTTCCCGTTATTCGCGTTTCTGTTTAATAATCTGTCGGTTTTGTGCATTGTAAACTAATTGTAATACATAAATATGACACATCGTTAGCATAATCTTATCCCATCAGGCATCACTAAAATAGTATCGAGATGAATGATTAATGTTTGGAAAATATGCGATCATAGAAGGCTTTCTGTAAAAACGCACAATGCCTTTTTTTTTCGCTGTAAACACGAACCATCTTTTGCTGCCTAACAATAGTTCCTCTATTATGGTCATATCACGGCTGACGGCATTTACATTATGATCGAGCGTTTACACGGGAATGATCATTTCTTACAAGTTTTATCTACATTTTTTATAATATTAAGACAAAAACCATTAATTATTATCAATCCAAAGTTTATATAGTTCGTTGTATTTTCACCGGACAAGGCAAAACACTTGTTCCTGAGTGTCCCTGAATGTTCCTGGATTTTCCTGAATATTCCTGAATGTTCCTGAATATTCCTGAATATTCCTGAATGTTCCTGAATATTCCTGGATGTTCCTGGATGTTCCTGAATATTCCTGAATGCTCCTGAATATTTCTGAAAGTTCCTGAATATTCCTGGATGTTCCTGAATATTCCTGGATGTTCCTGAATGTTCCTGAATATTCCTGGATGTTCCTGAATATTCCTGAATGGTCCTGAATATTCCCGAATGTTCCTGAATATTCCTGAAAGTTCCCGAATATTCCTGAATATTCCCGAATGTTCCTGAATATTCATGAACATCCCTGTATGTTCCTGGCTATTCCTGAATCTTCCTGGATGTTCCTGAATATTCCTGAATGTTGGGCTGGGATGGAGGAAGAAGACGAGGCTCCTGACAGGGAAAACGAATCATTCGTATGAATCAGACTTCAACAGAAGGATTTCGGGCAACGTCCAGGCACAGGCAGGATGAAGGATGGCAGGAGTGATCGCAAAAGCCCAAGAGAAACGTGTTGCAATCTGTCCTTTCACTAAGTATCCTCGCTCTCATACCTACAGCCTCGATGCCTTTTGTATGAGGACTTCGGAAAAAAAGTCCAAAATGGATGACTTGATAAATTTGTATGAGGACTTCGGGAAAATAAAAATACAAAATAGATGACAGCCTCGATGCCTTTGTATGAGGACTTCGGGAAAAAAAGTCCAAAATGGATGACTTGATAAATTTGTATGAGGACTTCGGGAAAATAAAAATACAAAATAGATGACAGCCTCGATGCCTTTGTATGAGGACTTCGGAAAAAGAAGTACAAAATGGATGACTTGATAAATTTGTATGAGGACTTAGGGGGGAAAAAATACAAAATAGGTGACAGCCTTGATGCCTTTGTATGAGGACTTCGGAAAAAAAGTCCAAAATGGATGACTTGATAAATTTGTATGAGGACTTCGGGGAAAAAAATACTAAATAGATGACAGCCTCGATGCCTTTGTATGAGGACTTCGGAAAAAAAGTCCAAAATGGATGACTTGATAAATTTGTATGAGGACTTCGGAGAAAAAAATACTAAATAGATGACAGCCTCGATGCCTTTGTATGAGGACTTCGGAAAAAAAGTCCAAAATGGATGACTTGATAAATTTGTATGAGGACTTCGGGGAAAAAAATACTAAATAGATGACAGCCTCGATGCCTTTGTATGAGGACTTCGGAAAAAAAGTCCAAAATGGATGACTTGATAAATTTGTATGAGGACTTCGGGGAAAAAAATACTAAATAGATGACAGCCTCGATGCCTTTGTATGAGGACTTCGGAAAAAAAGTCCAAAATGGATGACTTGATAAATTTGTATGAGGACTTCGGGAAAATAAAAATACAAAATAGATGACAGCCTTGATGCCTTTGTATGAGGAATTCGGAAAAAGAAGTACAAAATGGATGACTAGATAAATTTGTATGAGGACTTCGGAAAAACAAATAGACAATCATACAACACAGATGACTTGATCAATTTGTACGAGGTCTTCGGAAAAACAAATAGACGATCATACAACATAGATGACTTTATAAATTTGTACGAGGACTTCGGAAAAACAAATAGACGATCATACAACATAGATGACTTGATAAATTTGTACGAGGACTTCGGAAAAACAAATAAACAATCGCACAAAACAGATGACTTGATAAATTTGTATGAGGTCTTCTATATAACAAATAGAAAATACAACACAGATGACTTGATAAATTAGAGTGAGGACTTCGGCAAAACAATAAAAAAACATACAAAACAGATGACTTGATAAATTTGTATGAAGGCTCTGAAAAAAAAAACATACAAGAACCTCACCAACTGGACCCAGTAGATCAGATTTTTATTGTTATGTTGATAACATATCAGTGTCGATCTTTGAGACTCGAAAAGAAAAACCACACATTTGAGAACAAATATATTTAAGAAATTCAAGTAGCGTTTCGGAGCGTCATGCTCCCTCTTCATTGTGGAGACGCTGAAACATGGGAGCATGACGGTCCGAAACTATGTGGATTTATTAAATAGACTTGTTCTTCGACGTGTGGTTTTCTTTCTTATCGCTATCCTGTGGCGACAAAATTATTTGTGACTTGAAAACCAGGGAATAAGAAATATTTGAACAGCTGCACTAGGAATATCAAACAGCTTATCTGCATTTATCCACTTTCACACAAACTCACGCGCTCACATATATAAAATAAGGTTATGAAAATAGTCTGATTCTGGCAAGATAGACTGCATCGGACCCCTTGCCTACAATGCTCTTAAATAGAAGTTAACCTCATGATTGAAATGCCTTTCGTGAGTGGTCCGAACAAAAGACGAAGGTTAAGGAGTATGAGAGTTATCCAAACAATAAAAGACAGATTATTGGTGAAGTTTTGAAATACATACTTAGATGTCACTAGAAACGTAAGAGTGTTAAGTGCTCTTTTGAACCGAAACGGGCTTTCGGATGCACGGTAATGACTTCATGATTCATGAAGATGATGGTGGTAATGCACACAAAGCGTGTTGGCTGAACATTCGCATTAGATAATGAAGTAGAGAAATATTCAGACGCCCAATCATTCTTTGTTCCCTAGCTGGCGACCACAGTAACCGGACTTCTAATGTCAGGAAGGAGAGATAAACTTGATAGCTTTATTACACTTGCACTGCAGGTCACTTAACGAAAGTTAATGGATTCTTACGGAATATCCAAGGGTATACCTGCAAAGAATATGTAATTTACACACACACACACACACACACACACACACACACACATATATATAATATATATATATATATATATATATATATATATATATATATATATATATATATATATATATATATATATATATATATTTGTGTATCTTTAGGTCTAAAAAGGTGGACGTATAAATCTGCTGAAAGTAAACTGAATTTCACTGAACACCGTTGCAATTTAAGACCACATACAGAAATAAGAAAACCAACGGCATTAGATGTTAAAGCAGAGAGAAAATATCAGGAAACGTCAAGTCTTCTTTAAAATTCTAAGAATAGTTATATTCCTTGAAGATGGCAGTAATCCTATGACATGTTCTTGAAATACAAGCCAATAAAGATAATGAACGGAATGGAGAATAGGGCTGGCATAGTAATGTCAACAGGAAATCTTTTCTTGAAATTGCACCCTACTGCTTTTAAGAGAAATGGAAACCAAAGGCCGTTTTCTTCATCATTAGGCTAAATTGGAGTTTTAGAACGCTCAGCGCTTATTATGTATCTCAGTCTTTCGACAACGTTCGATGAAATCTTAAGCGATTCTTTGACATTTATCATTAGAAAGTGGTATTTCCCGAAGTGACTACTTTATTAACAGTGTTCCCGGAACGACCTTTCGTGACTTCATGTCTGCTCACAAAAGTGTTGTTGGACGTCTCTTGTCTTTTAATATGAACAAAGGATTTCTTTTATATCGAAGCCTCTGTGTAATTACACCGTAAATTTAAACTCTTGTTGGTGGGAAGTCAAATCATGTCGAAATTTAATTTGACTAGAGATGTGAACTTGAAATTATACTCCTCATGCATTCCTATTCAAATGGAGTTAGATAATATGATAATCTTCCATTAGTATACTTTGGCCTTTCTTTAACATTATCGAACATTCGGATTGTAAACTTCCTTTGCAGAAATAGAAGAGGTGATATCTTTATGACAAAAATTGAAAGCCCTTAAACTTATTAACTTGGAAAAAAAGATATAACCCTGTCTTCTCTGGATGACATTTAATAATGCTAAAGAACATTCGTTTGCCTTTGTAGTTATTAAACATGTCAGACCCAAAACACAAATCAAAGTTAGGATTAGCCCATACGTAGATATACTGTACAAAATAACAGGTAAATACGTTTATGGATATACAAATTTATCTGTCTTTGTTATACTGATTCTTTAAATTTTCTTTCTCATATTAACCCTTCCAATCTTCTTATGTTGTAACATAGGCGTCCTAAGAACCCCTCCCCACTCAAGGGATAGGGAATAGAAGAGTGTGATTGTGGGGGGGTGGGGGGTGGGGAGGGGGGGGATTTGATTTCCTGTCCTCCTGTGCTCTCTGCATAAAACTATCCTGGAAAGTCATTCGTCGTTCTTTTTTTGAAGCATTATTCTTGCATTAAAAAATACTCAAGATAAAATATAGGAAGTGCTTGCATTAACTGATGGAATTAGCGGTTTCACTTTCAAGGATACTTGTTTGGTAAAAGCTCATAAAGTCAGTAGAGAGCTTCTCATGTAACCTCTGCTATATATATATATATATATATATATATATATATATATATATATATATATATATATATATATATATGTATATATATATATATATATATATATATATATATATATATATATGTATATATATATATATATATATATATATATATATATACATATATATATATATATATATATATATATATATATATATATATATATATATATATATATATATACAACAATGGAAATTGTGTTAGAGCAATAACATAGATTGTCATCAGGATAATCCACATCACCTTGATTTATAAGGTTTAGTCCTTGCGCATGTTGTCAAAGGGTCTCGGAAAAAATGGAAGAAAAAAATGAGTAGGAGGTGAAGAAAATGTTTAGTAATTGTTTTACCGATTACTTATTTCCCAGTGCGATTGCAAACACTGTCAAAAAGACGGTTATTTGGATGAAGGTTTGGCCCAAAAAATTCACCAGCCCTCTCCTGTGACGTTTCGAAAATAAAAACAAAAGGCGAGACCATCATTTTTTTTCGAATTATCAACTGTTTCTCAACAGCATACAGCGCGCAGTTAACGGTGCTCAAATATTCAAATGTATCTGGTCGTGGACAGCGCTTTTTATCAAATGAAAATGTTTTAACGTCAGAGAGTTTCTTTCAAATCAAAATTCTGATTAACTTGATGAATTATTTTGTTTGAAGATAAGACTTGCCTATTTTTCGTTTTTGAAATGCTTCATGTTGGTGTTGTGAAATCGGCTTTACTTTGAAATAAGATGAAAATTCCATTACTCTATTAGCTTAGTCTGAAACGTTCTTTTTAGAAGTCGATACGAGCAAAGACATAATCTCTTTGTAGTTTGGCGTTAAAGGATTTCTTCCTACAATGCGGGAGGCTGTCTGCGTGTGGATAAATATGACGAAGAATAAATAAAGGGACATTTGGTGTTGGCTGATTTAATTCCTAGATCATAAATCTTATTTGTTTGAAACCCATTAACTTTATCATTCGTGTTCTCTATTATTTCTATTTACAGGTTTTTCCAAATATATGCACATTATTCTGCACAGCCTGGTTTGTGTGTTAATGTACTCTAGACCTATGCAAATGCTTGTTTTTGAATATTAGTAAAAATAAGTTTAATCTTACAGTCGCTTTGAAGAAAAAATGAAAAATCTCATTTTTCAAAATCCTTGCATTGGATTCCAGTTAATACAAGTATTATCATTCTTAAAAAAAAAAAAAGCAAAGTTAACCATCGGTCATGGGAACGCAGCTTTGAGACTAGACCCGACTGCCAGAGCCATGAAGCTTTGAGAGAGCGTCTTCTCACTCAGCGCCCGGCGCCTTCCATCAATCGTTTACAACCTTATTATGATGGATAGCTGTGATAGCCATGTTTACCCTCAGAGGCGATATCGCGCCGTGATGGAAGGGAATTAAGGCCGGGGATCTGAAAGTTAGTGTGGCTGGTGGGAAGGGAAAACAGATCTTGATTTATAAGCGATTAACTTGATGGGTTGGCTTCTCTCATCAGCAGGCGCCTGAATTCTTCGTCTTTCAAATGACGTCATTAGCATCATCATCATCTTCTTCTTCTTCTTCGTGGTTTATGTTAGGAAGGATTGTTTATGGTCCTTAACTAGGCCAATTGCAGCCCATATTTATTTGTCATTTATAGTCTATACTTTTCTCTGGTCACTTGCTCACGTGTCATAACTGTTATTGAATAGATATATCACTAATGTCATCTTGAACATATCTGTTTTTACAAATTTCTCATTTTTCAGGTAGCCCATAGAACAGTCAGGGTAACACGTGCTCAAATGTCCGTTTTTTTATTAGTAAACGCGTGCTCAAAGGTCCGTTTTTTTCTATTAGTGTACGTGTGCTCAGATGTCCTTTTTTATCAGTATACGTGTGCTCAAATGTCAGTTTTTTATCAGTATACGTGTGCTCAAAAGTCCGTTTATCGTCAGTATACTTGTGCTCAAATGTCCTTTTTTAAATCAGTATACGTGTACTCAAATGTCCGTTTTTTAATCAGTATACGTGTGCTCAAATGTCCGTTTTTTATCAGTATACATTCATTAAGACGCTGTTGTGAAACTTCTCTGTACATGGATTTCTTCCATGACTCACCTGTTCAAGACTTATACCTGTTGTGTTTTCCTCTCAAGCCAACACCATTAGGTTCCGAGGAAAACTCACGAGAGGTATAGAGGTGTTGAGACCACGGAAAAAATGCAAATATAATATCAATTACAGGGATTTTAAAATAATAGGCAAAGCTCCGAGTGACCACCAGCTGCTAATGCGAGAATCTCTTTTTATTAAACAACTACTAGTAGTTCCCCATTTAAATACTCAGTCCACGTCAACACCTCTGTACCTTCAGTACTATTTGGTAAGCATCGTTCGTTTCTGTTACGTTTGTTTTTAGACTTTTATGTAAAAACTTTTTTCTCGTTTTTCTAAATCTGAGTCTATTTTTAATTCTGTTGTCTTTTTAATCTATAGCTTTAAAATGGGACACATGGTCCTGAAGCGCCACCGTAATAAAGCACATTGAAAGGAAATAAAGGAATTCGCCTTCTCCCCTAACTCGATGATATATATATATATATATATATATATATATATATATATATATATATATATATATATATATATATATATATATATATATATGTATGTATGTATGTATGTATGTATGTATGTATGTATGTATGTATGTATGTATGTATGTATGTATGTGTGTGTTTTTATGCGCCTGTGTATGTAGAATATCATCTTATACTGCAATTTGTTACTAGGGTTTTAGCTGGGAATAAGCGAGTCGTTCATATTTTATGTTCCTGACAGTTAATCTATTTTGCAAAAAACATATTCATATTAAAAAAAAATGCACAACACCTTTCCTCCTGGGAAAAGTTTAACAATTCATGTTATGGTGGAAAGTCAATAGACGTATATGAAACGATACATTATTCAAGCGAGAGAGAGAGAGAGAGAGAGAGAGAGAGAGAGAGAGAGAGAGAGAGAGAGAGAGAGAGAGAGAGAGAGCACTTTTTTATGGCAAGTATGACGCGTATTTCACGCCGTGGGAGAAGGTACCAAAGAAAGTAGCGTCATATTTCTGACGCGCCTCTGTTGTTTAGCGTCGCTCATATGACGCAAAATGTTCCCTGCGATAGACACTCCCTTTCTAATGGATGATGAGAACGTCTCGCCTCTCTCATGGTTACTCAGGCTGCGTTCTCTTTAATGATTATTCTCATCTCACCTATCTTTCTCTTTTTTTTTTTTTTTTTTTAAACTTTAAGGTATTTGCTATTGCGCAGCGTAAGCGCAGTAACTACATACATATACATATACAATTCCCATCGTCATGCAAGAGATTGAGAAGCGTTAAAATATAAATAGACTGCATTAATAATTATTTTCATATCTTATGTGAAAGCAGAAAAGTAATTAAATTCTGAGTCAAAAAAATAAAAGAAAGCTACAGCGTTGCCTGGTGTAAAAGATATAGTGACTGCAAAGCTGTATTTTGTACAGAAATTGTAAATAAAATTTGTAATGGATGCGATATAAAGGCTGATGTGAAATCTACGAGGATTTGGAATGTGAAGACAGCCCCATTACGGAGTACGCCAAAAATAGTAATTGAAAGGCTGCAGTTGGAATTTAATGGTTTCTGAAACAGGAAGGACAGGTGGCATAGAATCTCAGTCCCTTCCACGCTTATTGGTTTAACAAAAACTGCTCTTGTTTTCATTTTAGTTTTCTGTAAACGAAAACTATTGCGCCGGCTTTGTCTGTCCGTCCGCACTTTTTTCTGTCCGCGCTTTTTCTGTCCTCCCTCAGATCTTAAACAATACTGAGGCTAGAGGGCTGCAAACTGGTAAATTGATCATCCACCCTCCAACCGTCAAACATACCAAATTGCAGCCCTCTAGCCTCAGTGGTTTTTATTTGATTTAAGGTTAAAGTTAGCAATAATCGTGCGTCTGGCAACTATATAGAACAGGCCACCACCGGGTTGTGGTCAAAGTTTCAAGGACCGTGGCTCATGCAGCATTATACCAAGACCACCAAAAAAATAGATCTGTTTTCGGAGGCCTTAATTCTACGCTGTTCAGAAAGCTCGATTGCGCCGAAGGAACTTGGGCGCGTTTGTTATTTGTTTATATGATGATTTTCACAGTTAGTGGATTAATCTTTTAATTACTTTTTGATGATTATCACAATTTACACTTCTCTGAGACGGTTCAGTCTTGAGACAATGAGCTTTAGTTAATGGATAAACCCTTCTATCAACAAGTACTTCAAGAAGTTTGAAAACAGACACCTCCTGGTTAGCAAGGAGCTAATTCACGTACCTGTCATGGCAGGTGATAAACATATATAACTGAACCAACATTTTCTTTTAAGCAATTTATCATAAAAGTGAACTAACGCCAATTTTCAGAAAGTATGTACATGGCTTCATTGTGTGCCACGTCGCAGTTTTCCCATATATTTGAAAAAAGTCGCAGGTCGGTTGATAAAAAATTGAGAAAAATATACATACTTTCTTTATAGTCCAGAAAGCACATTGGCCTAAGGAGATATCAACAAACGGAATAAATTTATCAGTTTATTTCGTTGATATAATATCATTCTTCAAGTCTCATCTGTTAGAAATATTAGTTACAATTTCCGTATACATACAGCTCTATAGTCATAGGTTTTTTTTTTTTTACTCAAAATTTAATAACTTTCCTGATTTTCACATAAGATCAGAAAATTATGAGTTCTTAAGTACAATGTTTGTTTATTTGTAAGAAAGAAAGAAAAAAAAAAAACAGCGGTGAAATTACAAAGACTGATTAACAAAAAATGTTCTCCGTTAAACTGACAATATTCGCATTGGTCAGTTCGATTCTTCTACCAGAAAGCTTCGAATGGAATTGCTGACAATGCATTAAGGATAAGAATGATCACAGCCCGAAGTGTTGTCTCAGTAATGATCATATTCGGTTCCTCCATTAGGACAACCTTAATCCATTACAGCAGTTGGAGTGCCACTCGCCCCAAATTGGATCTGGATATCCTAATGCTGATCGAGAAGGGTTATCCCAACAGGCTTGTCAACAAGTCCATCTAATGTATCACCCGTAAAGGACGTGCATATATATATATATATATATATATATATATATATATATATATATATATATATATATATATATATATATATATATATATATATATATAAGACAAAATCCACGAAGGAAAGAAAAACAATGGAGTGCTGCAGCACTCCATTGTCTCTTTCCTTCGTGGATTTTTCCTTAATTATATATTCATCACGTTCGTTCCATGTATTATATATATACATACACACACCTATATGTATATATATATGTATATATATATATATATATATATATATATATGTATATATATATATATATATATATATATATATATATATATATATATATATATATATATATATATATATATATATATATATATATTGTCGCGATGTGTACCAAGTACCTGGTTATTACACAACTGATCACAGAATTCAAAAATTTACCTCAGATACCTGAACTCTCATAACAATAAAAATTACGGCTGAGTACTCTAAGGGTAACAGTGATCCCTTAAAAGAGCTTATTAATCACGTGAAAAATCAATCTAAGTTTATCAAAACAAGTGTGAGGTATCAACAATTAAACAAGAAATATATTAGAGCAAAAGGGCATCACTCCATCAAACAACTTTAATTGTTTCCCTGGTCTTAATTTACTTTAGTAAAACTAAAGGAACAAAACATGTTTATAACTTTGTCTTATGCACATAATTAATCCTGTTTACTGGTGGGCAATAAATGGATCGCTGTTTTTAAAAACATTAAATACAAAAATTTATTTTTTAAATTCAAAATTTATAATCAGAATTCACAAACTGAAAAAAATGACCATTACTTGAAAACAACACAAACTTTAATTAATTCTTGAGTTAAATTACAGAGGTTAATTTATCAAGAAATTAAATCAATCAAGCAATATTTAAACTAGTAAGAATTACTCAAGATTTAAAAAGAAAATCTTAGTAAATGAAAATTAAATCAAGTATGCAATGTTAAATTATTAAGAAATATTTAAAATGCTAAGTAAATAAATGTTAAATCAAACACAAGAACGCACAAAAATACACAAAAAATTTACCAATAATAATTTCACTGAGGCAAAAATTCCCCCAATATACTTGTGAGTCAGAAATTTATTCCTGTTCCACACGTGATTGTGTGTTGATTATTTCTATATATATATATATATATATATATATATATATATATATATATATATATATATATATATATATATATGAAAACAGCATTGGATCGGAGCCTGTGGTAGGAAAATATCACCCTCCTGTAAGCCTGCCTTAGAAAGAGCTTTTTGCAACATAAGGTTCACTCATGAAGTTGGAAGCAGTGTCAGACTGGTAAAAGTATTTCTTAAATGGGACTAAGTTGTTATTTTCTTTCCCTTTACGCGCTCTGCCATTTTCAAATTTTTGTCGATTCTATTTGACAATGAACAACGAAACCTTCAGTTCTTACCTAGTCATCAAAAGTATTTTTAAATTTTCAGGGTACTGATCATGAAAAGTTGAAAGTGCCATCCTTTCCACGAGCGCTTTTTGCTCAAGGAGGATTGGAACTATGCACAAAGACGTAAGTGATATGTTTCAATGTTTCAACTATCAGTTTTTGCACTGGCAACCCATCTAGGAACGGACTTGACTCCATGTTGCTCTAATTCTGGTTTCAAGTTTTCACTGAAGATGACCCGTTAAAATACTGACTAGACCAAATGTCACTTGGTTTCAGCGATCAAGTTCAGGGACTTTGAGTCCCTTGCTGCCGGATTTGCTAGCTTCTGTTCTGATTTGCTTGTTTAGATATTTATTTTTTCTTTTTTAGAGTTCGGGCTGTCCATTTACTTATTTGTTGCCAGTTTCCCTTAAAAGTTAACTACTTTTTTTTACTATAATTTATTCTTTTTGGCTTGTGTTCTGATTTGTTTTTTAGAAGTGCACCTTTTTCTTTTTTTAGAGTTCGGGCTATCCATGTACTTATTTGTTGCCAGTTTCCCTTGAAAGTTAACTATTTTTTTTACTATAATTTATTCTTTATTCACACATGCTGATTTCGTTTCACGAATCATTAAAAATCAGGTAAATCCCACTTGAAAAGTATTGCTCTATAAGAACATCACACCACAAACAATTCCTAAAGATCAAAACAAGCTAGTTCTTCTACACGTTGAATAATCATACATTACGAGAGAGAGAGAGAGAGAGAGAGAGAGAGAGAGAGAGAGAGAGAGAGAGAGAGAGAGAGAGACAGAGAGAGAGAGAGAGAGAAGGAAGGAAGCGGGTAAGAGGATGGAGGAAGGAAGGCGGGGGTGGGGGTGGGGGGGTGCTGGGGGAGTTGGATGTTGGGGTCTGTGGAACTAACATGAATATTTAAGTGATGTGGCTTGCTTGAGTTACAACCAACGAACATGAAACCTCTACGGGGTTGTATATACTTTATGATGCTGCCGCGTTTATGCGTGTTTTCTCAGCGAGAACGTTGTGTAAACCTTCCCATGACTTATGAAATTATGACCTGCAATGCATAATCAGCGGGGAAGTGATGACACTTGAGCAATAAGCTAACTGTCAAAGTTATGTAGCTTTCGGCTGTAAATAAAAAAAAAAAATTGTGACACGACACTGACTTTACATTTCTGGGGAGTGGAGTTAGCATAACAGACGCTTAAATTGCCTTGGAATCTGTGGGCATCTGTGGGTATCTGTTCTCTTTAAAGTATTACAATTGACAAAGGAGGGTTTAAATATATGTAGAAATGTAAGAATATTTTTCCGTTATTTGTTGTTATGTCTTGGTGAGGCGGGAAACATCAAGAATAAGGCCGTCATATTTAGCCTTATTATTCGTCTATGTACTTTGCTAAAGGATTGACAGATCTAGGCTGCTTCAGGACATTTCCCCCGGGGGGGGGAAGGGGGGGGAGCGCCGTCAGTGCACCTCATGTGGTGCACTGTAGGCATTAGTTAAGGTTCTTTGCAGCGCGCCTTCGGTCCCTAGCTGCAACTCTTTTCGTTCCTTTTATTGTACCACCTTTCGTATTCTCTTTCTTCCATCTTACTTTTCACCCTCTTCTAACAGTCGATTAAGAGAGCAACTGCGAGGTTTTCCTCCTGTTACACCTTTCAGACCGTTTACTGTCAATTTCCGTTTCAGCGCTGAATGACCTCATAGGTATCGGTGCTTGGCCTAAATTCTGTATTCAGTTCTTAATGACATTTCAAAGCTAGTTAAAACGTCGATCGCTACTAAATTGTACGAAATTTCTAGTTAAAGAGAAATGATGGTCTCAGAGGAGAAGTTTCAAATGAAATGTTTACATATTCACTTCTTGTAAGAGGGTAATGATCCAGCAACGTTAAGGGATTTTCAGGAGAGAAAATGTTACATATTTAGCAGTGAATAAGTTTTTTTCTTTTGGGGGGGGGGGTGTTAATGCAAGCATTATTATTTTCATAGCTATAGCTAATATATTTAACGAAAATATGTTCTCTCAGAATGTCTTCATACCAACCATTCAGACATTTTTTTTTTTCTCTTCGTATTTCTGGCAAACTTGACCTCTGCTTTTTGAATACAGCAAGACCACAAAAATCTTTTTATTTTTATTTTTCGGAGCCAGGGGTTAGTCGAGAAAATTAATCTTACGACTTTGAATTAAGGCAAACTCAATTGTCAAATTCAAAAGACGCCAGAAGAGCAATGAGAATATTTAAGGATTACTTGCGTTTACTTACTTTCTTTTCGAATAAATAAAAAAAAAGATTGTAACTTTGTGATATTTAACCTAGACTTTTATGCTCTTCATTCTTTGGCTTTAATTTATTATAACCAGTTTTGCGGGAAAAAAAGTCTGACCGCTGTCACCTTGACATTTGTATTTTTTACTGATTTTCATTCCTGTGAGTCATGGACGAAATAACTCAGATGCAGATTTCTTCGTTTTTTCTTTTTTTAAGTCTGCGTGCTTTCGTATCACTTCGTAATAAGTGCTTGGGCACGTTTTGATTTATGAACAGGTGTTTTTTCGTGTTTTTGCTATAAATCTCGAGCATTTTTTAACACCTGAGGTTTGTCTACATTTATGCATGTTGATCGAAAATTTACATGTGCATATGTCATTTTGGTACTGAAGTCATCCAGACAATAATAAATATTATGCTGTAAAAGAAATATGTGTTGATGTCCGAAGCTGCTGATTAAAACCGAATAGCTCGGAGCTCATTATAACATTATTATCGTATCCAGAACAATTAACATGAAAAGGGAAAAATATGATTTTTTTTGTCACCGTTCACGCTCTATTGCTTATTAAAGGCAGCTGTACCACAATGCTGGAAGTACAGGGAGTCAGCATCGGCAAAAATATTACAGTGAAAAGCTTGTGACATCAGAATTTATGGTCATCATCCAATTTGCATATTAAAAGGAGGTGAGGATGAAAAAGAAAATGTCAGTGCAGTTCCACTGTAAAGTCTCTCTCTCTCTCACACACTCACTCACACACACACACACACACACACACACACACACACACACACACACACACACATATATATATATATATATATATATATATATATATATATATATATATATATATATATATATATATATATATATATATATATATATATATATATATAATGACACGTAATACAAGAGAGAGGTAGGGCCGCCAGAGCACCTCCCGCGGTGCACTGTGGGCGTTACTTAAGGTTCTTTGCAGCGTCCCTTCGGCCCCAAGCCGCAACCCCTTTCATTCCTTTTACTGTACCTTCGTTCATATTCTCTTTCTTCCATCTTACTTTCTACCCTCTCCCAACAACTGATTCATAGTGCAACTGCGAGGCTTTCCTCCTGTGTGCACCTTTCAAACCATTTTACTGCCAATTTCCATTTCATCGCTGAACGACCTCACACGTCCCAGCACCTGGCCTTTGGGCTAAATACTATATTCTATTCCAGTACACAAGAGCATGAGTTACTAAAGCTGTACTCAATGCTGAAATTGTAATTTTATGCAAAGTGGTTCTCCCTGTCGATATCTAACGTCCCGTACTGGTAAATCCTTCACATTTTCTCAAATGCACGTGTTGATACCGTAGTTATCTTTTCACAGCTCACGCATAATTCCTCCATATCGGAAATCGAGTGACTATTGGTTATGACTCGCGTGATAATAGGTATCAGATTTTTTTTTTTTTTTTAACGTGCTTTTTTCCCATTTGTATGGGGTAAACACGATGCCTTCTTTTGAAGGACTTTGATTTGGCTTTGGGGTAGGCTTTGTAGTCTCGATCGGCTGCCCTGCCTGTCATCGCTTAGCCCCCGGTAGCGTATGTACATGTATTGTACCAGTCACCAGCGCCCTTTTTCCCAGCAGCGAGGAATCGTTGCGCTGTTAGGTCGACAGTCGAGACGTGTGAGGTGTCTGTTATGTTTTTAGAAGATGTTGGAGTGGCTTTGTTTGATCTACGTTCCATATATTCCACGATTAGGTTTCTATGTGGTCTACTTAAGCCATCCCTTACAGCTACCTACGAGGTTTCATCGTTTGTTCCCAATTACTCAGTCGTTCGAAATAAGCAGCAAGAATATTACCAGCTGTCCCTAAACACTTGTTGTTATTCTGACAATTATTAATGCAGTAAGGGAAAGAACTTACAAAAAGACAATACAGACTTTGACAGGTTTTCCTGGAAATAGGATTATACTGGGAGCACCGAATTCTTTTCCAGTGGGTGTGCCTTTCTTGATAATTCCACTGAATCGTTATGTGTTCTCGTTCCTCATTTAGTATTTAATAGATCCTAATGATTTTAAACGGGTAAACTAAGTCCCACTCTTCTTGGTGGACTTTTCTTTTGTTTTCATTTTCTAAATTGGTAAATGAATGCTTCCTAATTTACCAAAAAGCCCGATCTCAATAAATAAGAATAGTTATAACAGCCTGCAATTCCCAGCACAGTAGACCGTGAGCCTATCCAGCTTCTGTGACCAGAAAAATAAACAGCAGATACCTTTCTGTCCACAGTCCACCGCCTTCTGTTGTCAGATGGAGAAATACACACGTACTGTAGAGTCCCTGTGTTTTTGTGTAACTGTTTTTCCGTCTTGACTACGGGATAAAGTTAAAGCTACTATATCAGTGCACCTTCCATTTACCCCTAACTCTAAGAACTGTATTGATAATTTCATAGTAGCTTTTTGATACTATGTTATAACTAATATCGTTATTATGAGCATGCCTTTCTCGACAATGATGACTGAATTAAGTACGAGACTATGAAGTATAAAATGCTTTTAGTAGATACATTCGATCTTCGTAAATTATACATATATATATATATATATATATATATATATATATATATATATATATATATATATATATATCTATATATACAGCATATATGTATATGTATATATATACTGTATATATATATATATATATATATATATATATATATATATATATATATATATATATATATATATATAGATTGAACATCCGCGTCGTATAGCTATCAATGTTCGGAAATGCACTTAGCGTCACATCCGGTCTGAACTGGAGTCACATCCTCTACTGACTGAAATATTTCTCTCCACAACGGCCGTTGTTCAACTGCTCAAGTGGTATGATAGATTTCACTTTTTCCTTATCATCAGACATTACACAAAATACAAATCTAATGACAAACAGACCATTTTCGGTGGTTTAATGAACAGTGCTTACTATATATGTTTTTTTTAATTGCCAACTGACCTACTGTTTAGTATTTATTTCCTCCAGGAAATATTTATTATTTTCTATATAGTAATTGTTGATTTTCAATTTTCCCTTTCGAGTAGTTTCGTTTTCTTTCTGTATTACTTTCTTTTTTGACTGCCTCATCCACGCTCTTGTGTAATTGAAAACGATATCTCTGTCTGCCATGTAATTCCAGATTAAATTCTTTTTTATTCTTTTGTTCTCGGTTAAACTTCTAATTTACCCATCCCTTATTATTTCGTTTTCATTTACCTAACTCCCTAGACCCGCAAACGTACACACCCCCATACACATATATATATACCTACATATATATACATATATATATATATATATATATATATATATATATATATATATATATATATATATATAGCTATATATCTACGAATCTGTGTATATGTGTTTTTATGATTATCTAAATATATATATATATATATATATATATATATATATATATATATACACATATATATATATATATATATATATATACACATATATATATATATATATATACATATATATATATATATATATATATATATATATATATATATATATATATATATATATAGTATGTGTGTGCACATACCTGCTTCTCATAACATGGTTCAAGGTTAGTTATATGAGCATCATATAAACAGTTTCTATTACCACTAGTAATAGAACCCTTTTTTCGAATTGTAATTGGTATAATATCCTGTGTCGACATAATCCCTATTGAAACTTCTCATGTTAACTAATGCCATTGTTTCTTTTCGGTTTTAAATGGATGACCTGTGCGTGCAGATAATACATTCAAGCTGACCACTTCTATTAGTCAGTGTGTTTATTGAAAATGTCACTTTAAATATAATGGTTTTATATGAGTTCGTATTTCTAACACTGCGCTGCCAAAACCACATTTTCCTTTCTTATATCATTTAGCGGATCTTCGTCCATAAGCACAATAGTTTCGTCCTTATTTTAGTGGCAAATTAAGCCAGAGATGTCATGAAAAAAGCTTAACTATATGAGAACACGAATATAACAATCTACACGCTGATGCGTAGCATTGCGAAATGCTGATTGTGGAACGGACCTCACACATTGACACATCATTTCTGCTCAGAACTTCACTGAATGTATGTGTAGCAAGGCCTGAACAAATCCCGAAAGGTTAGCCTGGAATAATAACATATTCTGTAACAATGTAATATAGATAAAGGTACCAAAAAAAGGTTTGGGTAGAGGCGGAGTTGCAGTTGCATAGGGGGAAGTGATTTTGCAAGCTTGTTAGAGGGCGATAAACAAATATTGCCGGGTAAATCGAGTATTCTGCATCCCCGCTTACCAGCGATTACAATTGAGAGAGGGATAGAGCAAATACTGAACTCTCTTCAAAGAACAGTTATTGAATCTGTTATTAAATGTCGGTTTCATATCAACAACAGCAAATGAAAACCAGCGCGTGGTAGATAAGTAGAATACAACAGTCTCTGTGGTTATAAATGATAACAGTCTTGGAACCATCCCATGAAATACATTAACTGAGTTTTATGCTTCGAAGCATTAATTCAGTTTTAAAATGTAAAGAGGCAGCATCCACGACAAGTTTTCAAGTGATTCAGCAGAAAAATCATGCTGAAAAAAATAAGTAGACGAGCCGTCAATTCTTCCTCCATGATATTCAGACCAGGGAGCTCGCGAGTATCGCGAACTGCTTTCTGGCCCAAACGCGCAGGCAGTTTCTTCAATCGTTTAGGACCATATTATGATGGATGGAAGGACTCGGTGTTTACCCTCCGAAGCGGTCGGTCTCCGGGATGGGAGGGAATTAGAGCGCGCTCGCTTTGCAAGTTAGCGTAACAAACGACCGGGAAAACTAATCGAGATTAATGGGAACTGATTATCTGCTGGGGTACGTACTGTGTGTGTCCCCGATTCTGCCACGCGTCGTAATTCTTTGCTGGTTGTGGAATGAGCGAACGAGCGGCAGATGATGCTGTTAATGAGGGTGTTATGAGTGAGCATGAGGTGTGGTGAAGGTGATGACGATGGTGTTGGTCATTCTCTTTCTTCTTTTTAGTTTTCTGGGAAAGGAAATATTGTGCCAGCTTTGTCTGTCTGTCCGCTCTCAGATCTTAAAAACTACTAAGGCTAGAGGACTGCAAATTGGCATGTTGATCATCCACCCTCCAGTTATCAAACATACCAAATTGCAGCCCTCTAGTCTCAGTAGTTTTTGTTTTATTTAAGGTTAAAGTTAGCCAAAACCGTGCGTCTGGCAACGATATAGGGCAGGCCACCACCGGGCCGTGGTTAAAGTTTCATGGACTGCAGCTTATACAGCATTATACCGAGGCCATCGAAAGATAGATCTATTTTCGATGGCCTAGATTATACGCTGTACAGAAAACTCGATTGCGCCGAAGAAACTTCGGCACATACAGTACACATTTTGACGGAAAAATCTTTTTCACAAAATAGTCCTTGTAGCTCATGCTATCATCTTCAACGGATCCTTGTAAAATGATTTTCAGTCCTTGTTCTATTTTGTATTAGTGGATAAAGTAAGAAGATGCTGCCCAAAACATTCAATGGCAGTTGGGACGACAAACTGAAGAGAAACTTCATTATAAAAATTTGATCGAGACTTAGCTAAAAAAAACTGCTATTATGATAATGTTATTGATAAAGCAAAATCTTTCAAATCCCACAGCCTTACTTTATACTCTGTTTCGTAGATGTCTGTTCCGCAGAGGAGAATAATGCTTGATGAGAAGATTCATAATATATAGCTAATATTTTCATATAATATTTTAACATGAGGTTAGAGAGATAGATGAGGTCTATTAGTGAAACGTAAACATGACAATATGAGGGAAAAAAGGAGTGAAAAAGTTCAGACGACTGCACTAATTCGTAGTAAATGGAATAGCCACATGATAAAGTATACTTGACTCTCCCCTCTCATAATACACACACACACACACACACACACACACACACACACACACACACACATATATATATATATATATATATATATATATATATATATATATATATATATATATATATATATATATATCAGAGTAGCAGGCAAGTACTTAACGCAGTGGAGATTGTTAAGCTATAAGAAATTTTTCTTTCTGAATTATTTATTCTCTCATTTTTCAGTCGTAATGCAGTCTGTTCTCAACATAAATCTCCTAAAATATCGATACTAGAGAAAATGATTAAATTACCCCACATTCTTTAAATATTACTTTGTGTATATACGTATATATATATATATATATATATATATATATATATATATATATATATATATATATATATATATATATATATATATATGTGTGTGTGTGTGTGTATGTATGTGTGGGTGTGCGCTCGTGCATGTATGAGCATTTACTAAACCAAAGCTTGTATTTACTTAAGAAACCCATCTTTTTTACCCACATTCCAAACTACGCAAATTTCCAGGGCAAACAGTCCGTAATAAAGTATTCATCGCAATCCGAAAATCATTTGTACCTCGCGCCCCTAAAAACATTTTGCAATTCCAGTTCCGGCAAAAAAGTTCTGGAAATAAATGCAACGAAATGCAAGAATAGAAAGTTATGACAATGATTGTGCCCATGGCTATTAGACTCAAACCATTAATTAGAGCGAAAGCGAGGCCAGAAAAGGTTTTATTGCCCGAAGTTATGGCGAAGTTTTCCCTCTGGAGGAAGGAGACAAAATCATTTTATATCTGGTCGTTGGGACAGGGTGAAGATGGGAGTGGGGTGCAGACGATATCACCTCCCCTTCTATTCCTTTTAATCTCTGTTCCTTTTCATATCGCTAACTATTTTTTTTTTATTTATCCTTTGGGTGAATTCAATGATGACCAATCTTTGGAAAGTCAGGCATTTGCTGACATCTGAAAAAATCAAGGTAAGGGAGTTCTTGAAAGAATAAGTCAGTTTACGGATATCTGAAAGAAACAGGTAAGGTTGTAATATCTATCGTAAGGTAAATTCTCAGGAGACGGAGTTGTCAGACATTTTTCATTTCTAATTCCTATTCAGAGTTCAATGACCTATTCAAATTGCGCTTATTACTGGATTCCGTTTCTTCTTCAAGAATTTCTAAATTATACTGTATGCTCAAATTTATATTCCAGTGGTGTGCTTAGCCTTTAAGATATGAACGTGGTAGCGACCACTTATCCTGCTATCACGTGTCTCGTGCTTATTGCATCTTTCTTAAGGTAGGTTTATATATATATATATATATATATATATATATATATATATATATATATATATATATATACATATGTGTGCGTGTGTTTGTTTATGCCACTTAAACCCAGACCTAAGAAAGTTGCAACAAGGTAAAGTATAGTCTGCGGTGTGTTAACGAGTGTGTGTGTGTGTGTTCGTGCACAGGCTTATAGTATCTAACTCAAAATATCATTACATCGCACACAGCAAGAAGATGGGACGCTAAACACGCGGATAAGTTCCTTTCGTAAATCACCGTGCGTTCTCCCTGGCGTCACATAAACTAAATTCCCCAATAAACTTAATTCCCCCTTCCGTCATTTCTGTCCAGGGCCTTGGTTGGTAAACACCTCTTCTGCTATCCATCATAATGGCGTCGTAACGACTAGATGGAACTGCCTTTGCATTTGGTATTCATGAGATTTCGAAGGGAAGTCCTGCCCGAGAGTCAGACTGTATATTCGGGTATATTTTTAGAAGGACATATATGAATTGGAAGTGGCAGAGCTAATTTGGGAGACACTCCGCCGTAAGTTATGCTTCTCAGAAGTACTTTAGAACTGAAGTTTGTTAGGTTAAATTAGGTCATATGTGTGCCAGCGCGAGGGAGAAGGTGAGAGGGGACGAGAGGCCTGATGTGGACCTGCGCACCTAGTGTCCAAAGTGACGATACAAGTACCTTCCAGCAATGCCTACATTGTACCAAGTGAGGTGCACTGACGGCACTAACGCTCAAGGGGTACAATGCTTAGGGGAAAAGTTAAAGTAATTTTGATGTCTTTCAGATCTTCAGTATTTCATCCGTTATTACTTATCAGTGAATGGAGCCCCAATTATTCAAACAAAAAGCGTCTTTTATCCAGTGCTGCTTTTCCCGCTTTGTCCAGGTTTCTTTACCTTTATCAGTAAATAGGTAGCGATGTGAATGCTAGCCCTGATAAAAATTAATGAAACTAATTTGCATTTAAACGTTACATATCATTTTAAATGTAACAGGCTAGGTTGCAAATTCCAAAAACTCCAACGAGCTATCTCCGGTCATAAGCACTTTGGGTAATACCTTTGACTAAGACATTATAAGAGCATGACAAAAGGTGGTATTCATTAAGGTACGAAATCATGTTACTGTAAGAAAAAATATTCACTTCAATATTTCTTAATGTTTACTGGAAAGAAAACCTATAAAACTCAAACTTCAGCTTCTTAGTCTTTAAATTTATATCTGCTGACTAGTCTAATGGCAACCATCTCTCTCTCTCTCTCTCTCTCTCTCTCTCTCTCTCTCTCTCTCTCTCTCTCTCTCTCTCTCTCTCTCTCGTGGATATGGAAATGAAGCATCGTTTAATATAACATAGAACAACTAAAGATTCCAATTTTGACCGCAGCCAAGGCTTAAAATCCAATGTGGAATGGTTTTTGGAATTCTGGCGAAATGATCATCAACCGTAAAAGTATCTATAAAGAAATGATAAATCGAAAGAAGAACAGTACTGCTTTTGCAATTGTTTTATTATTGACATTAGAAAACGCAAACTCAATTTAAATTTACCATCAAGTTGATATAGACCAAGGGCCTACGACGAAACAAATAAAGATGCAGCTAAGAAAAGCATCCGAATACTACTGATAAATAATTACACTTAAGTTAGTGAGAATGTCAGCTACTCTAAAAGTTCTCCCCGTAGGGGGGTAGCGCCATCAGTGCACCTCATGCGGTGCACTGTAGGCATTACTGAAAGTTCTTTGCAGCATGCCTACGGCCCCTTTCATTCCTTTTACTGTACCTCCATTCATATTCTCTCTCTTCCATCTCGCTATCCAGCCTCTCCTAACACTTGTTTCTTAGTGCAACTGCGAGGCTTTCCTCCTCTATTACACCTTTCAAGCCTTTCTACTCTCAGTTTCCTTTTCAGCTCTGAATGACCTCACAGGTCCCAGTGCTTGGCCTTTGGCCTAAATTCTATATTCCAAGTGTCACTCCAATAGTTCTGGGTGAAATCTTTGCTCTCATGGTGAATTTGAGACCGAAAATTTCGCGGTAGATTTTGTTGTCCTTCCGTATACAGAATGATAAGATAGAAGCGTGGACAAAGAATATGTAATATCATTAAAAAGGAATCATTAAAGTCGAATACCGTGCATAACAAAATACGGATGAGGGAGAAATAAAAAATTTATTATATAAAACGCAAACAGAAAATCAGAAGAAAGCATACTCTAGCACAGAGCAATGAACGTAAGCATAAATTAGTGTTTGCAAGCATTTTCAACACACCTACGAGGTCTGATTTGCACGTGGACTGATAAGAAATTAAACTGTTTTCTGGCCTACAATATACAAAGTATTTTCCTTGATTCGTTCAGAAGACGAAATTATTTTTAAGATATGTACCTTTTCCAATTTGGAAGCCATTCACATCAGAATATTATTCTGTATGCGCTATATTACATTATACCAGTGGGCATAATACTTATTACCTCGTAATACACTTCTTAAATCTATAATATAAAAATCCGAGTGGGTCTGCCCTTGTTTGTCCTCCCCTGGGTGACAGTAGGGGAGACATGACACAGCCGCCCACTCCCTGCAAATCGGTTTGTCCGCCGCGGGTAGGGGCGGGGTAGGTAGGGGAAAGGGAGGGTAGGGGAGATATCCACCCTCCTCCGGCAAGCCTGTTTGTCTGCCCCGGGTGGGGGCAGGGTAGGTAGGGCGAGCTGTCTGTTGCTTAACTAAAACAGACCTGAACAGTCAAATGTTGTTACCCCAGAGAATATAGTTCTGGCCAATATTTCATATTATTCAAATGCATCACTCATATACTCTTTCTTCCCACATGGGGGAAGTGCCGCCAGTGTACCCCATGTGATGCACTGTAGGCATTAGTAAAGGGTGTGTGCAGAATCCCTTCGGACCTTAGCTGTACCCACATTTTAGCCTTTACTTTGCTTCAGTTCTTATTTCCTTTTGTCATTCTCGCTGTCCAACCTCTCTAACTACTATTTTGTAGTGCAACTCTGAGGTTTTCTCCCAGAACCATTGTGCTCCGTCGTTATTTTCTGGATCGATTATTCTTTCTGTCAAACGTCTCAAACTCCCTCTGTTCATTGTCTTGAACGCTGAAAGGTTGAAATCACCTAAGTGCTTGGCTTGAAAGCCTAAATCTCGTAATCAATGCACTCATTCTGATGTCCAGCCACTATACGCGAGCCGTGCATGAGACTAATCGTATTGAAAGAGGGATCTAGACGCCACAAAATACACCATTTTTATTCAGGCACATACCAGAGCAACCCAGTTTGGACACTGAAAAGAATTTGTCTGGCGCAAAGATTTTAAAGCATTTTGCTTGATGGCTCAGAAGACAGTTGCGTGAGATATCATTAGCAGCTGGAAATTACCGTGCTTCTTACAAGCATACCGGCCACGACCTCTGATGGAAGGGGAAATAATAGACTGGCTTTTATTGGGGAAGACTCGTGTAGAAGTTAGGATTAGAGCTGAATGCAAATACAACAGGGGAAAGGATGACTAACACTCCAGTATTGATATGAAAGTATTAGTCTTTCTGAGAGGGCGTGAGAGCACTCCCAAAACTTTATACAGTTTTGAAGCGAGGAAGAAAGATGTTCTTTAATCCAGTGAGTGATTGCGTGAGAGCCTGATAGCTTTCGCCAATCTTCATTCGTCTGGCTTGGACCCCATTAAACACATGTAAGTGTAAGCCTTTGTATTGTGAAGAAACGAGTAGTATAACTCCAGTTTTTAGTTTTCTGTAAAAGAAAACTATTGTGACGGTTTTGTCCAGTCTTAAAAACTACTGAGAATAGAGGGCTGCAAATTGGTATTTTGATCATTCACCCTCCAATCATCCAGCATACCATATTGCAGCCCTCTAGCCTCAGTAGTTTTTATTTTATTTAAGGTTAAGGTTAGCCATATTTCGTGTACCTGGCAGAGCTTTCCAGAGGCGTGTGATGCACACTCACTCCAACCGCATCTGGAGACTAACTGAGCATTGCGAGGTCGTAGCTGATAGTTTTTTATAAAGCATTATACGCTGTATAGAAAACTCGATTGCGCCAAAGAAACTTAGAAACATTTTATTCTTGTTTTTTTTTTGCAGCAAATTAAGGAACCTGGTGTGCACAAAATTATATTTAACATGTGAGAATAATTTTGAAAACGTTTACACTCACAAATTACTACCGTACAAAAGTTTAACCGGTGTTACACTCCCAATGCAGGTGAACTGATTCATTTAAAAATCTTGAAATAGTTCCACATAAGAGTGGCCTCTCTGTTGAGAAAAATTTTCCCGAACTTAATGATAATCTTATTTACATGTAGCTGTAATGATTATATCACTGATAAATACAACCATAATATATTATCAGCAAAAAAAAAAAGGCAGCAAATACACAAATTAAGATGTGTGACTGCAAGAGTACTTTCCTAAGCATCGTCAAAATTAATGTTTTCTGTGCTAGAATGATGTTATCCCAGTCACCTGCTCCTTAGACCAAATGTGTTCCGTATTAGCAATGTTTCCACTGATGTTATCCATCTAAAGAAAAGACATATGTTACCTCTTACATGCACATTCAAATTCTTCAACATTCATCACCCTTCCTTGACGTAAACAAAATAGCAACAAACGCATCGTGATTTTACGCCATCACGCATGTTCTGCACACTTTGGACCGTTCAGGGTGAGAATGGAAATTTTTGGAGAAATTTAAAAAAATAAGCTTAATTAGATCCATCTTCACATAGAACCGGTGGAATTTGCTGGTTACTTACAATTTTCATTTGGGCAAAGGGATCTTATATATAGTTGGTAAGGTGCCCTATGATGACATTCACTCAAACTTACCGAAACTATCTCATCGCTATTGCGACGCCAGCTCACAAAAAACCAGTAAGCAACTTATCTAGAAGGGTGAACATAAGCATTCCCTGAGGTGTTATATCTTATGGCATATTTTATAAAATGCTATATACACACACATACACTATATATATATATATATATATATATATATATAATTATATATAAATTTATATATATATATATATATATATATATATATATATATATATATATATACATATATATATGTATAAAATATATATAAATATATATATATACATATATATATATATATATATATATATATATATATATATATATATATATATATATGTATATATATGTATATATATATATACATACATACATATATATATATGAATATAAGAAGGCCCATAAAACACTATTTAAACGTTGAAACCATATACTATAAAGGTCCCACTCACAACAGACAAATAGATTTCAACAACAAAATAAAGCTTCCGTACGATGAAAACATCCAAAAGGCCTCCGAGCAACTCAGGCCTAACAATCCTTTCATTTTCCATTATCCCAAATCCATCGGGAGTTCGCTCGTTAACGTATACTTAAATAACAAAAGGGAAGAAGCCGGAGTTTGCAAGATACCGTGTAGTAATTGTCAGGACATCTACGTAGGCGAGACAGGTAGATCGCTCTCGCAAAGAATAACAGAGCACAAAAGATCAGTACGTTACCCTTCGGAGAGTTCAGGAATTTTCCTACATATCAGAAATACAGGGCATGTCATTAACTGGAGTGGGGCGGAGTTGGTTTTCAAAAGTAGCTGTCCGTACAAAAGAAGGATGCTGGAATCTGCTATCATCAGTCAAACCAACAATATGAACCTGTCAGGAGGACATTGGAAATCGGATGACATCGACACCTTAATCCTCAAACCCCTCATGAAGAAGATGACCCAGGAAACGCGACCGCCAGATCCATCGCCAAACGGGAGCTAATGAGGCCAAAAACCACTAGGGAATTTGGCCATTCTCCTCCTTAAGAAACGCCACCTCCATAACATCGGAGGCCTAGGGCCACACCTTTATGTTTTTGTATATATACCATTGTAACTTTCCACCTGTCCATATTCTACCAGTGAACAGGGGCACAGAAGCTAGTGCCCGAAATATATGGTTTCAACGTTTAAACAGTGTTTTATGGGCCTTCTTATATTCATATTACACTGTAGTATTACAAGAAAAGACATTCATATATATATATATATATATATATATATATATATATATATATATATATATATATATATATATATATATATATATATTAGATATTCGCCGCCTCGTCTCTGTGCTTACTTAGAATAGGGTTTAGAATCCTATGCTTTTGGGGGTGGCCAGCCAGACCCTATCCATAGAGAGGAGATAGGGCATTTTGAGGTGTGTCAGTCAGGAAAGGTTCAGGTAGAAAGTTAGATTAGACGCTGGGGAGTACTTAGAGCCAGGGAAACGAACATCCCATATTTAATCCCTTTTTCTATTAGACTCCTACTGTGTGAACTTTTATAATGGCGTCTCGAATGCTCTTTACAGATTTCAGCAGAGGCCCAAATGCTGGGGACAACAGCAACCCCCCCTCAGGGGAAATCGGAAGTCATAAAAGCCAAGGAGACTCCCCATTCGCTCTCAGTCCTGTGTCCCTTCTCCGTGAGAGCAGACTCACTGCCCAGCATCGGGTCGTGCCCGATCATGCCCCTGTTCTTCACGGCACTGTCTCTTTTGAACTGGAACCGACTCTGGCCACAAGCGGCTAAAACCACAAGAGGTTTACGTGAGGTCTAAAGGAAGCCATTCAGGTCATCCAGCCGTAGTTGCAAAAGAGCGTTTTGCCGGGCAATCCTGCGGTACGTGTAAAGACATTCGGGTTTACCAGTTCTCTGTCCATTCCACTAAATCTCTCATTTCATTTCGTCACCTTTTCTCCCCCAGTCAGTTCCCTGTGATATCCAGTGACAAAGTGTTCAAGTGCCTCCCTGTGTGATGTAATTTTAGTGAGTTGTCCCTTGTTCAAAGTGAATTAAGTTATTCATTCCTCCCATGTGCCATTAATACTAGGGAAAGAACCCATTATCTACGAAGCTTTAAACAGAATCGACACTGAACATTTGCGAGCTATAATTTTCTGTAGCTGATTCCCAATTGAATCAGCTCTTCGTTGGGAGAGTCGGTAGAGCTGTGGACTGGCACTCGTCTGGCCCGAGTTCGAGTCTCTGGCCGGCTGATGAAGAGTTAGAGGAATTTATTTCTGGTGATAGAAATTCATTTCTCTCTATATTGTGGTTCGGATTCCACAATAAGCTGTAGGTCCCGTTGCTAAGTAACCAATTGGTTGTTAGCCACGTAAAATAAGTCTAATCCTTCGGGCCAGCCCTAGGAGAGCTGTTAATCAGCTCAGTGGTCTGGTTAAACTAAGGTACACTTTTCCCAATTGAATCTCATTGTGTAATTCCCGAGCCAGTGGCTCTCCAGTTGCGCTATTAATTTTATATATAATTCCTTCTTTATTCTGGAAACCTATTAGAGTTATATTTGCTGTTAAATCCTATCACAGTTGTTACTATTAAGAATTGTATGAGTGCTTATCCTCATTTGTCATGCTATAACTGTGCAATAAAGCGTAATTTTGTAATTAATCAGAGTTTCCAGTGGCGACCTTTTTCCCTTGTAATTCATGACTGGGTAATTTATCTTGTTCATGTGTTCTACTGATTTATGATATATATATATAAATGAAAATGTCACGTTTTTATCATGCAAGCAGAATACTCAATAAAATATATTCTCTGACGTAAGACTAATTATGCTGCATTATCATGCACGTCTTAATTAGAAAGGTTTAATCTTTCATTTTGATAAAATTTATGAAAAAAATATAAACCTTATGATTTCGAATATGGAAAGACGTTACTTGAAACATAAGTTTTAAAGTAAGGAATTTTATTAGCCCACCAAGAAGTAGAAAAATGATAAACACAAACAAACAAAAATCCCCTGACTTCCAAATACTCAGCTCTTGTGCATGGGACAAAACGAAAAATAATCAGCGCCATTTGCAGATAACAGTACGTTGTCTTGCAAGCAACGTAATCTGTCATAGCAATTATTATTTTCATTGTCCGTTAGGTTTTGGTAGTTTGCATGCAATACCTATGATATTTTAACACGCGACCTTTACTGAAGTGGCCAGACCTATTAAGCTATATGACACAAGATCTTTCCGTCAGTGCACAAGTGCATAATGGTTCTAAAAGATCAGTGTCGCACAAGATCCTAAATGGTTCTACGAGGAGCTTTTAACCTTGCTTTGCAGCTTATTGTCTAATGCCAACGTCATTTTATTGAGTTATTGTCACGCACGGTGTTAAAAGACCAGTTAGCACAGGAAACCAATGTTCCTTTTTGGTATTTAAGACTTTCTCTTTTAAGCTTGGAAATTATAGGTTACTGCATGAATCTGTGAACATGAATGAGTGTTTGTATTAATGATTACTGGGAGAGAGGGTTAATGGTCTATTATTGCACAAACAATGGCATATTGCACTACTAGAAAATATTTATGATAAGATCTGATATAATGGGTGACATAGCTATCAACCATCGATTTGGCCAATAAGTCAATGGCATTATGCTATATATTCCTGCCAGTTAGTTGTCTATGTCCCAGCACTCAGGAGTAGGGTTTTAATGGATAATTCCTTTAAGACATTTTTCAATATCAAAACCGATTGGCGCATCTAAGCTAGCGGACTTACTGTAGGAAAGCCAACCGTAAGGTATGCAAAGATGGCATAAAATCACGTTGAATAGCAATACCAATTAATACATACTTCTGCAAATAAACATAAAGATGTTGGTAACTTACTGCATACACATCACAAACAGGTTGAATACAAGTCGACGACCGATTGGTAGTTCTGGCTAGTGCTTCATGAGATTATTCAGTAGTTGCAAAAGGTTCGTTCTCTACCTACGGTAGTTGACTTGTATTCGAGTTGTTTGTGATATGTATGAGATAAATTGCTAACTTTCGTTTATGATGTTATACTGTTGTGTGGATATAACCTTAGAACAACCCCAACCTGTTGCTCCCAACACTTTAAAATTATTTGCAAGCCTAAAACAAACAAAACAAAATAACACTGCTTTTCCCTGATGCTATTTAAGTAAATAAAGAAATGCGTTGTGCTCTCGTTGTTCCTTTGACGTGAATAAATCTGATGAAAACAGCAGGTCTTTCACTCCCTTTTGCTGTAAAACTGCAAGTCCTCTTGACAGTGTGGTCTATTTTGATGTTTACAAATTTCGGTCCTCGAGTCATTTTGCACAGCCATTTCTGTTTTACATTAGTAATGACAAATATTTTACAAATGATGATATTGGCCATTTGATACCTTTCACACTTAGCAGAAGCATGATTGTTGTTTTGATTTAAAATTTGTGGCAAGAACAAGAAACTGATTGCTCTTACTGTTTTAAGTCATTTACAAGGCGTTTATTCACCATGGCATTCACTGTTCTTTACTGGGCACTCACTGATCTGAAACTCTGTTTATCAGCAAACAAGAAAACGGCAGTTCTTATTTTGCTCAGTCTACGATAGATTATTGCAATGGTGACAAGCTGTTTTGGCTGGTCTTCTCTCTAGAAACATTCGGTGCTCTCAAACACCTCTTCTCTTTCTTAATCAAGAAACGTTTTGGATTTCATTGAGCCTCTTTCTTCACTAAACGAACGTTGCAATTAAAAATGGTCAAGATTGTCATAATGAATCTTTGATTTTTCGCAGATCTGAAACAACTGAAACTCAGAAATATGTAATCAGAATTTAAGGATCTTAAGCACAGGTGTCAGGAAGAAAAAAACATCGAAATTTGAAGTTAGGTACAGTAATTTCTAAAATGGGTGGAAGTTTTGGTAAAAGAAAGGCTTATAAAAAAAAGTCGTCTGTAGTATAACATGTAATTTTACTTTTGTTGGTAGTATATCATTATAATTATTATTATTACTGGAGAAACAAATCCACATTTATGTATGGGTACAAGTATATTTAAAAATAAACCTATCCAGAGAGCTCTCTACAGAGATTTATTATTAAATATAATTGTACCCATACATAACAATGGATTTGTTTCTCCATTTCATGACCCATGCCACTATTATTATTATTATTATTATTATTATTATTATTATTATTATTATTATTATTATTATTATTATTATTATTATTATAAAATAGAGGGCCACTATTGTGCTTTTCAAAACTTAACGAAGATTGTAAATGTAAAATTTACATAGAACCTGTGCATAACGCGAATTAGAATTAGGCACCTTTGGTATCAGAAAATTAGAGACACGCAGGCTCTCAAAGTAAATTATAGCTTCTCTTCCTTGGCATGTACACCATTAAGCTGGGAGCATTATGTCCTGTTGTCTCGCGATTCAAAAGACGTTCATTTGATTGATTCGACGATGGAGGTGTGACTACTGCAGAATTAAGGTTTGTAGGAAAGTCATTCAGTAGCCCGCTACCTGAGAAGGGATTTGGAGACAGCACCTGCTTCTCCTTCTCGGGAGTATCTTAAATTCTACAGCTTGCTTACATCTTCATTAGCATTACGGGAATATTGCATCTAAGGAAGCGGCACTTTATCATACACACAGCACACACATATTTAGAAAATTTTTCATTTCAAGTGCAATGAAAGTTATACTCTTACTGCCAATATTACCAGCGATCGTATCCTTTGTGATAGCAGCTCAGTCAGCTAAATATCGACTGCTAATGATATCTAACTCGACCCTCTTTCGAGGAGCCAAACAGACCATTTCGAAAGATCTGACTGAAACAAGATCTGCTCAGTTTTCCAGACTATGGTGTGCCACCAAGTGCCTGGAACTAAACTGGTGTAACTTGTGGTGCGTGGATCCAGTCGAAGATACGACTTGCCACTTATTCAAAATGTACGTCGTGGCCGAATACAAAGAGGGCAACATGGCAGATGCCATCAAGTGCTACACACTCAGGGTCACCGATTATGTCGTTGGAGCAGCCATAACAGGGGCGCCCGCAGACTCGACAATGCCCGCCAGGGTGATCAGCAGTTTGATGGACGGCATCTACACCAACCAAGCGGCTGAATGCTACATCAGCGGAGACAGATACAACCCGTTCATAAAACTCGACATAGGGAGCGCGAAACCCATTCGTCGGATTCTGATAGTTCTGCAACCGAATTCCAACGCTGCCAAGTTTTACGACATCGAAGCCAGAGTGGGACTGGAGGACAAAGCAGAGGCCTACTTCTCAGAGTACTACCTCTTTGGAACTTTCCCCGGGCCTTCTTCCGTCGGTCAAGAGATTCTCTTCGAGAAGGACCCTCCCATAATGGCTCGCTACGTCACCATCCAACGATGGAGTGACCGTTCGCAGTGTCCCGTCGAACAAACAAACCATATCAGTTATTGCATGCTTCAACTCTGCCATCTGGAAATCGGCTAAAACTAAACAACATTATCTGAGGCCAAAACTTGTTTCCCAGTCACGTTGTGAAATATATTTCATTTTTGTTTGCAGTGAAAGAAATAATATATCTTTGTTGTGTTTGCAGTGTAAGAAATAATACAATCTCATTTTTGTGTCTACAGTGTAAGAAATAATATAGTTCATTTTCGTATTTGCGGTGTAAGAAATAATATATCTCATTTTTGTGTTTGTAGTGTAAGAAATATATCTCATTTTCGTGTTTGCAGAGTAAGAAATAATATGTAAGAAATAATATATCTCATTTTTGTGTTTACAGTGTAAGAAATAATGTATCTCTTTTTATGTTTGCAGTGTAAGAAATAATATTGCTCATTTTTGTGTCTGCAGTGTAAGAAATAATATATCTCATTTTTTTATTTGCTGTGTAAGAAATAATATATCTCATTTTTGTGTTTGCGGTGTAAGAAATGACGGGCACTACGTCTTTAAGTTTTCGAGACATTTCACACATGCATTTTGTAGACAGATACAGGGCCAGTGTCTGAACGGCCACATTTTCACAGAAATGTTTCTGTGAATATTATAAAAAGGAGGTGACTTGTATATATGAATACTCTATTTAATCAACCAAACTTCAAATCTGACTCTTTTTTCTTAATAATATTTCGCTCTGTTTAAATGGATTTTCACGAAGCGACCATGTGTAGACCTGGAAGAACTCAGCTATTCCCTGTGACACAAATACACCTACTATTTGACTCTGCTCTCTCTCTCTCTCTCTCTCTCTCTCTCTCTCTCTCTCTCTCTCTCTCTCTCTCTTACTTCACCGAACTTACTTATCTTGAATATCATATCATATGAAGGCTTAACCCCCCAAAAAAAAAAATTCTTTGTAACAAATGTTCTTGTAAATTCTTTTATCAGACTTTGTTGAAGGGGAAAAATTCTTTTAACCTGTTTGCGTTTTATGTTTCTAGTTGTTAGCAACCTTAATAGCTTGTAATATTTCTATGTATTGTTATGTTATAAATATGAGCCCTTCTTACACAAAGGGTGCAAATGCTTGCAATTATGTCGTGTAACCATTCTTTCCTTTTTTTCTTATTAATTGATGTTGACATTTATGTTATTCGTTAATAAACAATAAGAAGAAAATATTAAAAAATGAATTCAGCTTTAGTCTCATATCTCTACATTGTCATACAGATATCTATCTTCATTTTACTGCAACGTGTTCTTTCTTCACTTCAGTATATCAAGAGTTATCTATACTTCTTTATGAGAAATACAAGTAGGAATTGTGTAGATTTTTCTGAATGTTATAAATCAGGGATTCTTAACCTTTTTTTATTACCACGCCCCCTCTAAGAGTTGGTCCTTCCCTCCACGCCCCCCTTCCATCTATGAGTAAAATTCCCTCCCAGATTTAAAGGAAAATAAACAAAAAGAGAAAGATAAGAAGGGGTGTTTTTATTCTTTTGGGAACGAATTAGTGAGATACTTGATACTGCTTCTGAACGACTCTTGTTAAGAGAATAACGAATATAATTAGAGAATCTTTAATTTTTCCCTAGGGCTTCCGGCCTCCCCCCACCCCTGGAAATTGCTGACACTCCCCTAGGGGGACCCGCCCTCCCAGGTTGAGAACCACTGTTATAAAAACATCCGGTTATATCTAACAACTTTTTACTTAAGGCCACCTACTGACCAATATGTGGACAAATTCTAAGAATTATAAAATATCAAAGAATGTGATTTATATTATACTTGAGACTGTGATTTATAATTTACTTGATAATGTGATATAATAAATACGTAGAGGTAAATTGCGTTGATTTGGCCTCTGTCAAAAGCTGAAAAAAAAAACTTACCCTAAGAAGGATACAGTTTATGAAGTAAACCAATAGATGACAATGCTTAAAAATAGCATGAAAAATCCACAGCACTACTTTCGAAATGTATTGTAAAGGAGCAACAATGCCGAGTTCTCCATAAAGAAAGGACTTTCGTTTCTTTCCTCAAAACCTAATCAAGTAAGCAGTGGTACTTGTAGAGCCTATGTACGTCAGTTTCTCTTGCCATAAGGAAGACTTTCTTAGACTGTAAATGTAAACTCGGTAATTTTTCGATACATACAACGTAATGTGAGGATTCTTGTCTTTACTTAATGGCAATCAATAATCATGGCATTCAACATTACTATCTACAGACTTATGAATTCGGCTGGAGAACACAAGAGTCAAAGTGACGGGCAGAACAATATTGACATGTGGTTTTAAAGAACGCCATTCACATTCCTAACAAACTTGACAGTTACTGAGGAGTTAACAAAGAGGCACAGGAGTTTCTTGAACTATTTTCAAGGCTCGGTAAGTTAGTATATTTTATAAAATAAAAGCAAATTCGATATTCAGTGGCAAAATGAAATTGAAATTGAATAAAAAAAAAAAATTATATGCCATGCCAACTGGATGACTCGCATACAACTAATCAGTATACCATAGGGGTGATTCTCTTTCGTGACAATACACATACACAAACACACACGCATATATATATTTAATATGTATATATATATATATACGTATATGCATATTTATATGTATGTATATATACATATATATATACATGTGTATATATACATATACATATATATATACATACATACATACATATATATATATGAATATATAAATAACATATGAGGAAAACATGATCGAAAATTAGTCAGGATTCATGACAATGAACTGAAACAGTAGATTTATATATGTATTTATTTATGTGTCTGTATTCAGTTCCTGAATGGCACACCTAAGTCCTTGGGGAGCAAGCTCTGAACTCGGAGCATCTTGAAAATGTTGCAAGGTACGAAAAAGGACCAAAGTTGCAGCACTTACCAGGGGTTAAAAGTGTGGATCCCCGACATCTTGGTGTAATACGCGAAGTTTAGACTATACGGGGATCTCAGTGACGCATGAGATTCCTGCAAAGCAGGAAGGATGACAAGTACTCTTACTAGGGTTTTTGGTATTCAAGCTCACACACACACCTCTCTCTCTCTCTCTCTCTCTCTCTCTCTCTCTCTCTCTCTCTCTCTCTCTCTCTCTCTCTCTATATATATATATATATATATATATATATAGGATAAAATGGCCTTAATGATTTGACTGCAGCATAACAATGTAGCTGACGCATTGCATCAAACGTGAAAGAAAAATAATTCATTTTAATGTTACTTGAAATGATGAAGCACTGAGTAGGGCAGTTGGTAGCCTAAATGATATGGATACTGGGATGAATTTTGCAATATACAGTTTTTAAACCTGAGTATCTTAACAAGAAACCGTCCGTATACTTTTTATTATTATAAAGGAAAGTTTTAGTGGAATCACGCTATGTTTATGTTTTTACGCTATATCCCTTTTCTTCATACTACTATCTGTTTCCTAGTCTGCTCATTGAAATGAGAAAGGTATTCGTCGAAGATAAAAGTGGGATTATTCTCTACTTATATTAAAGATTTTGTTATCGATGCCTTAGAAAGATCGGATCGGTAAACCAGTGTCTCTGGGAACAGTACTGGAAGACTCTTACCGAACAATTAGAAACAAAAATATAATCTATCCCTCAATATCTGTAATTCTGCCTTATTAAAATCTTCATAGATTACTTAAGCATTAAAAGACAAAACCTACAGCTCCCAACGTTATCAACTTTTATGACGTGCAAAACAAAACTGTATTTACAAAATCTTCAACATATTTCCAATCTAAGCGTTGACCACTGTACGTTACCACCTTACGTAAATGTTTCCATACTGTAAAATTTTCTTTTGGTTAACAATGCTAACTTTTTTAGCGGTTCATTTTCCTATTCAAGGTCATAATACAAAACTTCCTGTTGTCTATGCCAACATTAATTTCATTCACAGCCGCAAAAGTCAAAAACAGACGACTGACGTGTCCCGGATTTACGTCTTGTTCTTTGTATGCCATAAATGTCATTATGTTAACGAGTCTGGACATTTCAGACTTTAACCTAAATTCAATGGACATTCTGCTTTTTTTAAGGGACATTTTTACAGTGAAATATGACTCCCTTTTTCTCTTGTAAATACTATTTCCTCTCTGCTTTCCGTCGAATAGGTTTCGTTTTTGAACGCTGGCTGGTACCCAAATATTTTCCTGCCACGCATGCAAGATTTCATTACAGCGGACCCATCTTTCTAAAATAAACATATCAAATTTTTATTCCGGCAATCAAATTGTATAGAAATCAATTAAGAGATTCATCAATTAAACAACACATTGCAGAACGAGATACAGTCAAAAATTTGATTTGGAAAAAGGAATAAAAAAAAAGGGGGGCGGGGGACTAGAAAATAAATAAAATGAAAAATGGGAACGCACTTTAATAACCGGAATGCGCTGAAACAAAACGGTTTGATATGGGGTATTATTTTTGTGTCTATTTCATCCCACATCGGATCCAATATTTGTTCTGAATAAAAGTTTGCTTTCCACTTCACCCATTTACCTGGGAATGCTGATGCTAATTGGATGCTATTAGTTCATTTGCTTCTGCGCAGGCGCGTCATATGTCACCAAAAATACCAATTAAAAGATGAATAGCCCTCACGGAAATTGGATTCTGCTCGTGGAATCCTAGCTGGGATTTTCTTGTGGATTTTATATCGTAATTCCACCGCCAACTTCCCTCCCTTTTTTCCCCTCTCCGTTCACAGTCGAAGAACCCGAGTTCGATCCCCCTATTTTAGCAAGGAAAGGCACAGTCTTAATAAGTTTTCCAGAGAAGACAACATGGCGTCGTTTATCAAAACAGCGGATTATCTATCTGACTGTTAGTAGGTCGTGGAGAGTTGTAGCTGGAATGTTGAGAGAGAGAGAGAGAGAGAGAGAGAGAGAGAGAGAGAGAGAGAGAGAGAGAGAGAGA
Organism: Macrobrachium rosenbergii; assembly: GCA_039081455.1. Taxonomy (NCBI): domain Eukaryota; kingdom Metazoa; phylum Arthropoda; class Malacostraca; order Decapoda; family Palaemonidae; genus Macrobrachium; species Macrobrachium rosenbergii. The sequence goes on from JANJGK010000018.1 coordinate 40,607,617, forward strand.
GAGAGAGAGAGAGAGAGAGAGAGAGAGAGAGAGCCATATATATGTATGTACACACACACACACACACACATATATATATATATATATATATATATACTTATATATATATATATATATATATATATATATATATATATATATATATATATATATATATATTTATACATGCATATATACATGTATATAAATGTATATATATGTATATATATATAAATATATATATGTATATATATATATATATGTATATATATATATATATATATATATATATATATATATATATATATATATATATATATATATATATACATATATGGCTACATGTAAATTCACACACTCATTACAAAACCGACTCGCCTAAGCATAAGCACAACTTAAAGTAAAAAAGAAAAACAGCCAGGGAGGTTCAAACATCCCGAGTGCACGTGTCCCAATAAAAAAAAAAAGTAATAATTTTATTTCGACCAGTTTACTTCTAAAAAAAAAACCTGCATACGCCGACCGTTCAAATCCGAGCGCAGTTGCAAGGACTCTCTCTATTCCAAAAAGAAGAAGAAGAAAAAGATGTTTACATGACAATTTTGTTTCGTCTGTCCGCTGGTGGTCTCCAGTGGGTGCCGTTTCTACGACGGACGCAAAATCCATCAGTGAGAGAAGTGCCATATACACCAAAAAGAATACTAAAGGGAGTGCCAACCTGCTGTCTGATTAAAGAATATAAGGGCTATACAGTAAGCTTAAGAAAAGAATGGGGAGATAAATCTTGCCACCTGATTTAAGAGTATCAAATCAGAATGAATGTGAAGTTAGTTTCGGAACTGTGAGAGAAGTGCCATATACACCAAAAAGAATACTAAAGGGAGTGTCAACCTGCTGTCTGATTAAAGAATATAAGGGTTAAACAGTAAGCTTAAGAAAAGAATGGGGAGATAAATCTTGCCACCTGATTTAAGAGTATCAAATCCGAATGAATTTGAAGTTAGTTTCGGAACTATCTAATACGTCACCTATTAACCGTTTGCTCCCACAACACGAGTAACCGCAAAGTT
>JANJGK010000018.1:40613665-40692359 GCA_039081455.1 Macrobrachium rosenbergii
GTGAAGAAATATCTGAATGGTTTGAGAGAGGATTTCATTCGAGGTGGCAAAATTACTTTTTCATTGCTGCTATTCTTCATATACTGGTATTTCAGAACTAAGAATCAAAGGTTTTTACCTAAGTATTGTGGCTACCGGTAAAGTTTTAAAAACTCTGTTGAGGATGAACTCGATAACACTCAGTCAATTCAAGATTTTACTTTTGAAACGGAATTAAAACAGCATGAATTAGGTCGTTTCAAGTTCCACGTTAGTGAGTATCGCTTAAAGTGGAGAGTGATGTCTTCCGTATTCCTCTCTACATTTATTGCTAAACTAAAGTTACCCCTGTGGTTGTATGTCTTTATATTATCATTATGGGTGGCACAGAGACCGGCCAAGATTTCCTATTCAGTCCAATAGATAAGTAGAGGAAAGGTAAATTGAGTTTGAGAGCGAATGTATCAACCGTGGAAAACGGTTGCAGAATGAAGTGCAGACGGGGAGACAAAGCCGGCACAATAATTTTCTTTTGCAGAAAACTAAAAAGGTCTACAAATCTTTAGCTCTCTTTTAAACAAATGATGAGCTACGTGATTTTTTTTTTATATCGTTATAAGTTTCTGTCAAGAGTTCACGATAGATTTACCCAGGAGACAGAAATCGTCGCCGCCTTCGTTTACACAAATATTCATTATTCGCTCGTACTTTTTCTTTGTATTCTGTACATTTTTCATTATTCTTCTTTTCCATAATTCTATTCTCTTATTTCAAATATATATTATGTGTAAGAATAATAGACAAGTGACTAAGTTACGAGCATTTATATCTACATACTTAGTAAGATAAAAAATCTCGATAATAATATGATCGGCTGCATTATCTCTGCTCTATCTTTTAAACCATGTTTTTTATCAATGACTTTTAAACAAAGTCTTTCTTAACATTTCCTTGCTAAAATACTAATTCTAGAACGGCGATAAATATGTGATTACCTGAGCCAATATTAATTGATGGTTATTTTTATATCATATTTTTCAGAAAAAAAAATTGCATGTCAGTTTCCAATGATGATGAACGAAGGCGTAACTATCTGTTTACAGTTTCCTTACTTAAGTAAAAATATCCCAAGAGTTATTCGTGATTTCATCTATATAGATGCAAAATTGCTGAAGCGTCTATTATTTTTAGAGAGCTCATGAAAAAATCTTGAATTACAAGCACCTAAAAATTAGCCCCATTAAATTAACATTTCTCGTAATCAGATGGACTGTCGGGCGGGAAATTAAAATTAGAGCTTATATGCTCAAAGAAAAACTCGAAAAAAGTATACCCAATTTGGGTACTCTCATAACAACGTGAGAAAATTATGCTGAGTAACCGAAGGGAAGAGAGAGAGAGAGAGAGAGAGAGAGAGAGAGAGAGAGAGAGAGAGAGAGAGAGAGAGAGAGAGAGAGAGAGAGAGAGAGACGGACACTCCAGCAGCTCAAAATTATTAGATCTTTCTCAGTAATGAATGCCATTGATAAATGCCACGGTAAAATGCTAAGAATTATGACAGTCATTAGTTGAACGGACAAAAAACATGAAATGTACGTCAACATTTATGTGCACACTCACATGCATAAACAAAGAAGCACTCTCGAAGTAGCTAAGTTCCCACATTTAGTAAGGCTTTTGGGATGCAGTCGCAAGACCTGCTATGCTTCTGTCTGGAGAATGATAGAAAGGACTTACGTGTCCCCAGAAACTGCTTCTAAATTCCATTTGATTAGACGAAATCGGTCGAGAGTAACCAAACCATTAAGTGACCTGTGTGTTTGACGCTTCTCATCTCATTACGGCCGATGTGGAGATCAAGAGTAGCTCATATGATTGCTGAAGGTTGCCTTAAAGGAAAACAACATAACAGTAGTTTTAACGGTTAAAGTTTAGGAAGACCTCCTGTGCTGAAATTCTGTACAATCAACAACAATATCCGTCCGACTATCGCTGGTCTCCATACAAAAGCGTGTCTCCTTACCCCGAGCTTCATCTGGGCATTCTATGATCCTTCTTATATCCTTCGTGGATATGAAGACTTTTCATTTGGTGAATTAGTTATTCCACAACGTCTGCTTGTGGTCACAATTTCATCTTCGTGACCTCCGTTTACCATGCATAACTTTGCATGACTCTCAATGTAAAATTTCTCCTACAAACATTTGAAATTCTTTCAATGGTCACTGCAACCTTTCCTTACCAACAATTAACACTGCATCTTGAGATTTGTCAGCTACTCTAAGCTCTGTTTACGATTCCTTTCCTTATTTCGCAACCTTTCACCTAAATCGCATTACCTTTCGTTGGCTAATTTAATTAGTCCATATGCAAATTAATTAACGCCTGTGAAATATCACACCTTCTGAGTCCCACTTTTATATCAAAACAGCCACTAAATAAACTCGTAACCCGGTGCTTCTAAATGGTATCAAAGTGATTTTTGTAAGGCATCACCGAGTTTACCTGATAATTTCATAAAAATTGTTATATATGGCTGAAGTTAACTATTTATAATCAATAACACAATATGAAATACATTTGGGAACCCTCTCTCTCTCTCTCTCTCTCTCTCTCTCTCTCTCTCTCTCTCTCTCTCTCTCTCTCTCTCTCTCTTTCAGTCAATCAATTTTTTTAAACGTCTGGGAAGATTAGATAACCTAGGAACGGATTATTACGGTCAGTGTTTTGTAAAGAAGCAACTGGGTGATATCTGACGTCACGACTGCCAAGTTAGCTTTGAGAAGGCAGCAACGTTTCCAGCGAGCTTTATGTTTGTTTCGATAGTTTGATTTCGGAAGCCAAACCTTGGTGATAACTTCAAAAAATTTTTTGTTAGAGAAATTTAGAAAAAGCAGCAATACCCTAGTTTCCATACAAAGTGATTTAATGAAATCTTCAGCAATGTTGCAAAGAAAAGGTTGCACCGTCGGTTTCACTGTTGACAGTAGAACATAAGACACTTCGGATATATTATGAATGTTTATCAGCAATGGTCCTTGCTAAATATATTTTGTGCATTGTACCTAGTTTGGCTCAATAAAATGTTAATTTCTTTTTCAGTTGTTTACGTATTGTTGTCTTAAGTTAAGCCAGTAACATGCCAGCACAGGCTCTTGCTTCTAGAGCAGCTCGCAAAAGGGTGTTTACGTGGCTGTGTCTATGTTCGTATGTCTGGTTTGCCATGGACCTCTGGATCGCTGTTGATAGGTGGTTCTACCTCGGGCCACCGAAATTATTCTGGGTGGCCTTATTTCTTCATTTCCTGCACTCCAAGGGCGCAGGTGCTTGTGTTTGGCTATGTCTGACCTATAAGCGTTCGTCAAAACTTCATTTTATTGATATTTGGGAGGAAAAATCATATTCGGAGGGAGAATAAAAATCACGAAAAATCATTTGTTACCTGGGAAGAGGAAAATGCCGAAACGTATGACTTATCTGTAAAAATCGAAAGAAGACTCGGATGCTTTGGATAATTATTAATATATTTCCATTATTTTCATTACTTGCTCATAGGTACAATGCCGAGAACAATAATGTGTAAAAGCATAATGTCATTCTCTTTGAAACATTTTATAAAAGCGTTCGTAGTTTCGTAGATCAAATTTATTTACGTTATCGTTGTACTTAATGAACTAAAATTATAGACTATACCTTGTAATCAAGTCCTTTTTTAGATTTCAGAATCATTATAAACACTCGCTCTAGTTTTTGTCAATAAATAAGAATACTTTCTTCTTTTATAATACCTCTTGATATTACCTTAAGCGTTTAAGGTTTGAAAGTTGTATCATTTCTTTATAAATAACGACTTTGCCAACAACACATGATTATCATTACTAAAGTATTTTGAAATCTCTCTCTCTCTCTCTCTCTCTCTCTCTCTCTCTCTCTCTCTCTCTCTCTCTCTCTCTCTCTCTCTCGTATGACAGCTCTTCCAAGAGGAAATGAGGAAATGGGAGAAAAATTGTCCCAGGCCAAAGCAAAACTCAATTTTGCCTCGAGAATGATATTTAAAGATATTTCTGCTGAAGAGAACCTCCTCTCCTCTTTCATCTCAGTCCTTCCAATCTTCTTCTTCCTCCTCCTCCTCCTCCTCCTCCTCCTCCTCCTCCTCCTCCTCCTCCTCCTCCTCCTTACTCTTCTCTCGCATTATCCCTCTCCTCCTCTTTTCCTCTCCCTAACTCCGTCCCAAGCCTCAATCTCTTCCACTGGTCAAGACAGCTGCCCCTTCTGGAATCAAGTCCTCGAGGATTCTCCTCTCGTTTGCTAGCTGAACTGAATGTCGGGACGTAGCTGCCAGAAGAATTGAGGAAGCTGCTTTCGAACGCAGCTTTGAGACGGGTTCCTTGTTTTGTCGTCTGCCGTCCAATTTTCCTCTCGGTCCGTCACATAAACGATTAAGAGATATAGGAGGGAATTTTCCTGTTGGCGGTGGGTGGTGCGTTTCGGGTTATTTTCATTTTCGTTCGTGGACCAAATAGTGACTTCATATTTAAAGTGATTGGAGGTCCTATTCATATTAATTTTGTCGTTCTGATGATCAACTCTCCGAGTATTTTTGGCGAATGAGTGTTTATTTTCGTTCTCTTTTCATTTCTTATGCTAAGTCATAACTGCAGATTAAAAGTCACTGGAGTTCGGACTGATATTAACTTTGCTGTTCCGATGATCAACTTCCTGATTCTTTTGGCCGAAAAGATAACAAACTTTTAAATGGAAATAGAACAAGTTACAAAACCTGGCAAGAAAAGGCTCCGCGATATATAATAATTTCGTTGTTGTAATGACTATCTTTTTTTCTTATTCTTTTTGGCAAAATGATAAAATCCTTTTAAATGCAAATAAAACGTTTTACAGAACCTGGCAAGGGAAAGCTCTGTGAAGCATATTATTTACGTTGTTGTAAAGAACAAGTCCCTGATTCTTTTTGGTGAAAAGATAAAAACCCATTTGGCGCAATCGAGTTTTCTGTACAGCCGCTACAGCGTTTAATCAAGGCCACCGAAAATAGATCTATCTTTCGGTGGTCTCGGTATAATGCTGTATGAGCTTCTGCCCATGAAACTTTGACCACGGCCCGGTGGTGGCATATCCTATATCGTTGCCAGATGCACGCACATGGCTTACTTTAACCTTAAATAAAATAAAAGTACTGAGGCTAGAAGGCTGCAATTTGGTATGTTTGATGACTGGAGGGTGGATGATCAACATACCATTTTGCAGCCCTCTAGCCTCAGTAGTTTTTAAGATCTGAGGGCGGACTGAAAAGTGCTGACAGAAAAAGTGCGGACGGACAGACAAAGCCGGCACAATATCCTTTTACAGAAAACTAATAATACCGATTACAAAACCTAACGTAGTTTCGTTGCTGCGATGACCAAGCTTTTTTTCTTATTATTCTTTTTATTCTTTTCTCTAAAAAGAGATAACGACCTTTTAAATGAAAACAGAGCAGATTACAAAACGTGCCGAGAGAAAAAAAAAAACTCTGAGATTGTTTCAACATTTCGTTCATTTTCTTGACAAGAGTTTTCCACGAGTAGCGTGACTCATGATTGATGATAATGCAAGTTACATTAAGGCCAGAGTGTGTTATTTCTGAGGGACAGAATTTTATATTTTTAAGTTATTTATTCTGATTTTCTTGCACTCGTACTTAAAGACCCATATCAGTCGTAAGAATTTTATATTTGCTCTTACAATGATCTCACAATAATGTGGAAATTAACCACCTTGACTAGTTAGTTTTCTGTAAAAGAAAACTGTTGTGCCGACTTTGTCCGTCCGCACTTTTTCTGTCCGCCCTCAGGTCTTAAAAAGCTACAAAGGCTAGAGGGCTGCAAATTGGTATGTTGATCATCCACCCTCCAATCATCAAACATACCAAATTGCAGCCCTCTTGCTTCAGTAGTTTTTATTTTATTGAAGGTTAAAGTTAGCCACAATCGTGCCTCTGGCAACGGTATAGGATAGGCCACCACCTGGCCGTGGTTAAAGTTTCGTGGGCCGCAGCTCATACAGCAATATACCGAGACCGCCGAAAGACAGCTCTATTTTCGGTGGCCTTGATTATACCCTGCAGCGGCTGTACAGAAAACTCGATTGCGCCGAAGAAGCTTCGGCGCATTTTCTTCCTTGTCTTATATAAGTGATGACTTTAATAGGCAATGAAATGTTCACATTATTTATTATAAATAACTCATCAAATGAAAGACAGGTTTCTTATTCGGTATCTTCTTCATTTAAAAAGGGTGGGCTGATCCATGACCGATTACAGTCATTCAAAATCAGCAATTGGTGAAATGTTATAGTACTAACATAAAAAAAAAAGAATGAAAACAGTAAGGTAGAACTCGAGATTATATTGATAAAACAACGAAAAAATGGGCCGGCAGAAATGCATGTATGCTACAGTCAAGTCCACACCACAGTATGAATTATCTTGAACACATTCCAGCCACTTATCGAGGTGCATATCACATACAGGTTGTGAACGAGTCAAACGACCTTACGGTGGAGAACCAACCTTTGGCAAATGCTAGATAATCATAAGAAGCATTGGTTCGAAACACCAACAAGTTGTTGACATGCATTCAACCTGTTCGTGATGTATTTGTTACACACACCCTTAGGGATTACTTAAAGGCAAAAACTGTTACTGACAGTAAAACTTATTGAATCATATTCGTAACTTCTCATACAAAAGCCGATGACAAAGGTAATTTTATATTATAACATTTGCTATTCGCTGAACAACTACGGGAGGAAAGATTTAATAATATTACTATTTTTTCAACAAATACAAAAGGACATATTTATGAAAATGTTATAGCTTATTAACCTTTTAAGGTATTTCTATATAAAAAATAACTCCCCAGAAAACTTGTTTGACTGAATCGAAAGGACAGTGCGGCAAGCAGATAAACTGTCAATTTAGACGATGAAGGCTAATCTGTAAAAACATGAAACGCTCATAATTAATTTCTTCCCATCAATATAAAAACACATGTTTAACAGCCGTCTAGACCTAGCATTTTTTCAGCTCCTTTTAAGGACTCGGAGAAGGTTGATGACACTCTTGACAATTTTATGTGTATATATATATATATATATATATATATATATATATATATATATATATATATATATATATATATATATATATATATATATGTATATATATGTGTGTGTGTCTGTGTGTGCGCGCGCGTGTATATGTATGTGTAAGTATATATACGTGTGAGTATGTGTAGGTATATATATACATGTATGTGTGTGTATATATATGTATATATATGTGTATATATATATGTGTGTGTGTGTTTGTGTGGGCCTGTATGTGTAAGTACATATACGTGTGAGTACGTGTAGGTATATGTGTACTGAAAAACGAGAGAGAGAGAGAGAGAGAGAGAGAGAGAGAGAGAGAGAGAGAGAGAGAGAGAGAGAGAGAGAGAGAGAGAGAGAGAGGTTAATATACTTTCCCACGAACAAGGCTGTTTGTGAACGTGAGTACGTCATAATCCCGAAGAATACGTATCACATATTCAACGTTTATCGCCAGATGTTTATCCCACCCATTTGCGGAAATGAAAACAGTCCATTTCAGTCGCATTTATACTGGGGAACTGATTACGGAAATTCTTTACTGTATACTTTGCCTGGGAAAGCATGGAATTATTGGAGGGCAACTGAGAGGCATCACTGAATGCTTTATACTGCACTTATTAAATTTCTGAAGCGGCGTCATGGCAAGTTCTGACCGAAATCATTACTTTGTTCGTTTCGCAGAAGAGTAACGAGGGAAGGAAGAAATCTCATCTGCGCTGCTGAGTTGATAAAGCCAATTATCTAAGTACAGTATATACATATATATATATATATATATATATATATATATATATATGTATATATATATATATATATATATATATATATATATATATATATATATATATATATTTATATATATATATATACATATATATGTATATAATGCATATGCATATATATATGTATATATATATATATATATATATATATATATATATATATATATATATATATATATATATATATATATATATATATATATATATAAAGCCAAAATGCGGAAAACAAAGGCTATATTTCAGAGACCAAACTGTCTCTCTCCTCAGGCAAATAGTGAATGAGAAAGAGTTACATCTAAGTGGTATTTACACCAGAAGGTCCATAGGTCCGCCGTTAAGTTATTCCAGTTGACAATTTCTCTTTAATCTTCTTGATCGCTGGTTGGAGAAAGAGTTTATCTATAATATCTGAATCCGAGACGCCTCTCGAGAGATTCATTGTATTTCTTTGTTTAATCAAGGCTGATTCCACCACCTGCCTTTTGAACCGACAATTGCTGCTGTAGATCATACGAGACATATATATATATATATATATATATATATATATATATATATATATATATATATATATATATATATATATATATATATATATATATATATACACATACGTGTGTGTGTGTGTGTATAACCGAATCACGAAGAAATGGAACGTGATGAATGTATAAATAAAGGCAACAGCCAAGAAGGGAAAAGTGAAACACGGAGTGGTTGCCAGGCCTTTTGACTTACTGTCCTTTACTTAGCTAAGTAAAGGACAGTAAGTCGAAAGGCCTGGCAACCACTCCGTGTTTCACTTTTCCCTTCTTGGCTATTGCCTTTATATATATATATATATATATATATATATATATATATATATATATATATATATATATATATATATATATATACATATATATACATATATATATATATATATATATATATATATATATATATATATATATATATATATATATGTGTGTGTGTGTGTGTGTGTGTGTGTGTGTGTGTGTATCGTTCTCGACAAATACTCTTATACCCGCATGCATTCAATTCACAAGCATATTTCAGAGCAAGCACAGTTGCGTTCTATTCGACCAACATACCTACCTACCGGTCAGGGCGAATGAAACGTATCTCCGGGCTCTGGTAATTCCGTTCGGCATTTCGCTGATCCCAAGGGATGCCAATCGTAATGAACAGTTCCAATTTCTTCACAAAAGGTCGGGAGGAATTTTGAAATCACGCTGTTTGTGAAGTATATGACTTTAGTTGCTTTCAAGCGCATATGCATGGATGTGTGTCCGCGTATGTATGTACATATTTATGTATGTATGTATGTACAGTATGTATGTAAATATGTATGTATGTACTGTAAGTATGTGTATTTTACAAACCGTATTGTATCTTTGTGTTTATGTGAGCAAGAATTAATAAAAAAATATGTAAATATATTAACCTGAAATCAAGTTGTTTGTGAAATGAATTACTTTAAGCGCTATCAAGTGCGTATACGCGTATGTATATATATGTGTATGTATGTATGTATGTGTATTTTACAAAAGGTATTATATCTTTGTTTTTATGTGAGCAAGAATTAATAAAAAAAATATAGAATATATTGATCTGAACTCACGTTTGTGAAATAAATAACTTTAAGCGCTATCAAATGCGTATACACGTATACGCATTTGATAGCGCTTAAATGCGTATACACGTATGTATGTATGTATGTATGTATGTATGTATGTATGTATGTATGTATGTATGTATGTGTTATTTACAAAACGTATTATATCTTTGTGTTGACGTGAGCATGAGTGAAAAAACTAAAGAAGAATATATTAATTTGAATAACGTTGTTCGGGAAATAAATTACTTTCAGCGTTCTCAAGTGCGTATACATTTATGTATGTATGTATGCATGTATGTATGTATGTGTAATTTACAGAATATATATAGCATTGTGTTTATGTGAGCATGAATGAAAAAACTAAAGAAGAATATATTAATTATTCTGAATTCATGTTGTTTGGGATATAAATTACTTTCAGCGCTTTCAAGTGCCTATGTACGTATGTTTGTATGTATGTATGTACATAAAATTTACAAAGCGTATTATATCTTTGTGTTTATGTGAGCACGAATTAAAAAAAACTAAAGATTATATAATTTTTTTGTGAAATAAGTTATTTTCAGCGGTTTCAAGCGCGTATGTATGTATGTATGTATGTATATGTATTTTACAAAACGCATTATGTCTTTGTGTGTATGCGAGCATGAATTAAAAAACTAAAGAAGATTATGTTAATTAGAAATCACATTGTGTTTCCCACAAAATGTGTTGCATGGTTTTGTTTATGTGAGCACGAATTATGAAAAAAGAAGCTACAGAGGAATATATTAATGGTTGTTTTATGATTAGAACAGAACTCAGATTGTTAGTTTACGCCTAGTCCTCAAATCAGTTATGCAAAAACTGTTGGAAGGTACTGAAGCACAATCAATAAAGTTTTTCATGAGCTAAAAGCTGGTAAAGTTAAGAAAAGCCGACAAAATTTGACATGAAATAGCGTAAAATATAATAAAGTAATTAATAATAATCCTAATAGCCAAACTCTTCTGTAAAGATCTGAATTGAAACATAGAATTTAGGTCAAAGGCCTAATGCTTTGACCTATGAGGTCATTCAGCGCTGAGAATAATGTTGAAACAATTGCTAAGAGAGGGTAGAAAGTAAAATGGAAGAAAGAGAATATGCACGGAGGCACGGTAAAAATAATGAAAGAGGCTGCAGCTAGGGGCCGAAGTTACGCTGCAAAGAACATTAATTGAATTGAACTAAATATAGAATTTAGGCCAAAAGCCAAGCATTGGGACTTACGTAATCATTCAGCGCTGAAACGGAAATTAACAGTAAAAGGTTTGAAAGGTGTAACAGGAGGAAAATCTCGCAGTTGCACTATGAATCAATTATTAGGAGAAGGTAGAAAGTAACATGGAAGAAAGAGAATATGCACGGAGGCACAGTAAAAGGGGCTGAAGCTCGGTGCCGAAGGGACGCTGCAAAGAATATTAAGGAATGCATTCAGTGCATTGTGTGAGGCGAACAGGCGGCGCTAGCCCTCACCCCTACGGGGTTACTATAAAGATAACCTCTGAAAGAAGTATTTGCAGGCAGTAACTTCAAATGGGTTGGCAACCCTTATTTCGCCTTGGAAAGGCGTACTGTACATGAGAAACAGAATTCACTTTCATCGAGGCATGCAAACTCCTGAGCTGTAAGCTTGCACCAGCCCCGTGTTTTTTTTTTTGGCATGCCCCTAGGTTAGGTTTAGGTTAGGCTTAGGTTAGGTGAAATTAATACCGCCTTAGTAATTTCGGTGTGGGAAACATAATGAGATTATTCTCAAGAAAATTCTATGTTGGTATTTAAGACATGGCGTCCCGCTTGTTTCAGGGAAAGGTCTCGGTACTCGGTTACGTCTCGAGAAAATGCGCCCGGGAAAGGCAATCACTCATCTAGGCGCTGTGTGTCAAAAAAAAAAAAATAAATAAAAAATAAACATTAAAAAAATAAAAATAAAACACTAACCTCTACACTTGATATAAATGCCTGTCTTATCACAGAGTGATGTAGCCTATATCACCTAATGATAAAGCATAACGCAGCATAATCATGAAGTCCACTCAGACTAGCATTTCTAATTCATATCATTACATTAGAATACAGTGTGTGGATGTATTTTAAGAAGATTCCTATATGCTGGTCTTCTGGAGCCCATGTAAGTAGTCGAGTGAGCTTTTGGTTGGTGAGACTCTTAATTCTATAACAAACACTTGTGACATCATGCCAATTCACGATTTGTATGAGCGCAGCGTATATACATTTAGAAATATACAGATATGCAAATCTATGCAACAATTTCTATGTGCTCCATAAACACAGGGGCCCGCCCGTAGGGGGGTAGTACCATCAGTGCACCTCATGCGGTGCACTGCAGGCATTACTTAATTTTCTTTGCAGCGTGCCTTCGGAACCTAGCTGCAACCCCTTTCGTTCCGTTTACTTTACCTCCTTTCATATTCTCTTTCTTCACCTTACTTTCCACCCTCTCATAATAATTGATTTATAGTACAACTGCGAGGTTGTCCTCCTGTTACACCCTTCAAATCTTTCAGTTCCAATTTCCATTTCAGCGCTGAATGACTTCGTAGGACCCAGTGCTTGGCATTTGGCCTAAATTTAATATTCAATACAACTCAACTTATAAACACAGGGGCACTGTGGCGTGCCTGAACTGAAGACAGTTCAACTGAAAGAATATCCACGTAACGAGGAAAAGAAAACTCGACCAAAACTCATAAACACAGGGACACTCTGGTGTGCCTGAACTGAAGACAGTTCAGTTGAAAAAATATCCACGTCGAGAGGCAAAGAAAACTCGTCCAAAACTCATAAACACAGGGGCACTCCGGTGTGCCTGAACTGAAGGCAGTTCAATTGAAAGAATATCCACGTAACGAGGAAAAGAAAACTCATCTGGAAGCAGCAGCAAATGCAAGTGTGAGTAATGAAACTATTCCAATCACTCCTGGCAGAGAAACGCGCGGGACACGTTAACTGTTGGAAACTCATTAAGCAAGAAACAGACTTTCGTGCTCTTGTTGAATTCGTTTTCCTTTGTTTCCTAAGCAAAGGCTACCAGTTGGAAGAGAGTGTGATACTTCTTAAAATACGCTGTGCAGCGTTTCGCGAGGTTGACTGAAGCTGTTAACATATTTCTTTTTTTAACAGATATTCTCTCAAATCAATTGTATGTATCTAGCGACGTTCTACGCTCGGGTGTAAGAGTGATAGTCGTTATAGAGCACTTTAAAAAAACAAGTAAAAACTCGTATATATATATATATATATATATATATATATATATATATATATATATATATATATATATATATATATATATATATATATATATATATACATACATATATATATATATATATATATATATATATATATATATATATATATATATATATATATTATTTCTTTAGTCGATTTTTTATTTTTTCCCATTTTTATTTATTTATGTTATTATCTAAATCTTAAATATTATTATTATATCATTATTTTTCATATGGGGGGGGACACGTGCTCAGGTACCCCCCCTCCCCATCCGCTAGTGGCTTATCATAAAATGAAGCCCTAGTGAAGCCCTTTTGTGAAATTTCTCATTCTAAATTACCATTCAGTCGTACAATGAGACTTCGCAAAATATTAAATTTCAAACGCAAAATTGTAGGACCATTTACTAAGCGCAGTAGCGATACTTTAAGTTAAAAAAAAGAAGAAAGGAAGGGAAAAGAAATTACTTATTGTGGCGGAAATTATTACATTCCCAAAGGAGCTTTCTTATATGACACCAGTGTTACTAGAAGGAAAGATTTCGAATCTAAATGGGAACAAGGAGAATATATGATCAAGGTTGTGTTACTAATTTTATACCAAACAGTGTAATTTAATCAAGCTGATTTCATTTTCCTACGCAAAGCAAATCGCGGAATTTAAAATCACCATGAGATTGGCTAATTAGTAAATTACTAATTTTGCTGACCGAGTTCAACCACTTCCTGATCTATTCTATCTGAGACAAATGAACACAATCAGCAACAAGAGAAACTTTGTATTTATGTTGCATCTTATTCAGTATACGGGTTTTAAAGAAATTATTATTATTACTATTCAGAAGATGAACCTTATTCGTATGGAACAAGCCCACAGGGGCCGTTAATTTGACATTCAGGCTTGCAAAGAATATGGTATTCATCAGAAAGAAGTAACAGAAGGCAATGAGGAATACAGAAAGAAGAGATCACTTATTAAAATAAAATAAAAAATAAATTAACAAATGTTACTTTTCAGTAACATTACAAAAAACTGAAGGGCCTCATATTAGAATATATGTGTTGCAATCACGTCTTATTTCTGACACTGAGAATCTGGTAGTAGTAGTGAATTGCTACACATAATCATGAACTGTCATGTGGTAAGGCCTACCAATTTATGCAAAGTTATCAGTTTTTAGTTTTCTGTAAAAGAAAACTATTGTGCTGGCTTTGTCTGTCCGTCCGCACTTTATTCTGTCCTCACTTTTTCTGTCCGCCCTCAGATCTTAAAAACAACTGAGGCTAGAGGGCTGCAGATTGGTATGTTGATCATCCACCCTCCAATCATCAAACATACCAAATTGCAGCCCTCTAGCCTCAGTAGTTTTTATTTTATTTAAGGTTAAAGTTAGCCATAATCGTGCTGCTGGCAACGATGCAGGATTGACCACCACCGGGCCTTGGTTAAAGTTTCGTGGGCCGCAGCTCATACAGCATTATACCGAGACCACCGAAAGATAGATCCATTTGTGGTGGCCTTGATTATACGCTGTAGCGGCTGTACAGAAAACTCGATTGCGCCGAAGAAACTTAGGCGCATTTTTTACTTGTTTTTCACATAAACCGTGACATTTTTTATATTCATAAACATTAAGCCACAAATATAGTGTTATATCCAAGTCAATATGTATAGGAAATTACTTACACCAAGAGGAATTATAAGTGATAAGTGCTTCTTGATTAGTGGGATTCACTGGTGACGAAGCACTTATCAAGGGTAATTAATTCCTCTTGGGTATAAGTTATTCCCAAGGATATTAAACAACTGTACTTCAATTAATGTGACCGTGTATATTAACAGCAGGAAAAGAAAGCCTAAAAGGAACTCTGAAGCAAATAACATTTAATTACTGGAGTAATTTAGATAACCCTAAACATTTTCACCGCTGTTAAGTCCTTGGAAAAACCTGACCAAGTTTCGACAGTTTTCGACAGAATTGCCATTTTATTTTTTTTTTTTCGCTGGAATATCCATTGTAATTAAACTTTTGGACAGATGGAAATATCCTGATTCAGGTGAAGCAGAATTAATTTCGAAGTATATTGAAAACAAATTGAATACAGTGCTATCTATTAGACTAGATATTTTAGACTAGGTATTTCTATTTATTTATCTTTTTTATTTATTTATTTACCTATATTTCTTTTTTTTTGGGGGGGGGGGGGTTTAGGAGAAATGTGTCATGTCGGGCGAGGAAGGGCTTTTTGGGGAAAGGGGCGGGGATTGGGGGGGGGGGGGGGGAGGAAGGGGCTAGTTGATTGTGCTGCAATAACATTGGTGGTACTTTGGAAATTTCGTTCCTCATAGGTCCTGATGCGCTGAGGCGCTATTTTCGAGGTTCTCGAAGCTCTTCAAGGCCGAAGTCAAAAGAATGAGAGTGAAACAGTAATAGTTTTATAATTTGACAGATGGGAATCTGATCCAGGTACTGTATAACTTTCTCCGATGACTATAAAAAACAAATAGAAGCAACCGTTTCAGTGGTTTTTACAGGTCCGGAAACCATTTTGTGTGTGTGTGTTTGTGTTTGTGTGTGTATGTGTGTGATGGGGAAGGAAGAGGACACTCGCACTGATGTTGATGACTTTAGTTAGTTTTCCAGGGCACTTCTCTAATGGGTGATAAGTGTAAGGCGAGCCTGACAAGGTAGCCAGTGTAATGTGCTCTACAGAATGACGAAACCAATGACGTCATACTTGTCCCCGAGATAAAACTTCATTCTAACCTGGATGATAAAGAAGGAAGAAGTAGAGGAATTAACTCCAACCGCTCCAAATAAGATTGAGATCGTATGCCTAATGCTGCATGAGTGGCAACCCGTAAGGGCTCACGTTACCAAGGTTTTAAGGTCTGTTGTCAAGATTTTAACCAACAGACACCTTAACTAATCGTATGGCCCTTTTGCAATACCAAAACTCAGGTACAGAGTTCTTATTTCCAAATGGGTGATTTGATTTGATTTCATTTTTAAAAATTGGGAAACGAACTCCGGCACTTGGGAACTTTCCGCTATTCTGCGCCGAAGACTGTGAAGTGGAGGGAGTTAGAGTGGCTGGACAGCAAGATGGAAGAACGGAGGCGAGACTGGAGATAAATTAAAAGGCTAAAAAGAGGGTGCAGCATGGAGCTTTAGTTAAAACAGATGCTAACCTGTTTGGTTAGTAATCTCCGGTAAATTCGCTTCACAAATTTCTTTGAGGAAACCTTATTATTATTATTATTATTATTATTATTATTATTATTATTATTATTATTATTATTATTATTATTATTATATAAAAGTAGTTTAACCAGACCACTGAGGTAACTTTCAGCTCTCATGGGGCTGGTCCGAAGGGTCAGATTAAAATACTAGGTCTAGGCCTGAGACCAAGCACCAGGACGCAATAGATCATTCAGTACGATGATGAACGAATTAAAATGAAATTAAAAACTGCACATAGGCACATGATCTATTGAAATGCAGATAATAAAGTAAAAATAAAGACCCCCAAATATCTTTCCTCACTGGTCCATCACATCTGTGATGATTATATTTTTTTTTTACTATCTTTTCGTGAAGACTGCTGAACTGGAAGTTAGATGAAAATTATCCTTGATATTAACCTCGCACAATAAACCTTGGACTGATTTCTGTCTGTCTGTCTGTCTGTCTGTCTGTCTCTCTCTCTCTCTCTCTCTCTCTCTCTCTCTCTCTCTCTCTCTCTCTCATCTATAACTATCAAAATATCAAATCAAATCGCTTGCATCCTGTTGGCTTGAAAAGTAATGCCGGGGAAAGGCGTGTTATCCTTTTCATAAATAAAGAAAAAAAACCCATTTTTAACTTCAGAATAACGACAGTTCTCCCTTTCTTCCTCTCCCTCCTATTACACCTCATTCTGTCTCTCGCTCCTCCTCAAATAGTTATCCCTTTTTCTCTCCTCTTCCTATATTACACCTGATTCCATCCGTCCCTGGGTCCTCCTCAAGAAGGTAATTTTTTTCTAGTCCTTCTTCTTCTTCTTCTTCTAAGTCCACATGCAGCAGGTCCTAAGATCCTCTCCTCTTCCAGGGGGTGGGGGGGGGGAGGGTGGTTTGGGGGGGTTTGGGAAGGAGGAGGGGGAGGCAGAAGAAGGGGGAGAAAAGAAAGTAAATTTTTTCTAGTTCTTCTTCTTCTAAGTCCTCATGCAGCAGGTCCTAAGATCATATCTTCTTCCAGGATGGAGAGGGGGTTGGGGAGGGGATTGGGGAGAGGGGGTGGGAGAAGGGGAGGGGGCTTCAATTAGCCGTAATTGTGGCCCCATAAGTTGGCCGACTTCCCGGTAAGGGTTTTGTCCTCGCGTCGCGGCTCATCACCACCGCTTGTTCGACCATCATCCCTTCATTCAGACGCGGCTGAAGTGTTGTGGAGGTCGGCGCTGCATTGTCTCTCTCTCTCTCTCTCTCTCTCTCTCTCTCTCTCTCTCTCTCTCTCTCTCTCTCTCTTGTGGTCGTCCTCTTTCAACTGCCGAGACCTCCTTTCCTTCTTCTTCGTCTTCTTCTTCTTCTTCTCCCTCTTCCTCTTGATCCTTCTTTGTCCCTCTACGGTTTATGTGGGTCATTTGTCCCCCCCCCCAACCCCCAAAACCCTTTGGTCTTTCTTCTCACTACTCATGTGGCCGATCTTTTGCTTCTTCTGACTTTCTCACCGATGAGGGTTTTATATTTTCGTGGGCATGTTTACATACACGGCAAACTCAAAAGGATCCTGTGGCTCTTGATTTAGAATTCCTGGGATCTTGATACAGAATTCTATGGATCTTGATTTAGAAATTCTAGACTGACTGCGTAATTGTTAAATAAAATACGTATACATTCCTTAAAAAAAAAATATTGTATTGCCTAGCTCTGAGAATTATTTCTTAAACAGCAGAACAACCTTATAAGCAAAGCCAGGGGTAGTATCATAAATTCAGACTGTAGTATTTGTATGCTAATATGCGTTCGCTTTCGTCAACACATGTAATTCAGCATCATTATGGTAACATTATATTTTCAAACTATTATTCCTGACTTTATCTAAACAATAATTTTCCAAAATGAATTCATTCTAATGTTTTAATAAGTTTATTATCAGCAAAAATTTTGATTATAAGTAAAAATATTCATAACAATTCTTATTATGGTTATTTTGGTTTTGAATTTAGGTTCTCCATATTTATTGTTATTTTTGTAAACATTTTTTCTTATTAGTTAATGTGCTTTCCAGGGAACTTACAACAGTTATATAAAGATTGTAACTGCACAGTTTTATCAATATCCAATGAGAGTACAAATCTTAACTCTGATAAAGTCTAATTTGTATATTCAGTTGTGATTACTTACATATAAGGTCAATTTACTGCTTTGAACTTTGCCATTTCCATCCCATGAGCCTATTTGTCGAAAATATCCGTAGACGGTCTTAATTGAAGAGACTTCAGGTGAAGCATACTACAGAATTTCAAGGCTCATTTTGCTTAGATCCACAAGAACACATGACAACAGTCATTTTATAATAATAATAATAATAATAATAATAATAATAATAATAATAATAATAATAATAATAATAATAATAATAATAATAATAATAATAATAATAATCTCTTCAAAACCATCTCTGCCATTTTAAAACTGTTTGCAAAACAATAATACCTTTGATTTTTAGCCTGGTCCAGATGTCTAGGTTATTGATTGTGTCCAAGGCATTACCAGCACCATTTCATAGCCCTGATACTGCTTGCAATTCATCTGCAATAATGGTCACGAAAACTCTCGGTATTACGAATAAAAGAGACATTCATTACCGAGTGAAGAGGTCATTTGGAACTTTCTACGTCGCCATCAATAGCGATCCTCTGCAGAGAGATCTTGATTCGCCTAAGCGTATGCTATAGGATAGCTAAAGCCAGGCAACTGATTCAGACATCAAATAGCAGGAATGAAAAGAATAGAAAAATAAAGAATGACTAACAAAACATTTTAAAGCGCTTTCAGTGCTAACAAAGACACTTGGTTCCAGAACAGACGCGATCTCTGCTTTAACTAGTAAAAAAAAAAAATGTTTTGACTGAAGAATTGCAGGAAAGAATCTACACGAAACACATATTAGGGAAGTTAACGCTAGCCGTCATAGAGCAATAAACTTGAATAGAATTGATTTAGAAATGAAGAAGCAACTAAAGTAGAAATCCGGAAGCATATATATATATATATATATATATATATATATATATATATATATATATATATATATGTATATATATATATATATGTATATATATATATATATATATATATATATATATATATATATATTTTTTTTTTTTTTTTTTTTTTTTTTAGCTTCTGTTCCTTCAGGCCGAAGGAGCGACATTTTCCCTTGGGCGACTTTATAACAGACTAGAACACTTCACGCGTCTAGTCTGTGAGGATCAGAAATACTGGTATTCTCAGTTCAGTGCTTTTTTTTAATTTATTTATTAGTTTATTTATTTACTAGTTTTTTTTTTAATTTTTAACATCAACACCTTTATCTTTCATTGTCCGGTAATTCATATCGTTTCCCACATTTTTTCTCCTAATTCCCACCCCCTTATTCTTTTAACTATTCCTTACTGATTATGTAAAATACTTAGATGTCTATAACCTTTTAAATGTTAAATAACGTTGAAAATATAAGTGCAATCATGAAATTCACACATGTGTCATTATCACTGACAAACTACAGTATTTATTATGAAACCAAAAGTAACAGCACTAATAAATTGTCTTCTAAATGAGTGTTGACGTTGAATTGATTCCCTCCATTAGCCCTCGTATAGACACAAGCATACGCTTTCATCTGATGACTATTTGCCAAGAATTTCTTAACTTTCCAAATTTCAACGATCTGTAATGTGTCAACTGACTCATTAGACAAAGCAAAGCATGGCATGATCCATTATAAGCGCTTCTAGCCTTTTCCCTCTAACCTTGAGAACCTTTCTTAAGAAGCTTGATCTCTTCTAGGACCACGTGAACACAACCTCACTGTAGTCTCATGTACTTTGGCTCCCTCTTCACTCCATCTTTGTATTCTCAAGTATTTTGACGCCGTCCCCACTCCATCTTAGCACGTCTGTTCCTTTCAGTTTATAACGCTCTGACTGAGCTTGATACGAAGTCTTGCTTATATTTATTCTTGATTTTCACCGCAGGAATCCGCACCACTAAAGTGTACGATGAAAGACTGAACTGTTTATCTTCAACTGTAAAATCTCTTCCAACACAGCATTAATTTCATCGCGTTTGCTATCTAGCCATTCAAGGCCGAGAGGGAGAATACCAAGACTACTTGGATTCTCGTTCTACACAGGGCAATTACAAAGCTATAATTCATAAATACTGGAGTTCCTTTATATAAAGGAAATTCAGTTTTTCTGATTAAACTATCGGCTAATAATAGAACTGGCCCTACGCCCAAAATTAAACCGCATTTACTCTCACATGCACGTACCACACACACACACACACACACACACACACACACACACACACACACACGAGGATATATATATATATATATATATATATATATATATATATATATATATATATATATATATATATATATATATATATATTAACCCTTCAAGAATGAACCCAGAAATAATATACTCTTTCATGCATCGAAATAACATACTCCTTTCTTATGAAAATTATTCCCATAGTAAAGTGAATTCGACATTAAGAGGTGTTTGTAGATTGATGTTTAAGAATAGATAAAATACAATCAAGTGTGAGTTAGTCCTTTTGCTTTTCTCTATGTATGAATGTATATGTTGAATATTAAAAAGCTAAATTTAAGCATGATTAAAAAACTTGAAATTTATCAGTATGAGACAAAATTCCCTTAAACAAGGATAAAATAATGCACTGGGCATAGTTAAAAGATCGCCTTTATGTGCGATATCTGTGTTCGTATGCTGGGAATGGAATGGAATGGAATGGAATGGAATATGAAATTTAGGCCATAGCCCAAACGCTGGGATCTATGAGGTCATTCAGCGCTGAAAGGGAAACAGGGTAGAAGGGTTTGAAAGGTGTAACAGGAGGAAAACCTCGCAGTTGCACTATGAAACAATTGTTAGGGAAAGATGGAGTGTAAGATGGAAGAAAGAGAATGTGAACAGAGGTACAGCAAAAGGAATGAAAGGGGTTGCAGCTAGGGCCCGACAGGATGCTGCAAAGAACCTTAAGTAATGCTTACAGTGCACCGTCACTGGTATGCCGTCAGTTCGTTTGCTGGGATAGAAAGATTATTAACATCAAAATGGATTTTTTAAGACTTTATGCGATCTATATTCTGTTGTAAGTTTCAGACAGAGTGGCGATCGATGTAGAAATTCAAACGAAAGAAGCAATAAAACCTCACACAAAAAATAGGATAAAACTTCATGGGCTGACTGATTTAATCCTTAAACCCGCTCTCATCTTTTTTTTTTATTTTTAGTATTTTAAATTTTTTGGGGGGGCTCCAACGTTTGACCTTTCCTCAACGCGGAAAGAGTTAAGATAGATGGATGGCATGATAGTGGGGGGAGGGATAGGGCCTGGATTAGGGATGGGGGGGGGGGGGGGGCGGGATGGGGTTTGGGTTGGAGGAGTACGGTAAGCAAACCATCAGGGCTGCCAACTTCTCGGTTCTATAATGAACGTTCAGACCGCTACGCTTTTGGGGGAAGATGTGGAAGTTGGAAGTTTCCCCGAGAAAGAAAGTTTCGGCGAAGTTTGCAAAGATTCATATCAGAGAAAAGAAGGAACAGGGAGGAGGCTAAAGAAGTTTAGATTAACCAGACTTTGGAATAGACTTCAAGTCTAAAGAGCTTAAGCTTCCCTTAAGTAAGTTTGTTTGATGTTACACGCACACACACAATGTAAATATTATCACGTTTCAGGGTAAGAAAAGCCGATAATTGAGGAAGTTGAAGGAGATTAAAGGATTCCGGCGGAATTAGTCTTTATGCCTCCAAAAAAGAAGAGTTGAAAGGAGAGAGAGAGAGAGAGAGAGAGAGAGAGAGAGAGAGAGAGTGGGGAAGAGATTAGAACTTGTGAGAATTCCTCAGAAGTGGTCCAGTTGTCTTAGATTTTGTTGCGGTTTCTCTTTGCCGAAGTCTGATGACTTTATAAGTTTTCCCCATTCATTTGAATAACCCATGAATGTTCTTACTTCTGAGCTGTCTTTGTTATTCACCCTTATCTCTATGAAGATGAATTACCCATGAATGTTCTTATTCCTGAGCTTTCTTTGTTATTCACCCTTATCTATATGAAGATGAAGTAGGGTTCGATAGTGTGGAATGATAATTTTCTCTCTCTCTCTCTCTCTCTCTCTCTCTCTCTCTCTCTCTCTCTCTCTCTCTCTCTCTCTCTCTCTCTCTCTCATTTTCTATCTGTTTCTAACATTACATCTTCAAAAGAAAACCATTCAAAATATCAAATTAAAATTGGAAATGAGTTGTCAATGAAACTGTCCAAGTCCCTTTTTTTTTCAGCTGACCTAAACTGTTTTTGACAGCCACTGACGGTGTTGTGAAAATGAGGCTGACGAAATCCATCAATACTTATCAACACAGGGAGAGAAAAGTTTAAATGTGTTTCGTAATGGATTTCCTAGGTGGGTGCACCGTTAAGAAACTTAGTTTTATCAGTTTGCAAAAACCGTTTCGAGAATTTCTCTTAAGATCTACAAATAGGTTTGGCAAAGCTTCGGATTGAATCTTTCCGTCTCCTTAACCTTGTCTTCCAGTGGCCAGGGCTGGAAAATAACACAAGGTTGCCCTTTGCATAGACCCCTTAAATTTTTTTTTTTTTTTTTGGGGCCTTTAGCAATAACAGTTGGTGTTGAATTGTAACGATACTGTTATAATATTCTTCAAGATCGTTGCCATTATTTATCTTTCCTTACTGTTGATTTTGCTAATCATTGTAGTTCTAATATTGATTTAGTCTTTGTTTCTTGTTGATAAAATGTAAATGAAAAGTATCAAGTATTTTGGCAATTCAACGCCAATTTCGATTTATTTTGGTAAAAAACGACAAATGGTATATCTTTCAAAAACAAACATATCCCAAGATAGATATACTTACCATTAATACTGTTTTTACCTATTAAGGTCAGGTCACTATAAAACAGTGATCTGCGCAGCACACCCTAAGAAAAAAAAAAATTCTCTATGTGAATAAAGAAAAATTTAAAAGCCAGTTGAAGAGCATGATAAACTATACTTTCAAACTTATAATTTTTTCACCTACATGCCTTCTCCTCTTGGAAGACTGGGTCTAGGCATTATCTTCCAAATTCTCGGGAAGTTTTGTAAGGTGAGGTTGCTAGGCTCATGCCTT
Source organism: Macrobrachium rosenbergii (assembly GCA_039081455.1). Lineage (NCBI taxonomy): Eukaryota > Metazoa > Arthropoda > Malacostraca > Decapoda > Palaemonidae > Macrobrachium > Macrobrachium rosenbergii. The sequence continues at coordinate 40,636,910 of JANJGK010000018.1, forward strand.
CCTCCGCCTTGACTGTGGCTCACTGCACTCGACTAAATATCAAGTACCCAATTCCCTGCCTCGGTCAATAGGCTTGATAATTACTGACTGATTTACGAAATTATGGCTATCAAGCCTATGAAATGGTGCATTTTCGGCCATTCAGCTTTTAAGACAGTGAAAAGAGATAGCTAGAGTGGTTAGACAGCAAGATAAAGAAATCCAGAAAATAAAGATAAAGTACGAGGATCTAAAAATAGAACTAGGGGGAAACTCCCACAGGTGCAGTAAGGTGTAACAGTTAGAGAGGTTGGACAGCAATGCTGAAGAAATAAAGTGGGAATGGAGGAAATGTAAAAGGCCTAAAATTAGGTGGAGCTGATGACCTAAGTAATGCGCACAGTGTACTATTTGAGGTGCACTGATGACAATAGCCCCACCCGCCTCCCTCCCCATCAAACACCACCCCTACCGGGTATGATAATTAATAACTCTGCTTGAAAGTTATTACACATCGCATGCCCGATCCAAAGGAAAATGATTATGGCGTACATTACCCGAGCTTGGGACTGATGACGTCATGTTTATCAAAGTTAAAAGAAAATAGATTCGAGATATATCATTTACAGCATATGCCTAAAGCCTCACAGACCCACCCTCTTATCGGTGATGGGCCATTGGGATAATCCAATTGAAGGTGCTGCGTGAGGAGAAGAAGAAGTAGGGAGAAGAAGAAGAAGAAGAAGAAGAAGAAGAAGCCGTCCCACCCTTACCCCATCCCTTCTCAGTTCGTTCTTTCATGTTTTCTTTATTGAATTTCCTGTTATGGATCCATTCTCTGTAGCCAATGGCCTTTTTCGCATCGTTTCTTCCACTTTCCTTTCTTATTCTGGCTGTGTGTCAGAGGATTCTCTCTTTTTCTTGCACCTGCCTTTTTGTATCTTGCTCTATTTGTTTCGATATACTTTCTTTCTCTTATCTTTCTTTTGTTCGTTTCGCTGCGCAAGTGGTCTTTCCATATTACCGAGAGACGGCCACCTCTAAGCCCTCCTCCTCTCTCTCTCTCTCTCTCTCTCTCTCTCTCTCTCTCTCCCAAACCCTAAGAAAGTGGTATTCAAGACATGCTCTCTCTCTCTCTCTCTCTCCATCTGAGCCTAATGTCCATTTCATTTCTACACTCGGCTGTTTTATTGGGATTTCAAACTCTCGGCTCGTCCCCTCGTTTTATTTTGGTTCTGGTTCGGGTCATTTGTCTCGTTCTTCTTCCGAGATCATCTGGTTCGTTTCTGCTCCTTTACCGCCTATGTATTTTATATAATCTATATCTCTTTTCAAGTCCCTTTCTCATGGTAAACATTCACTATTTAATATGCCCTTACTGATGGACTAATATTATGTCTTTATATTTTGCCTTCATTTATCAATCTTTTCATTTCAGGATAGTGTAAATAATCTCTTCTCTTGTTGTCTAATTGATCCGTATATTCCTTTCTGTTTATTATGTCTTTCCAGTGCCTCCTCTTTCCATTTTATTATTCATTCATTTCCAAAATACTTTATGTTAAGAAGTTCCCTGTGGCCTTACTGTTTACTATGCTGTAGTAAACTTGGACCAAGGCTTAGAGCACTACTTCTTTCTCATACGTCTTGGCAATTTTTTATTTTAAAAAATATTATATTTGTTAGATATTAGCACCGAGTAATTTGGCTCATGGAAAAATACTTTTCATTTATAAATGACAAAAATAATTATTATTACATGTTATTTATATGTCAGTTTATGCAGTAATAATTTGTTTTTCTTAATTGTTTTTTTTTGGTCGGGGCGGTAAGGGGGTCATGAGTCCCGTCTTTCCCATTACCACTGAATCAAATCTGACAGTCTTTTGCATAAAGGTTCAGTTATTGAATTTCGGTCTTTTTAACAGAAAGAAAACCAAAATCGTGTAAAACGAACGAAACATGTTTGGTGGTGCAGTAATATTTTTTCAGTTCGATGCTTTTCGCTGTCAACAAAGGTCGTAAAACCTGAAATTTTGATTTCAAAAAGAGGGAGAGAGAGAGAGAGCGGGAAAAAAAATTTATTTCAGGACGCTACGCTGCTATTGGACCATTCCTGGAGCGCTGGGCAATGGTTTGTGAAGGAATTTGGTGTTGCTGTTTCTAGCGAGACCAAGAAATGTTTCTTTCTAACTGACAGCGGTGTCCTTTTCAATTTCTTTGGATGCTTCATCAGTAGTTTCGAAAGCTGAAGTTTTGGAGTCATTCGTACTAGAATGACACCTAGCAATAGAATATATATATATATATATATATATATATATATATATATATATATATATATATATATATATATATATATATATGTATGTGTAAACAAATTCCCGGCCCTCATATGTGATCTGGACTATCCCTTACTTTCCATAGTCGGTTACTACCTCCTCCTTTTTGACTTTGAAAAAGTTCGTGAAAAAATCATTTTCGTGTCCCGCAGTCTTTGTTTTTTTTTATATATATATATTTCCGACCGACAGCTCTTAGCCGCCATCGCTTCCACCTGCCAGCGGCTGTCTCATTCATCTGCAGCGGTTGATTGCGTCAAAAATGTCTTCTGGAAATATCGCAACAAAGTTCGCCGCGATATTTGTTTTGTTTGGCCGTCACGTTTTCCAGTCCCCTCTTCCAGCCGCAACAAACGCTCCTGGAAAACGACGACGGAGGCTGAATTCCCCTCTCTTGCTTTACTGACTGGATTATCGTCCCTGTCATCCAGGCAGCGGGTGATGACGGATTCGCAGATTCGAAAAGGATTTCCAGGAGTGGAGATTAACTCTCTCCAGCGGATGTTTTTGGTTGCGTTTGAAACTGTTTGTCTTCGGTGTGATCGGGGGAAGTAGAAGCTTCAGGAAATATTTTGTGTACGGGTATTTACTTACTATATATTTTGTAAATACGCGTGAGTGCATTTACGCATGGCATGGTCATGAGAACTAAGGTACTAATTCAATAACAGTAGGGAAAAATTAATTATCCAAAATAACGAATGAAATCAAGTCTCTAGTCCTAAATCTCTCTCTCTCTCTCTCTCTCTCTCTCTCTCTCTCTCTCTCTCTCTCTCTCTCTCTCTCTCTCTCTCTCTCTAACACACGCACACGCACACAAACACAAGCATACATAGACACAGAATCATATACACACAGAAACACACACGTGCACACACACACACACCAAGGAATCATAAAAAAAAAATAAACGAAAAATTCCATCACTCTTCATTTAATGTAGTACGTTTGCCACTAGAAATGTTTCATTTTTAAGACATCCTTCCCTGCGCACTAATTGAAGATATTCTCGAACTACGGCGAGAAAGATATGTACAACAAGGGGAAAATGTAAAGGAAGACATTTTTATTAAAAGGCGAAAACCCGTGCACTGACAATAAAAACTGATGAACATGCTCTTATAACATGGCAAAAAGAAAAGACTACACAGTCCCGGGCCAAAATATCCTGGCAAACATTTGAAAAATACAACAATATTCCAGCGCAAGAATGTTCAAAAGAAACTGTGAGAGAAGGAACACAAAGCTTTTATAAAAAAAAGTGTGGGGATACAAAAAGGAATATAGAGATCTAATGCAGATAAATGAATGTGCTTCAGAATAGTTCAAAGGATTATATATAACAATAGTTTAAGGCAAGGCAACATTCACTTCGAATGGTGAAAAAAGGTGTGGAACGCATTTTGGTACAGCGGTGAAAAAAGGGAGCTTATGGCAATGGAAGACATTACAAAATATCCAAAAACTGTTAATGAAAGAAAACTGCGAGACAGAGAAATGTACGAAAACGGATACAACGGAAAATGGAATCTAGTAGATCTTTAAGCGAATATATATAAGTCACTTTGAATAACGAAAGGGTTAAGCGCAATCCATGTTGGATGTAACTGCCAGGACTTTTTCTATTAAGAACACTGGCGAAGCAAATCCGCAGTTATGTATAGGTACATATATTTAAAGATAAATACATACCTGTGGATTTGTTTCTCCATTTAAGAATCATGCTACTATGAGTATTTGTTAAGTAGGACATTGCATGTAAAGAGCCTTCCTACATATGAGGACAATGACCATGCAGAGTTGCTTATCGAAGCAACTCTCAGGGAGTTGCTTTGATGAGATTTAGCTTGTGAGTTGTGTCTACATCCGCCTTGCTAGTCTTACACCTGACCAGCCTCACAATATGATTTTTCCATTACATATTTCTCCATTGATTTTCCATTACATACTACAAGCCCAAGAACATGTTGCTGATTGAAATGAAGGCATCTACTCTCGAACTTCTCAAACATTACTGTAGGGACAAAGGTAACTGAAACAAATAGAAGGGAAGGAAATAGGTCTCAGGATCATTAATGTTTCATCCGCCCCATATGGAGATGCTAGTCAGAGCCGCATCAAATCGTGATGTGAGATTCTGAGGAGGGTTCAAGACGGCAGGAAGGTAACCTGTGAAGAGCAGACCCATTTGCATGTGAACGGGCCGTGCATAAGCGAAAAGTGATTGAACGATTTAGGGGCAAACATATCCTAAAGGACTGCCGAAGGAAAATCAGAAGTAGCGCCATCTCCAGCAATAGAATAGACCAGTATGACATGAAATTTCAGAAATAAAAGGTCAGGCAGGGAGTAAGCTAACATGGTCTGACCCTTAGAAGACATCTAGAAGAAAAACAGATTTCTATTAAGTACGTCTCGGAATCACTAGATGTTATTATTATTATTATTATCATTATTATTATTATTATTATTATTATTATTATTATTACCATTGTGTAATAAAAATCCACAATTATATAGTAAATACATTACTATGTAAAATTTACATAGTAATATATTTACTATATAATTGTCGATTTTTATTACAGAGATTGTTTTTCACGAAATTGTGAATCTCTTAGCATTATTATTATTATATTCATAAGATGGAACGAGCTTCCAAAGAATATGGTATTTATTCGAAAGAGGTAACAGAAGGAAGTGGAAAATACAGAAAGAGGAGGTCAGTTATTAGAAAAAATAGACACATTAACAAATTAATAAATAAATAAAAATGTAAAATATTAAAATGCAAGTTGAATTGTATTAGGGTAGCAATGCATTGCACCTTCGCTTGAACTTCTGAAGTTCCAATTGCACGACATCCTAGGGAAGGCTTTTCCAAAGTATAAAAAGAACATAATAGGAAAGGAGATCGCCATTTTAGAAAATTCATACAGATGAACAGGAAGTAAAGAAAGTTTCCAAGCGTTTTAGACGACCTAGGAGCAGCTTCAAGGACTTGTAGTCAAAATAAACAAGTAAAAAATGCGCCAAAGTTTCTTCGGTGCAATCGAGTTCTCTGCAAAACATATGAGCCCCGGCCCATGAAACTTTCAGCCATGGCCTGTTGGTGGCCTGACCTATAGCATTGCCAGACGCACGATCATGGATAACTTTAACCATAAATGAAATAAAAACTACTGAGGCTAGAGGACTGCAATTTGGTATGTTTGATGACCGGAGGGAGGATGATCAACATACCAATTTGAAGCCCTCTAGTCTCAGTAGTTTTTAAGATCTGTGGGCGGACAGAAAAGTGCAGATGGGAAGACAAATGGCCATCTTGATAGTTTTCTTTTACAGGAAACTAAAACACTGGAAGGCCGGATGACGACATAAGGGAGTTACCCATCTTGGCAACGTGTTGTGAAAAAGGTATGGTTACGAGAGTAAGAACAGAAAAGAAGGTAACGCAACATTTTTTTGCAGAAAGCTTATCCTGGTGAACGAAAATGCCAGGAGAGAATACATATTTGCCTTTCTTACGTAATAATCAGTTTTTTAAACGAAAGGATACACTAATACGTCCAAACATAGTTCTTCTTCTTCTTCTTCTTTTAACGTGCCTTTTCCCATTTTTTGTATGGGGTAAGCACGATGCCTTCTTTTGAAGGACTTTGATTTGGCTTTGGGGTAGACGGTAGTCTCGATCGGCTGCCCTGCCTGACATCGCTTAGACCCCGGTAGCTCATGTAGATGTACCGTACCAAATCCCCAGCTCCCTTTCTCCCAGCAGCGAGGAGAGTTGAGCGGTTAGGTCGGCAGTTCGAGACGTGTGAGGCGTCTGTTATGTTTTTTAGAAGATGTACGTCCAAACATAGCTCTGATCTTACTAATACTTCATCAGTGTCATATTCATTTTATCAAATAAATACATTTGTGCATTAACGCAGTGTATCTGAAAATGTATATCTGAAAATTTTAGGAAAATATCCCAACACACAAACCTCATAGATTTAACCCTCTGTGAATAACATTATTTGTTGGTGGATGCAAAACAACAATCAGAAACATTCTGATTAGTATTTGCTCATTTTATTAAAAAGGGAAGTGGGACATCCATTAATGAATAATGTAACAGCCAAACGTATTTTTCAGGCATATTCTAATATGATTATTGTCGCGTCAGAAATTAAAACCCGCGACATGTTTTTATCAGTAATTCGGTAATTAGGAATTCCACTTAATTTGGCAAAATATTTCTGTTAACTTTCATTGAAAAATATTCCGTTTCGATAAACGAAGCTGGTCAGTGACAAGACATCATCGTTTCTGAGTGAGATTAAGTTGCTTATGCAAATGGTCATTAAAAAGTGAATATTCAGACAAGAATTCAAACAATTAATAGAGAATGATTGATGTAGTTTTATTCATTGATCATTTATATTTTCTTTTACTGTTATACTGCGGAATATGAAATTTATTTTCATATAAATCCTTACATAGTAATTTCCTTATACTGTGTCGAATTACTCGGATTACTGAATTGTCATATATAATAGATCAGAATATATGAAAACATTACTAATCAAACTTAGAATTACTTAGGCAAAAATAATGATAAATTGGCATATGACCTTAAATATAGCCTTAAAGTAGAATATTTAGTGACTGCAGGCCACATTTTCTACTGATATTTATGCAAATCATAGAAAAATTCTACATATGCGTACAACACGCACGCACACACTTATATGTACATGTATATGTATATGTATATGTATATGTACGTGTATATATATATATATATATATATATATATATATATATATATATATTTATATTATATACAGTACATGTACATATATATATATGTACATATATATATATATATATATATATATATATATATATATATATATATATATATATATATATATATATATATAATGTATACTTTATTCATAACATATCAATAAACAGTAGTATGTATAATGTTGATAAAAAAGTACAGTTCGGCTTTATTTATTTGACATAGCATTTCGCCAATACCATGAACCTCGTGTAAAACGAATGATCATCAGTTACCATTCTGGAGTAAATATATTATGCAAAAAAAAAAAAAAAATAAAAAATAAATTAATATATTTCTAAAATTGAAATTAAACAAATCAATTTCTTGACTTAATAAACGGCTGGTCTCTGGTTCTAGCTATATGAATTATGGAACCACATATTAGTTTTCCTCGTACGAATCTACAAGATGGTCATAATCTTAATGTTTTGTTATACAAAGCACACGTTTGTAATGGAGCATATACTAAATTGTAATTAACCATCCCACATCTCTCATTTGGTTAATGAGGTAGGTGATAAATGAAGCACATTTGAAAAGATGAAGGTAAATGTAAGAAATGGGGTTCCTGATGAACTCGAAAGGTCATATTATAAGGTATTTATATTGGCAAATGATGCATGTTCCCACGTGTAGGTTGACTTAATAGAAAAGGGACTGGTTTGAGCTGCAGTCATGTGTAAATGCGAACCTCAAAATAAACAAGTAAAAAATGCTCCGAAGTTTCTTCTGCGCAATCGAGTTTTCTGTACAGCTTATAATCAACGCCACCAAAAATAGATCTATCCTTCTGTGGTCTCGGTATAAAGTATGAGCCGCGGCCCATGAAACTCTCACCCGGCTGTGGTGGCCTGTGTTATTGCGTTGCCGGAGGCACGATTATGGCTAACTTTAACCTTAAATCAAATGAAAACTACCGAGGCTAGAGGGCTGCAAATTGGTATGTTTGATGATTGGAGGGTGGATGATCAACATACCAATTTGCAGCCCTCTAGCCTCAGTAGTTTTTAAGATCTGAGGGCGGACAGAAAAGTGCGGACGAAAAAATGCGGACAACAAAAAGTGCGGACGGACAGACAAAGCCGGCACAATAGTTTTGTTTTCAGAAAACTAAAAACCATTGGACGACGTAATAAAGGAATTTTATTCTGGACAACTCTGAAATGACTGAGAATGTTCTTGAGTTTGAAAATAATAATTATCAGTTCTGGTTTATACAGGTGTATTAATAGATTTATTTATACCAGTAGCATTATCTACAGTCGTAGAAATAAAAAAAAAATGTCGTATAGATCTCACGAAAGCGGCATATGAGAAAGATCTATATGTTCACCTCTGTTATATTTTATTTCTTCTCTTTCCATACTAAATATTTGAATCTTTCTGAAGCTCTAAATGTTAGTACACGTAGCCATAACAATTGATAAAACTTGTGAATGGATGGCAACCTTCGGATGACAAATTTTTCCTTCCATACAGAATCTTTATCAACTGATATGTCTATAAATAAATGGTCAGACGTATAGCGCGTGTAAGGATAAGAAAAAGGTTTATATTTTCGTTCTACCTTTACCAGTGTTGAATCTATCTCTTAAAACTTTATCTTAATATAAGCATATTAACTTTATCTTAATACAAGTATATAACTTCATCCTAATACAAGTATATAATTTTATCTTAATTCAAGTATATCAGTTTTATCTTAATGCAAGCATATCAATTTTATCTTCCTGCAAGTATATCGATTTTATCTTAAGTCTAGTATATCGATTTTATCTTAATTCATGTATATCGATTTTAGCTTAATTCAAGTATATCGATTTTGTCTTAATTCAAGTATATCAGTTTTATCTGAATTCAAGTATATCGATTTTGTCTTAATTCAAGTATATCAATTTTATCTGAATTCAAGTATATCGATTTTATCTTAATTCTAGTATATCAATTTTATCTTATTTCTAACATATCAATTTTATCTTAATACAAGTACATAACTTCATTTTAATACAAGTATACATTCCGCGAAGAGATATGTTCATCTTTTCTTGAACGAATTCTTCAAAATACTGTTTCAAATGAACAATTGACATCAGCATTCTCTCTATTGGTCTTAGATCCCATTCTTCTTACCCTGGCAAGCCCCGTCATTTGCCTCACTTCCTCATTCTAATCCCTTTATGCACCTTTTCCAGGTGTACGACCTGCAAGGTGGAAATTATTTGATGACCGAGGTGTCTCTCGTTTCGCCTCGGTTTTTTTTTTTTTTTTGTATCTTACCCCTGTTACTTTGAGTATTTTGGTTTAGTAGTGATTTACTTCTTTATGGTAATGAAGGTATGGCTTTTTAACTGAGGTGGTTAAATTCTTAGGGTTTCTCTACCTATAGGAATATGTATGTAAGTACTATATATATATATATATATATATATATATATATATATATATATATATATATATGTGTGTGTGTGTGTGTGTGTGTGTGTGTGTATAAAAACATATATGTATACGTATATATACATGTATGTATGTATATATAAGAATATATATGCATATATATATATATATATATATATATATATATATATATATATATATATATATATATATATATATATATATATATATATATATATATATATATATATATATATATATGTATATGCATATGAAATATATATATGTATATATGTATATATATATATTTATATATATATATATATATATATATATATATATATATATATATATATATATATATATATATATATATATATATATCATATATTTATCATGTCAAAACGAATTGGCTGTTTGCTGCATGTAATGTAATTATCTTTCATTTAATCTTACATGGATTACGGTAACGTCATCATTTAAAACCTGTTGTACAGAGTCATCCTCTCCCGCTTGTGCACAACGTGGAATGTTATATAAACGAGAGATTTTGCTGAGTGATGAAAGAACTCTTTTATTCTACATTCCATCTCCTGTACATTATCTTTCTGGGCCTATCTGAAGTGTCTCCCATCAAATCATACCAAATGTAAATAAAACATCCACTCGACCAAATCAACTTTATCAGCAGGGTCATGCGTTTCCCGAAGGAGGAGATTCAGAATACCTTCGTCGAGTTCATGCAGTTTCGAAATATATTAAATTGACAGCTTCCATTTGAAGAGTTTTGATAAGCCCATTAATTATGGACTCCGATGCGAAGTTTTCTCATCACTCAATTGATTAAATAATAAACTTCCTGGCTGCCAGCCTTAATTCTTCACGGGACGTCAAACGAAAACTTATGACAGGAGACGGAAATCTTTTCAGGTATCAAAGGCTATTCTTTTTTTTAAACTTTTTTTTTTTTCCTCTTGCGAATTTCAGAGATACTGTCTTTTTTCCATCACTCACCTGTCAATTGTGTTCGAATGGATCGCCTAAATGTAACAAATTACCTGACTAAGCTTGAAATGTCGCTGATGATAAAAAGACTTCGCTGCATTTAGATAGGTATCTGGTTTAAACTTTTGATTATTATACACACATCTGGTGGAATGGATGAGAGGTGTCTTTTTTAATTTGTTAATAGCACACACACAGAGAGAGAGAGAGAGAGAGAGAGAGAGAGAGAGAGAGAGAGAGAGAGAGAGAGAGAGAGAGAGAGAGAGAGATTAAAGCTCTCACCGGTGAGTTTTTAGTCAAAACTCATATTGCCTGCTTTGTGAATATGAGAATTTGATAGGATTTTTCAGTATTCTCTTTACTTCTTATAAAACGACTGACAGGTAAAGCAAATCTGCTTCTAAGAAGAAACATTGCATACTGATAGTCTAATGAAAAAAATTGGCTCTACAATATCTCAACTCTGATTCTAATTCAATTTTCAGCAATAAGTAGTGTGTATAAAGTCATGTTTTAAATCAAATAAAAACGAATCAAATATCAACTCTGAGAAATCGTTTTTCTTGCTCTTGACATATCTCTAGGCTTTAGAGAGGGCTTGTCGGAAGACCCAATTGTCAAAATCCCTGTTTAAGTCATCATTCATCTGCCTGTCAATAATTTTTGTTTCTTGCCTGACTTCTCAATTTTAATTTTAAAGAAGAGTAGATAGGGAAAAGGCTTGTAACTAGAGTATAGCCGCATCAACTAAAACAAGACAATATCTAAATAAGAACTCTTTTTTTTCCGCAAGCTTTCGCGAGGAATGACTGGTAAGAGAACAGGGTCTCCACTCTTTCTCTGTTGAAGCTAAGGCAATGCATAGGTTATCATCTCCGAAAATAGAATAATAATGGCAATAAGAGTAAAATAAAGTACCCAACAGGATTGCTGCTTATCTAAATTATAATTGGTCATTTTGAAGTATGATCTTAAGGAAGTCAAAGGCCGAATGTCTCAGAATATCTACCTCTGGAGAAGCTGAAATGAACTGTGGTTAAATGTATTTTTTCTTGAGGTCATTATATGAAATTAACATACTCTGCGACCTGGGTAAAAAAAAAAAAATAATTTGTTCAGAGAATTGTAATTATCGTGGCAATTAAGTGTCCTTTTACCGCCTTCGTAGAAACGAGGATGTAATTATTGTTTTCTTTATTAAAAGACCAAAGATTCATGGGTGTAATTTTATTTTATATTCTTAAAGCATGAAGGGAATGTTAGCTGTAGATTTAGAGCCTCTGCCTATTTAGTTTTATTTACAAAAAACAGAAAATGCTTTCGATTTACAGACTTCTCTGAAAGGGTACTTGAAAGTCATTGGATGATTTTCCAGAATGACCAGAATATGACGTCAAGCCAAGCTCAGAAAGATATTATAATCGGTACTTTTGCCAACAATGGAAGTACAAGGCAAAATTTCCAAGGCGAGTCAAAGAGACCTGACCTTTGTAACATCGCTCTGAGCTTTTCATGCATTTTTTTTTTTTTTTTGCTTCGAGGTATTTACATGAAATACACGAATCTTTGCCCAGTTTGTCCATGAAATGTAATATTTGTGGGATCCAGAAAAATATGGCTTAAATCTTCTCCATCTTTTATTCTGGAGAGGCAACTGTGAAGTGATGCATCTCCTGATCTCTCTTTATACTTGAACGTCTTAATTCATTTACAGATAAACATATTTATTGTAGTATTTACTGGTCATGAACCATAAAAATTTAAATTCTATTTTTACTACGACTGCAGTTGTTCTTTGATATATCACTTTCTATCATTCATCTACACATATTCTCCTTTTCCCGTGCTGTGGGTTATGCTACAAAGACTGTATTCAGTCATGATCAATCTTTCGTATAAATCTAGAAAGCTGAGAGATCCCCATGATTTATATTGAATATTCTCTTTTTAACTTACACTTTTCCCGCATCCTCCACGAGAAAAAAATATTTCCTGTTTAATGCAGTCTTGAAGTCTTGAAAAGTTCGTCCTTCCCAGAGGGATCATCTGTCTAAGGTTCACGGGAAAAAAATCTTCTTCCTTTTTTAATCGTGATTAATGAGGCACTGAGTCTTCATCATACTTATAGACACAAGATGACTCTTGTGGTTTCATATATTTCTTACTCATTTCATGAGTTAGCTATTCTTTCGCGTAACTTTTCAGTGGACTATATGTATGTGTTTTTTCAGTGTTTACATTCATAGACAGGTGTATTACTGAACGTTTATCTCTCATCAACTCTAAATGGTGTTTTCAAATGGCGTACCTACACTGTGGTTTGAGTGAAGGCAATTTGATTATGTACACAATTCTGTAATCAAATATCGACTTCAGTTCCATTCATAATGCGAAGATTAGGCTTTTCCGTCTATACCGTCATGTATCTTAGCAGCTAAAAGAAGCAATGTTGCCAGTTAATGAAAATAAGATAACATTATTACAATGGATTAAGTGAAACCCATGGCCCGCCAACAAGACGTCCTCATACTCCAACAGGAAGAGAATGTGATAAATTAAAAAAAAAAAAGAAATTTTAGGAGAAAAGAGGAACAGGAGCTGGATTAAACTGGTATGAGATTGCCGAGATGGGTTTTGGGAATATACCCGTGTGCGAGGCTAGAAAATGAATACACTAAGAAAAATGCCGTTGTGGTAAAGATTACTGATGTGACAAGAGAGCCGAGTCTACACGGTTTGGACATGTGGTGAGGACGGGTGAGGCGGGGAAAGAGTTGAAGAGGGCTTGGGTGGAATCCGTTGGAAGTAGAAGGTCGAAAGGAAGGCACAGGATTAGATGGCGTCATATAGTGAGGGAAGGTCTGGAAAAGAACGGTTTACCGGAGGAAGGAACTTTCCATAGAAAGAGCTAGAGACGACGCGCCAAGGCAACAGACCCCTTAACTTAGGGGTAGTGGTGGGAATGAATAAATAAAGATTTAAAGGAACTGATGTATTTTCTATATTGACCCTTAGATTCATCGCAGAGTAGTATTAGGTGCTTGCAGTTAGCCTTCTGCACGGGCTAGCAAGTAATAATGATAAAATAGTTGACACGTTGCTATCCTATAACCTGGCTAAAAGACAAATGTCAAGGCTGTTTATTTCATGAACGCAAAATAATAATAATAATAATAATAATAATAATAATAATAATAATAATAATAATAATAATAATAATAATAATTCTCGAGAAAGAGCGAGGGGTATAATTTACGAGTTATTAAGTCCAAGGGTTACTCCTATGCAGAAGCGTTTTCAGTTAATTACTCAAATTATGGCTTGTGAATGTATCTAATCTCCCGATTATATTGTCTCCCCTGAAAGAGAACTTGATTCCTTGACCAACGATGGATGTTAGTACAACAATTCATACAATACATAATCTTGAATGTGGCAAAATAACATTCGAAGGAACGTTTATGAACCACAGAAAATAAAAAAAAAAGTAAAAAATGGGCCCAAGTTTCTTCGGCGCAATCGAGTTTTCTGTAAATCGTATAATCAAGGCCATCGAAAGTAGACCTATCTTTCGGTCGTCTCGGAATAATGCAATATGAGCCGCGGCCCGTGAAACCTTAACCACGGCTCGGTGGTGGCCTGGCCTATATAGTTCCAGACGCACGATTATGGCTAACTTTGACCTTAAATAAAATAAAAGCTGCTAAGGCTAGAGGGCTGCAATTTGGTATATTTTATGACTGGAGGGTGGATGATCAACATACCAATTTGCAGACCTCTAGCCTCAGTAGTTTTTAAGATCTGAGGGCGGACAGAAAAAGTGCGGGCGGACAGGCAAAACCGGCACAATAGTTTTCTTTTCAGAAAACTAAAACTTCGTTTTCTTTTACTCTCATGTGTATTTAAGAGTGGACCCTTGCGCATATGCATTGTTGTTTATATAGCAATTTAATAATTTCTTTTTTATCATTATGCGGTGATCTGTTTCCTTCTCTTTCCACGTGCTATTTCTAACTTAATGGGCTTTTAGGCTTGTTAAGTATGAGTGGCTAATCTCTTTCAATAATGATGATAAATAATAATAATAATGATATGCCCTACATCACTGTCTCCAAGTGATATCTGTCGCAAAGCTAAAGTTATAATGACAAAGCAAAATAACCTTTATCAGCAGAAATAAAACGCCGCAGGTGAAAAAAAATCAGCAGGCATTAAAAGTCGCAATCAGAAATATGTACGCACCACTATTCATACATTTGAAAGGTTTTTCTATTTAAGAGAAAACAGTTATGAAACTGGCAGCGCCGCGGAAGCTTTTATTATACGAATAATGGGTTTTCGCTGCCAATTCCATATCATGTATAGCATTTCAGCGCTGAAAGTAGGTAACGGGTCAATTACAAAGTAAAACGAGTGCTTATGTTTCATGTTACAGAAATATATTTCCCGCTGCTAAAGAAAACGGCCATTTGAATTTCACCTGTGTACTGCCACTGAATAATTTGGTGGCACAATTCATCAAAGAATTTGCACAGAATATGTACTCATACATATATGAATACTTATGGGTACATGCATGAATATACAGTATATAGGCATTTGCAATTCTGCCAATATTTCAAAAAGGGTAATGTAATGATATTTACAAGAGAGGAAATATATTCAGTTGTTGTTATATTTGAAGGACTGAAGGTTTTACACAGCGCAATTAATCACGAATGAGAATGGGGATGCGTTTTATCCAAGCCACATAATGTAATATAGTATGATATGATATGATATGATATATAGTATAATATAATGTAATATAATCATTGACATTTTGGAATTATATTTTAAACATTTATTAGTATTCTAATAAGCTTTTGCTATTAAATCAATGCATTGGGTGTCACCTAGTTTTAGTCAAAGGACTCGTTTGACGTAACTATCTTTTATTTGTAATTAGTTGAACAGGGATGTATGTAAACACCGCCTCTTTCTCTCTATGAAATGGACATTTACTGAGCTCATAATTTTAGTGACATTTCAATTATTAGGTTTCCTAATATTAGATCAAATCTCTGCACTACAAGTTCGTTATGGTCTCCTTTTCGTCATGATTTCATGAGCATATTTCCATCTTCTATTAGCAACGCAGCTGTCAAGAATCTTAGTTTTTCCCCCCCAAAAGTTAGTAATTTGTCCCTTCCTTAGATAATGATTCTGAACCACCTCCCCTTCCCCTTTCACTCCCCCATCCCCAGCCAGGTAAAAACGCATATCAGGCATTCCTCCATGGCGTTAGGGCCGCAGCGGCATCCCTTGAACGAAAAAAGAATAATATAAAAAAAAATAATTGCCAAATGGGCTATGAAGACGTAAACAGGCTTAAGAGCGGGTGGATCTCAGATTCATAAAAAAGGAACCTTTGGTAGCTTGTATTTTGATAAGTTTTTTTATGCTTCTCTAACTAGGCTGAATACAGTAACAATCACTCTACCTCGGAAAAGTTATTGTATTATATTTTGTTCTGAACTGAGCCATCAAAAGTGGCCGAGACTAACGAAACAAGTAGTTGCTAAATCAAGCAAAATGTGCTTAACTAAACACCGCCGTAAAACAGATCCTGAAAATTTTAATTGAAATGCTCCTTCTTATATCCAACTGTAGCAAAACTATTTTTGGATAATATAGCGACATAATTCCGAAATTCCGAATAAAATGTCTCGTAATTAGCAGTAACTATAGCCTCAATATTATTCACTACAAACTTCCCTTAATGCAATTTATATGGAACTGTCAGTGTCACGTTGATATTTCCAAGATATTACTGGAGCATTAACAATGGTTTGTTTTGTGTCCGTTCCCCAAACGCCCCTACTGTTTTTTTTAATGACGTGCCCTAATCTTCGGAGTATCTAAGCTGGGAACTCGCAATCTCTGCAACACTTTTCATGATGTCTCGAGATATATTATATATGAAGGAGAGTATAAACGTAACGGCCAAGAGACGATAGAATAATCTAACTGCCAAGCCAAATATAGGCATCGTATCTTGCCATTAATAGAACTGCCGCGTACAGTGAATACGACAATGCATTTCAAGGAAAGCAACGTTGGGTTTAATCAGTAATTGGCTGTTGCAAGAAAATGACATGTAAGCCGGCTTACCCATTACTGAAAGTTGCAGCAGACCTCAAGGATTCCGAGGGATAGAAAGCTGGTCGCTCTGAAGCCCGAACAACCAACAGACTCAGTTTTTAAAATTACTAATACATGTTCCTCTGAAATATCATCCAGACATAACAGAATAAAAATTCGCAGATAAGTGGATTAAGAACGTAAATTAGAGAGGATTAGTTTATCGATATGTGCAGAGTCTGTTAGAGGTCTTTCTGGAAATTCAAGAAAAGAGTTCAGAACGTGCTTATAAAAAAACGCACTTCTGAACACTACAACAAGGATGTCAGGCAGTTAACAAGATGTCAGTAAGAAAAAAAAAAAAACTCTATAGCATAACTCAGTATACGTAGGATACATAAATCTTCAATGAATAGTCTAATTGCAAACTCTAATTAGTTCATGTAATTGCGAATCTATTATCATATCCTGAATGCTGTATATTCATGCTTTACATATACTGGTACGTTAACACAACCTGGAGGATTGCAACAGCTTGCAGAACAATGATTTCAATCTGCAATGGACGACCTCTTTCACTGTAACGAAAATACATCGACAAATTGAAAATGTAATGATTAATTATCAATGTTTCAACGAAGAGATAAACACATGGGTTATATCTCAATCATAATATGCCTTGATTGTAATAAATAAATAAATAAATTCAGAAGCACGGGTTAAATGTTTTACGAGATATGATGGGTACACTCTAAATTGCATGCTGGCAGCTGGAGATGAACTGTTTACGCTATTTTCCAAGCAAATATTCTAGATTAAAACTGGTTGAAAGGAGAAGCGCTGCAGTTGCAATTATGTAGGCAGAACAGTATTGCCAACATATATGAGGCAGATTCATGTCACTATGCTGTGCGCTTCGCTTTAAGGTACTCGGTTCATGTGTCAGTGTCCTGGACAAGAATAGCTAAATTTTTGGTGTTTCGTGTCGTCTATGAGTACTAGGCTACTCAACGTTTCTACCCCCTTGTCTTATTAAAATTGCCACTGAATTAGAAACCAGAGAGAAGTTTAAAAAAAGCTAATTTTCACGTATTAAATCAGCAAAATTAGGACATTCTTCCACTTCTTTGCTGTTGCACGATATACTCGCGTCAAAGCAACAATATACTCCAGTGCATTTCACATTGTCGAATGAAGGTAGACTATTTATCTTCGTATATAATCTTGTTGAATCAAGGTAAATTAGTTTGGAATGTTCATTAAGTATAAGCAACCTCCTATTCTCAATACTGTTATCAGGACTCAGCTACTGCTCGTACCCTTGATGTACTTCCATTGCATTCCTTGTGTAAGGAAGGATAAGGTTTAATTGATCAATTTTCCTAATTTATTTCCAACGAGGGCGGACTAACAGGTTTGCATGGGGTGGGTGGCTGTGTCACGTCTCCCCTACTGTCACCCTGGGGAGGACAAACGAGATCCACTAGGATTTTATTATTATAGACGAGCTTGTTGGAGCGCACTATGCGCTCTTGAACCCGGGGCTGCTGTCTCCCCTACCATTCCAATCCCCTACCTACCATGTCCCCACCTGGGGCGTACAAACAGGTTTGCAGGAGGAGGGTGGATGTCTCCCCTACCCTCCCGATCCCCTACTTACCATGCCCCCACCTGGGGCGTACAAACAGGTTTGCAGGAAGAGGGTGGATGTCTCCCCTACCCTCCCGATCCCCTACCTACCATGCCCCCACCTGGGGCATACAAACAGGTTTGCAGGAGTAGGGTGGATGTCTCCCCTACCCTCCCGCTCCCCTACCTACCATGTCCCCACCCGGGGCGGACAAACCGGTTTGCAGTGGGTGGGTGGCTATGTCACGTCTCTCCTTTTGTCACCCTGGGGAGGACAAACAAGGTCAGATCCACTCGGATTTTATTTGTATAGATTATCCACAATTTGTATTAAATTGCTTTAAAGTACCGCAAATATGATATGATATATAGTATAATATAATGGTCGTTCTACGTTGATTACTTCCTATATTTGTGCGTTAAGATGCCTCATATTTTGCTTCCTTTTAAAGGTTTTCTTGAAGCACTGAAATAAGTGGCTGTTGCACTGACTTATGATATATGCTAAAAATCCATTAACAGGATACATCCCATAAGTCATTCATTTTTAAGTTCGGTTAGTGATTTTGCAGGAACCCACCTATAAATCACAGATTTATTAGAAGCAGAATTTATGTATACATTCATTTTAAAACTAAACATCTCAGTGCTTTGTTACTCCTTCAATCCTTTCATTTCTGTTTTTGCAAAATAAATCTCGAAAACAAGCCTCAAATATATACTTCATTTTTCTTGAAGTTATTAATTTTGACTGAAGATGTGAAAAAAAGTTCTGGAAGTATAGGAACAGTGGTCAGATGAAACTCAGAAACAAAAATCTACTCTCAAGGTAGTTACTACTACATTATTTCAGGTTTGTTAAGGTAATTTCGTAGTTTAATTAAAATACTTTTTGCTTTCGAGTATAATCAACACTTTGGATAAGCATGTAATTTAACCATGACACTTAGTTTAGAAACTGGTTAAAGGAGTTTAAGATTAAGCGATGATTAGAAATGTTATAACCGCCATGTGAATCACTGGATGTAAATGAAACCGATTTTACAGACACAAGTATGGCGACATTAGGAAAGAATTGATCCTGGATTTTGCCAACCGTAAAAAGATACACTATCACGATATAAATGAAAAATGCGTACCTAGGCGGAAGAAAAAATACCAATAATACTTCGCCGAGAAGGATCTGATAGCGGCAAATGTCAAATTTCAGAGATTCAGAGATTCACAGGAATTCAATACCCACTCTTGAAATCCTTTTTCCTCTTTTCTTTTTAGCAGAAACGTACACACAGGGACACTGGCAAAAGAATTACCTCCCAACTTCGTTGTCAGAAGCAATTAAAAGCTTGAAAATGTTTCCTAGAGGCGAAAGTTGAAAGTTCGAGTGTATAAAAAAAACCAGGAGGTGGAGGAAGTGAGGAACGATAGTACTTATAGTGAAGGAACAGATGCCACGTAAGTATTTCCGAAGGTATTTTGAGAATGATTGTAGAATCACGTGAAATGAGATTTTTTTTTACAAATGCACTAAGGGTTTTGTAAAATTCCAGAGATAGAAGATTCATACTGAGTTTTAATTGACAAAGAATAGGCGACAATTCTCTCCTGTCACAACAGTGAGGCGTGGTTGTTTAATGTTTGCGAATGATGAGACTTGGAGAGTCTTTGAATGATCTATCTCTCAAGTCAACAGGAATTAAATCTTTTTGAAAGGGTATAGAACATAGTTTTATAACAATTTTTTTTACAAAGAATTGTTATTATTCCTATTATTATTATCATTACTGTTGTTATCATTAATCTTACTGAACATGACTGCATATTTATATAGAATGATTTTTATAGAATGAGATAAAAAAAAGGCTGCCAAATGACAGTACGTTAGAGAAGAGAAAATCAGGAGCAAGCAAATGTTATTCAACGCACTTCAGCCATATAAATCGAATAAGAAGGCATGGTTCAGTAAGAGGACAAAATTATGGAAGCCTTGGTAAGGAGGCGGGAGAGGTCTAGAAATAATTGTTCGAAGAATGACGCGATCTAAAACACGCTGGCATTAAAACGACGAAGGTTATCGACCCCAGCCATGCCTACTGAATGGTGGCAGGGCTCGGCATGGCGTTGATGAGGCGTTTGTATACTGTACTTACTAAAAAAATATCTTTCGTAGTACGAAAGTTTTTTTTTTTTGCATAAAGCATCTCATTCTTGACTCTTCATTTAGAAGATATACATAGCAAGCAATCGTGATTTAGATCACTTCACAGCTATCCCCCCAAAATAGGTTATTTTTCTCTAAAACAAACGTAATTGATCGGTCGTCACCGTATAAGTATTTCTAAGCACAAAAGAAAATAAAATGAAAAAGGAATCAAGTTATAAATTTAGCACTATTTCACCAGTACCTGCTCTCTCTCTCTCTCTCTCTCTCTCTCTCTCTCTCTCTCTCTCCGCTTCCCTCTGCGTTCTTTCCTACATTAACTCATAACAGCAGAAAACACCAAATAAAGAAGAAATATGTGACCCAGTGAGGTGGAAAAAGTTTGGCAAAACTCTAATTCACGGCTTTCATATCTCTGGATATTAAAGTGCAAAGGAGGAGCAAGGTGGGGCGGGGAGGGGGAGAGGACCCCAAGAGGTCGAAGTGGCCGAGCTGTTTACTCATCCAGTCAGGGAAGTGAAGTGGTTGCGGGGGGGAGAGGACTTTTATCGAAGTGGCGCAGTTTCATAACAGGAGGAGGAGGAGGAGGAGGAGGAGGAGGAGGAGGAGGAGGAGGAGGAGGAGGAGGAGGAGGCACTCGAGAGCCCCAAGAATATTTGATCAACAGTTCACTCTGGCCAGATATTGGAGTCCGGATTTCGAAAATGCCGCCGAAAGCGCCCCTTCGCCTCTTGCAGCTTTTGTAAATAATTTTTTTTTCCTACCATACACAGGCCGGGAGCTCCCCTGTTCTTGTTTTCTAGAAATGGAGAAGAAGGGGTTGAGGAGGAGGAGGAGGAGGTGGAGAAGAAATGAAGGGAAGGGCAAAAAAGAAAGAGGATTCCCCTTGTTCTTGTTTTCAATTAATGGAGAGGAAAGGATGGATGAGGAGGAGGAGGAAGAGAAGGAGGTTGGGGAGGAGGAGGAGGAGGAGGAGGAGGAGGAGGAAGAGGAGGGGGAGGAAGATAAGGAGGGTGAGGAGAAGGAGAAGGAGGAGGAGGAGGAGAAGGAGAAGGAGGAGGATAAGATATACATACACACACACACACACACACATATATATATATATATATATATATATATATATATATATATATATATATATATATATATATATATATATATATATATATACTCGTATATATGCGTATGCATGTATACACACACACACACACACATATATATATATATATATATATATATATATATATATATATATATATATATATATATACATACATATATATATATGTTAATTAGAACAATTTAAACAAGACCGAAACTGAACTGGCAATACATTCGGCGTCACAGAGACAACACTCTCCATAGAGAATTATTGTGATGCCTCGTTAGGGAAATTGCACGATATTCCTGTGACCTGAGCCGAATTATAATCACCATTATCCTCGTTGCCGCCAACGCCACTTGATGCAAAGGATCTTTGAGAAATTCTGCCTCTCGTAACTTTCCTAAGTTAATCTTCGGCAAATCTCCATTCACCTTTAGCCTGCTTACTCATAGTTCTCATTCATTTGGGTCTGGGTCTTTCCAGCCCTTCTGGTACCCACGGAAGGCCACCTGGTACCATCACGTGTTTCAGTGTCTTTTCTCCAAGTAAAGATAATGATAGGTGTAACGTAATTGTGGATATTAATGACTGTGTTAATTGTCAATAGTTATTTCCACGCCGGTATTATTATTATTATTATTATTATTATTATTATTATTATTATTATTCTTTTTCTCTTCCAGCTGGCGGCGTACCAATGTCCTCCTGAAGGTGGTCTTCAGGAGGGCATTGGTGCTCCGCCAACTGGAAGCTAAAAAGAAAGAGAAGAGAGAAATAAAGAAAGTATTATTATTATTATTATTATTATTATTATTATTATTATTATTATTATTATTATTATTATTCAGAAGATGAACCTCATTCACATGGAACAAGCCCACAGGGACTATTTCCTTGAAACTCAAGCTTCCAAAGAACATGGTGTTTATTAGGAAGTGTTAAGAAGAAGTAAAGGGAAATATATAATATATTTATTTATATGTACTAGAACAGCCTACGCTCTTATACTCTCATCCACGTAGGTCTAGGTTTTGCAACCCTTCTCGTACCTACTGAATCCCACTTCTTATTATTGCGTGCTTCAGTGTGCATCTTTCCCAAATAATGACGATGATAGGAAATCCTAATGCAATCATGAATAGTGATGGTAATTTTAGCAACAATAGTTATTTCCATGCCGATAATTCATATGAAATATATTAATTTATAAGATGAGAAATATAGAACTCTGTTTCCATGATAGGCGTTATTTAAGATTACTTTATAAGTTCAGGAAAATTCTGTAATTTTATATGTGATTTTCGAAGATGGATTATATTGAATTTACGCAAAACGAGACTGGGAACACTTTTATTGTGACGATTTTGAATGTACTATCAATATCAGTTAGTGATATTCTGTTGCAAAAATTGTCCCCATTCCAATTTACAAATGACATTACCCGATAAAAATTCTAGGTCGAATAAATCTGGAGAAGAAAGGACCAAAATCTTAGGAAAAGTTAAATAACGAATTTTCGGCAGAAAAGAAAAAAAACTTCTCCTCATCGAATCAGCGTCTCCTGTAAAAGCGGGAACTTTGAATCCTCGTTTTATTTCTCCCTGATCCCCGGATTAACGATAGGATACCATTTACTTTCACTTTAATCCAGTTTAGTTTCGTCTTTACAGTATGATTTCACTTTTACAAAAAAAAAAACACAAAAAAAAGATATATATATATATATATATATATATATATATATATATATGTATATATATATATATATATATATATATATATATATATATATATATATATATATATATATATATATATATATATATATATATGTCGCTGCGAACGACGGGGAAATTTGCGAAGTGACATAAAAAGAGATTATTCTCCACGGTTTTTTTTTTTATCTAAAAGACCCCAGGGCCAATAATATCCCGGTTAATCCATTGTTCTGGGATATTAAGCTCTCGTAAAAACGGCGGTCTCGTTAAAAAGAGATCAGATGGCCTCATTAATAAAATGGATAAAGAGAAACGGGATCATAAGGAGGGTATGAATAAGAGGAAAAGTCGTTTTTACCGAGCCTAATGAAACGCGCGTACGGGAAGGGAAGAGACATTAATGACTTGAGGTTTATAATATTGGCGATTTCGAAAGAGGGATGGAGTCTATATCTGAACGCGTTTTATAGCGGAATAGAGGTATTACTCATTGCATTATTACAGCAAGGCTGGTATTCTTTTAAATATAATCTAAAATTTTATTCTGTTCAGAACGATTCACTTTCATTTCATATATATATATATATATATATATATATATATATATATATATATATATATATATATATATATATATATATACATATATATATATACATATATATATATATATATATATATATATATATATATATATATATACTCTATATACATATGTATATACATACATACATATATATATATTATATGTATGCATGTATATACATGTATATTATAAAGTCTGGCCTAGAATAGTAAGGCGTCTTCGTCCCCAGGACACGTGAGGTTTTTCTGTACATTACAGAGAAATCCATGAAGTCTTTAAAAAAAAACTGGATGCATTTGGCTTTTATAGATTACCATTAAAATAACATTATCCTTGATTCAATACCTCTCTAAAACGAATGCCATGATTTAACACTAATAAACCTTGCTTTTTAACTGAACAAATCTAAGAATTGAGATAATCAGTGAAGGACATCCAATATCAAAGTTATGGTACAGGTCTCTTTGTAGACTAGGATTAGGTTACTGATTTTCATATATATATATATATATATATATATATATATATATATATATATATATATATATATATATATATATATATATATATATATAAGACTTCTGTTTGTCTGACTGTCAGTCTACAAGTTAGCTCAGGAGTGTCACTATTCATCTCAGCGACCTCGAAAACTATGGATTAGACACTAATATCTGTCGTTTTCGTTCATTTTTACATGTCACCCCTTTCCCACCCCTTCTCATTCCCCTTCCTATCGGTGCTGAACTTGGACTTAAAGGGCATAGGGGGTGTCACTATTCATCTCAACGACGTCGAAAACTATGAATTAGACACTAATATCTGTCGTTTTCGGTTATTTTTACATGTCACCCCTTCCCACCCCTGCTCACGCCCCACTCCCTATTGCGGCTGAACTTGGATTTTAAGGGTATTGGGAGTGTCACTATTCTTCTCAGCAAACTCGAAAATTATGGCTTAGTCGTTAATATCTGTCATTTTGGGTTATTTTTACATTTCACCCCCTTCCCACAACAACCCCCTTTGGTGCCAGTGATGTCTTAATCCCACAGTATTCTTTTCCAGATGGTAAGTCATATGTATGCCAGGATTGGTTGAAATTGCTCAATGCGTTTCAAAGTGTATGTGGAACATACATACATACATACATACATACATACATACATCCATTTATATATATATGTATATATATAATGTGTGTGCGTGTGTGTGTGTGTTTGTATGTGTATGTGTGTTTATCAGCGTTTAATGTATAACCGTAATACAACTGCAAACTTTATAGAGCCTTTATTCTCACGGCCCCAGATATTTATTGTCCTCTTAAAAAGGAGCTTCTAATACCGGTCTTTTTCCACCCCATGTGCTAAAATCTACGGCACCAAATTACTTTCAGAACAAGTCTATTAATGTCCCATATCCTCTTTAAAACCCCATCCTCGTAGTCTTCCTCCAGCCCATTTAAGGTGTTATCTTCCCTTGTTTTCTCTCTTTTATCCCACGTTCGAATCTCGTCCTCCTCTCGTCTGGCAAAGCTTGGCTCGGAAAGCTTCAGAAAGCTTAAGGCTCATCTGTGATGGCAAGTGTAAGACACCCACAGAAAGCTTATGGCACGGAATTTACTGCAGTTTTTTATGTTAAGTTTTTACATTCCTTTTTTTTTTAGGTGACACTAATAAACCTCCAGAGAGTTTCGTATGTCTTTTTTTTTATGACTACCTGTTATATCCACGGCATCAATTTCTCTCTTCTTTCTCCAGCCAAATGTGCTATGTCCGTTTTTTTTTTTTTGTGGATCGAAATAACGAGTTCCACCAAATGGAAGTCGTTTATTGTATTCAAGTAGAATGTTTATTTTTTTAAAAGATAATTTAAAGTTCCATTATTATATCAATGGTCGGGCTTGTATTATGTTCTTTTGGTTGCCATATTTTTTTTTGCCACTTCCTGTGATAATAAAAAATTCATATTTATACGACAGTATTATGTACTGTCTGTTGTAACTTTACATAAAGGCAGTATAATGCTGGTAAAGAAAATGGGTACCAGTTAGCAATCTAGGAAAAAGTTCAAAAATGAATTAGCAGTCCCACGTTTTTATATTCCGAGAAACTCGGAATATATATAAAAAACGTATACAAAAAGGTATTTCTAACCTTAGAAACGCACGAAGCATCCAACATCCAAATAGTCTGACCATTCTGGAACCTTTTTTTCACAGCAAAGGCATTCAGAATAGGCCTCATGTTAGGGTTATTTTTGTTTAAAATGGAACGTACTCGCAACATAGTTCAAAATAATGATCTGATCTGTCCGGTCACTGAAACCTGAGCTGGAGGAACACTTCAAGAGGGCTTAGAAAGCCTGGTCGGAGAAACACTCATTTCCAATGGAATATGAACAGGAAAATTAGTATATTAATTTTGGCGATTGAACAAATGCATACACAAGGATGCTTTTTGTCGAATATCTGATGTTTCTCTAATCGTACCTTCGTTTTTCTGCCTCTTGTAATCTTTCATGCGTTCTTTGTTAACGAGCTGCCTCCTCCTCCTCCTCCTCCTCCTCCTCCTCCTCCTCCTTCTTCTTCTTCTTCTTCTTGCATTGTTAACGAGCTGCCTCCTCCTCCTCCTCCTCCTCCCCCTCCTCCTCCTCCTCCTCCTCCTCCTCCTCCTCCTCCTCCTCCTCCTCCTCCTTCTTCTTCTTCTTCTTCTTGCATTATTAAAAATATTATTGCGTGCTGGAACTGGTGTAATAAGCTATATTTACTACTTACGAGTTAAAAATATATTAATATAACGAAAGCAACATATAAGCGAATAAAAAATAAAAGAATACAGATGTTAGTAAATTTGAACAGTCCCTTTGCGATTACTATTTAAATGGATTATGGCAAAGCGGCGCTTAAGGGCTCTGCGGTATAATAACTGCTATAATATTTAAGAAATACGGCAGCTTGAAATGTACGTGAGCTCCATAGAATTCTATTATTATGATATAGGCTCTCTCTCTCTCTCTCTCTCTCTCTCTCTCTCTCTCTCTCTCTCTCTCTCTCTCTCTCTCTCTCTCTCTCTTTAAGTGAAAGTACAACAATGTTTTACCAAAAGATAACGAGAAACGCTCTCGCCATAAATTTGATATTGGCATAAGACGTGAATCGTTTATGTGACATGGATCAGTTTAATAAAAGAATAATTGTAATGGAATATTTTTAAAGTCATGAATGTAATAAGAGAATGAAATCATGATCTGCGTTTTACTGAAAACTTTCGTATTCATGATAAAAGATAAGCGATTCAAAGTTAAACGCCATGTTGTCAAAAGTCCATATACTATAGCTAACCGCAATTAAAAGCCGATTGGTTGGATAATCCCTGTGCTTACAAGCACTTATGGCTTTAAATTGCACATTTCAATTTTGTATGAATAACCACCCGAATGTGATCATCCTCGGAATAATATGCATGCAATCATGGACGGACATGAAATTCAACTCCATCTTAGGCGTCGTTTCCTACAGTTAATTCATGCAAGAATTTGCTATTATGATGGATGCAAAGTTAAACTGACCAAAAGTAATTTACTTAAAGCAGTGGTTCTTAGCCTTTATATTACCTCTAAGAGTTGGTGCTTCCCTCCACGCCCCCCTTGCATCTATGAGTAAAATTCCCTCCCAGATTCAAAGGAAAAATAAAATAAAAAAAGAGAAAAGGAAGGGGTGTTTTTATTCTTTTGGGAATGAATTAGCGAGATACTTGACACTGCTTCTTGGCGACTCTTGTTAAGAGAATAACGAATATAATTAGAGAATTTTTTATTTTTTCCCAAGGTTGGCGCCCCCACCCCTGGAAATTGCTGACGCGCCCCCCCCCCCCAAGGTTAAGAACCACTAACTTAAGAGAATGTCCAGAAGACGACAGATACTATTGGAAAGACAACTGAGTCCTGTATGCCTGCTTCTAGAAGGTGATGAGCATATTTGAGGATTCAAATGAGTCTCACGAAGTGATTTATCAGTCAGGATGGGATTAAGATGAGATTTTTACCCCACCTGCGAGAATGTCTCCCCTAATCCTAACCCACCCCCCCAACACCCCACCCCCATTTCCCACTGAAGCTGACTAAAATAGGCAGTGTGAGCTTCGTATCTGTAGTCTCTTCTGTAAGATATTGTTATGCAAATGCGATAAAGGCAAAAAGGGATATTCTTATGCAAATGAGGCAGAGGATAGAACGAAAAGCGAGAAAATTCCAGGCTCAGGTTAATAGGAAGTAATTTTTCAAAAAAAAAAAAAAATGGGAGATATTTCAATCAAAGAACTGGCGCAAGAGGAGGTCTATTCCATTCTTGGGTCAAAGGTTCAAAGGGAAACTTTCCTGATTACGAGTCATTCCATTACCAACGAATGATCCCCGTCGGTTCTCGATTTCTCACAAGGATGAAATTCGAGGAGTTTCTCGACTTAAATTTTCGTGGATAAGTAGTGTCTTACTCTTAGGTTCTTAATGGGGGTTTGATCCATGAAAGTAAATAAAAAGAGCATTTTTTTTATTAGAAAGGAACTGCATCTTTGTACTTGATTGTAGTTAAAACTGTGACTAGCAATTTAAGTACCTCGTAGTCGAATAATTGTCCAAGGACAATGTTACTCATCTTTGTCAGTCGACCAAGGAATATGTGAAAATCTCGAAGAGAGAGAGAGAGAGAGAGAGAGAGAGAGAGAGAGAGAGAGAGAGAGAGAGAGAGAGAGAGAGAGAGATCATGGTATATAACACAACAATGAAGAGTTGTAAAAATCAATATTTACTCATTCTCATTTTCCTGATCACTTCAACACCGTAATATTCTACATTGTAGTAAAACAAATCACTGTAACGGTAAGAAATTAATGTTTCTACCCTCAACCGAACAGAGAATTTTTTACAGCTGGTCCGCTGGTTGCTAGCAACGTGGCATGTAACTCAGATGTCGTGGGTTCGCGCCTTCCCCAGGGCGATGAAAAATTCACTGGCTCTGTACCATGATCAGTTACTGCTGCAGTGTGTGGTCTGCGGTGGGAGGCTGAAACCCCTTTGGTGTGCGTGTTCCATGTGAATAGGTTTCATCCGATGAAATAATAATAATAATAATAATAATAATAATAATAATAATAATAATAATAATAATAATAATAATAATAATAATAATACAATTATGGTACATATAACATAGGCTGTACTTGTTACCCCGTTAAGTCTTCATCCACCTAATTGGAATTTCATCTTTTTACCTTCCATAGGACACAATAAAGAAAAACCTCTTGCATTTATTTTTTCTCCTACTCTTACCTCTGTAATAACCTTGGTATTTCAAATATCTCATATATATATATATATATATATATATATATATATATATATATATATATATATATATATATATATATTTTATATACATATATATATATATATATATATATATATGTATATATATATATATATATATATATATATATATTTTATATACACACACATATATATATATATATATATATATATGTATGTATATACAGTATATATATAATACCTTTATACAAACACACACACACACACACACATATATATATATATATATATATATATATATATATATATACATATATATATATATATATATATATATATATATATATATATATATATATATATATATAGATGTATGTATATATATGTATATATATATATATATATATATATATATATATATATATATATATATATATATATATATATATATACTGTATATAATGATCAAGAAAAACCAAACGAAAGTTCTCAGTTTCATAGTTACATAAAGAGGGGGATCCAGTCTTGTTCCAAGAAATTAGTTATACTTTATGGACGAAAAATAACAACTCTAATAGATTTTAAAAGAGTAAACATACCAAAATTAAATTCTAAAATAGAGGAAATACTTCAAAACATCTTTAATGCATTTGATATGATTCATATCCATGTTAACTGTATCAATGAATTGATTATAATCTGAAAGAAAATATAACTACTAGCTGCATTATATTACTAATAGCAATGATAAAACGGACGATATCAAATATTTCTGGTAGATTTAAAAAAAAATTAGGCTTAAATGCCTTATTCTCTGTTTTTTTGCAATTATGATTTGTCATCTCCAGAATCTGTCATTATTATTATTATTATTATTATTATTATTATTATTATTATTATTATTATTATTATTATTATTATTATTATTATTATTATTATTCTAAGTTCCCTGCTATTTTTGGTATTCTTACTTCCTGTTATTACTGTGTTTAATATCATTGTAGAGTTTTGCAATTTTCAATATTCGTATTTAGCCTTCTGGACCTGACCACCTAAGGACCCCAGATGGAAATTAATCGTCTGCAATCTGCATTTTTTATTGTTATCATTTTTAATTTGTTTCTATTATTCCCCATACAATCACTGTCATTACCATTATAATGAATTCTGTTTTTCCTACTTCTCCAGATTTTTGTCATGTTACCTTACATATCTAGATTGTGTGTATTGTATTATTATTATTATTATTATTATTATTATTATTATTATTATTATTATTGTAAATCCTATATTCAATTCAATAAAGCTTTTACAAAACTCCGACATGATAGGAAAGAAAATACAGAGTCTGACACGTCATAAAGAATCTCTTCCCTTGTCAACAGAACCTGTCAAAATTCCAGCGTGATTTCCATTTCGAAAAGCCTCTTGATAATGGAAGGAGACTTTGATAGATCGACCGGTTAAGATTTTACCGTGGCCATTACTGTCAGGGCCACTTGACGGACAATTATGGATATTGCGAAAAGATTCGCTCTCCTTCGTTGATTGGATCCTGTCAGAGAATACTATCTTTCTTAAAGGGCGATGAAACGTTTTGGATTTTTTCATACACGTTCCAGAGATGTCTTGAAATTTACTTTTCGTTGACTGTTGCTTCGTTGCCATTAAAAACTGTGCATTTTCCCAGTTATTGATTCAAGTCTAAAAACGTTTTAAGAACGAATGACTTTAATAATAATAATAATAATAATAATAATAATAATAATAATAATAATAATGATAATAATAATAATAATAATAATAATAATAATAATAATAATAAAATCAGTAATTTTAACTTAATACAGTTAGAAGAAAACTGTACAGTTACTTGTATGACATGACTAATAATAATAATAATAATAATAATAATAATAATAATAATAATAATAATAATAATAATAATAATAATAATAATACATCTGTTTTTACAGTAAGTCATAAACTGAAGAACTGTAGCACTAATGATGGTAGTCAGTGAAAAGGAAAGTTATCGATGATCTGAGTCCTTCAGAGTTTTCTTAGGCAGTGACGGGTTGGTCAACTAATATATATATATACAGATATATATTTATATATGTATATATATACAGTATATATATATATAGATATACATATATATAAATATATATATATGTATACACAGTATATATGTATATATATATGTGTGTGTGTGTATGTGTGTGTGTGTGTTCATTGAAGCATTCCAACCCTAGGAAAATTCCACCTTTTACTCATGCAGATCGGAAGAGCTTAAAACAGCAACCTAATTAAATAGTCTCAGTACACTGTATTTTGTGGCAAAAGGTTCTTTTTCATTTGTAAATAGAGAACTGGGACATATTTCGTAGCGTTCTACATTGCGAAATCTGCGTGAAACTCGATATTTAGATTTAAGCGTTTGCAAAATACAACAGAGCTTTTCCTTTCTAAAAAAAAAAATCCTAGTTTACCTAGACCATATCCAGGTATCAGATCAGATTTACTTTTTATTAAATGAGCGGACTGAATTGATATTGTGAGTACAACAGTAATTAAAAAAAAGAAAAACAGATAGCCAGGATTTAAAATCTATTGCATTTTTCAGCAAAGAGGAAAGGGCATTTATTGATTGAGAGTTGATATTCAATGCCAATTACTGCTAATTGACTTTCTTTTCAACCCTGGGACCTTTGTCTCTGATACATTGAATGGTTTCAGGTTTATTATTTATTATACAGATTATATTAACCGTGGATCCCATTCTGAGGTGCTTTTGTGCACGTGAACTTTTATAAGGTTAAGTATTAATAAACTATAAACTAATTCATTCTTTTGTCTCGTACCAATTGTTTTAGAGAAGCACGATATCATGTATAATTTAAATAATATCAGTCGTTTATCCGCAACGAACAATGAAAATTCAATCACTTGAAAATAATCAATGACATTATAACCGGTTTTATGTTTACTCATGATAGTTATACAGGTCATTCAACGTTTAATTATTCTGGGTCAATAACTTTTTCCTTTCTTTTTTCACTGTTTTGCCTAAGCATAATTTCTCATTTCTAATTTTTTTTAAAACATGGCCTTCGAAATTCTACTGGTAAGGTTTTACGGAAGATCATATTTTGTCGTGTATACCATGTCATCACAGACCTTCACATGTTACCACCACTAGCGGATCCAGGGGGCGGGGCACCTGGGTACGTGTCCCCCCACGAAAAATAATGACAAAATAATAATATTGAAGATTTAGATAATAATAACATAAATAAGAAATATAAAAATGGGAAAAAGATAAAAAATCTACTCTAGAAATAACATTAAAATTGAGAGGGAGTATATATATATATATACACACACACACACACACACACACACATATATATATATATATATATATATATATATATATATATATATATATATATATATATATATATATATATATATATATATATATATATATATATATATATATGTGTGTGTGTGTGTGTGTGTGTGTATGTATGTATGTATAATATGAAAATTGGTGAATCCCCCATGAAATTTTTCTGGATCCGCTAGTATATATATATATATATATATATATATATATATATATATATATATATATATATATATATATATATATAGATACATATGTATGTATGTATGGATGTATGTATGTATGTATGTATGTATGTATATGAAAATTGGTGCACCCCCCATGAAATTTTTCTGGATCCGCTAGTGGCATGTGCTGGTCAGAATAATACTCAAGGGTAGTTTTTACCTTTGTCATTTCTACTACCATCAGTCATTTTCTATGATCCTTCTGGCTTTTGTTTTATTTTGAGCGTATAAAACTTTCCAGTTCGTTGATTATACTCCATACCCTAAGATACATCCTATGGTCAGACCTTAGATCGTAAATATTTCATGCCTTCTTTCAAACCTTATCGTTTCGATCCCTAAAATTCCACTTAAACCATCTAAGTTTACTTCTTTCTTGCCTGTCACTTCTCTTCCTTATTCAGACCCCGATCTAAATTCACATGCAATAATTTTTGACCCGGCGAATATTAAACTCATCACAGGAAAAGAAAACTGAAGCCATTGCGTCGCGAGTTTACACCAGAAAGCTAAAAAGTCTAAATCTATAATCCCACACACATTCCAGCGATAAGTTCCCAGTTCCTAAACAATCGCTTTCTCTTATTTTTCCCCTCTCCTTAATGAGAGAATCTAAGGCGCCTCTCTCAACGTTGCCGGGTTTTTCTCCCCTTAATGACTTCCAGGGATCTTAAGGGGTAGGTGTTGGTATCCTCCATTCCGTGGTCATAGATCAGTTTTTACATGGTATAAATACCCTCTTTTTCAAGATGGGAGTCATATATTGTTTGCTTATCGACCCTCTTCCCTCTTCAGCTTGATTTAGGGTTCTGTTTTTATCATATTTTTCTGATTTATTATTTAAAAAAAATAAAAAGGTGCCTCGTGAAAGGGGCTTCATAATCCGAAACGATTCAAAATAGATATTTTCATTCATTTATATACTGCAGTTTTTTTTCAGTGAATAAACAATGTCATGCAATTTAGTGTTGCAAGTATCATTACGGAAATCATTTCAGCATTTATTTCTAAAGTGGTAACAGCAAGCTTGAAAAAAAAAATTATCGAATACGAAATAAAAGAATGACGTTCCATGATTTTGTTCCCGTGGGAACTCTTTGATGTTGACCACAAAAATAGATGCTAGTCAGGACAACAGATTCAATTAGACCTAAAACATTCCTGAAAATGCCAACGTAACATAATGAGCTTCACTGGGATCGCAAAATCTCTTGACATTTCTCGAAAAGTCATGTATCTGGGGCAGGTTGAGGTTTCCTAACACGTTCGTAGACAGTCTTGTAATTAAGAGGAATTTATCTCTGGTGATAGAAATTCATTTCTCGTTATAATGTGGTTCGGATTCCACAATAAGCTGTAGGTCCCGTTGCTAAGTAACCAATTGGTTACTAGCCACGTAAAAATAAGTCTAATCCTTCGGGCCAGCCCTAGGAGAGCTGTTAATCAGCTCAGTGGTCTGGTAAAACTAAGCTATACTTACTTTTGCTTAGGAAATTGATCCAGAATATATACAAAATCCTTATAATACTTTTGCTGGGCGTTTGCTTCGTTGTCAGATGGGTATGATTGAGGTGTACCCAGGTTTGGTTAAGGGAACTGGTAGTGGAGGCAGTGATTTTGGTCAAATACTTTCGAAGTATTGCCATAATATATCGTTTTATCTGTCTGAATTTCTCCCAGTGATCTGAAATCTATTTGATGAGTTTTCTTCTACTTTTAATTGATGTTCGTGTTGGCTTTGCATAATTTTTAACCTAGCAACTACGACAGCATTATGTATCTTTACTTTTAATAATATATACTTACTTTCATCATTAATACTTTTAGAGAAAGTTTTCACTCTATCTGCTACGAATATTATTGAACTCTTACCAAAGACTTTCCCCTTTCATATCTGAGGGCTGCTTTCTTCCTGTCGCTGATTGCACTATTGTCTCGCAATTTTTTAATTTAGTGAAAGCAAAAATTGCAATAACGAAACATATCTATGTATGTGTTTTGCCTTAAAAAATTAAAGGGTAACACTTATGAAGAATTATTTAATGTACCGATCAGGTATTGCAGTAATGTTCATAAATTGCTGTTTATTTTCTATGCATACAATTCACCTTCTAAAGAGAACCTACAAAGGCATGTCTTTAGAATAGCCTTCGCTACCGCAGATGGGAGATTACCAATACCTCTGATGCAGAACATCATTAAGAGAAATTTTTTTTTTTAATAAAATCACTTATCTATGAAAACCAATTTTCCTACCTGAACCTTAGATTCCTAACTTTCCATTAACTTTTCATTAATGGTATTATCATAAAAATTTTAATTATTTTTTTTTATTTCAGTGAATAATTCTTCCAAAATGACAACCAGTCAGAGACCGCAGTTTGATTCTGTTTCCTGGCCGGTGTATGATTCTCTCAGGTGGATTAAGAGACTCATCTGAGCCTCCTTTCAACTCGCAAATCCCATCATAAGACTCATTTGCATCCACACGCTTGCCTACATTTAGCCCTAATGGCATCGCGTGAATTCGGCCGCCTCTTTAGGTTCGCTTGGTAAGCTCAGAATCACACCTTGAGCCTATTACCTTTCGGCTGCATCTTCAGTTTTCTTCTCTTCTTTGATATTGTTTGGGTGTGTGTGTGTGTGTGTGTGTGTGTGTGTGTGTGTGTGTGTAACGCACTAGCGGATCCAGGGCACGTGAAAAATAATGACAATAATAATATTGAAGAATCAGATAATAACAACAAATGGGAAATATAAAAATGGGGAAAAAAATAAAAAAATCTACTATAGAAATAAAAATGTTTTGAGGAAAAAATAACAATTATATATATATATATATATATATATATATATATATATTATATATATATATATATATATATATATATATATATATATATATATATATATATATATACAATATATACACATATACATGCGTATGTATATATACATATATGTGTATATGTATAATATGAAAATTGGTGTCCCATCCCCCATGAAATTTTTCTGGATCCGCTGGTATATGTGTGTGTGTATGTGTGTGTGTGTGTGTGTGTGTGTGTGGGTGCATTTGGGATGTGGTGTGGGACTGGCGTGCATGAAAGTCGTTCGCTTATATGAAAATCAATTACTTATATCTACCAATATACAATTTCTTCTCACGACGAAGAAAATATATTCACAAACGTGAAAACAAATTTATAAATATTTTCATAAGCGATGGGGTGCATTTCAGTACTGGAGCAGCATTTCGTAGCAAAGGGAATTGTGTGAATACAGATATTGTCTGTTATCCTAAATACTCAATTAATGGCAAGGAACGGCCGTTCTAAAAACCAGCAATTGATTCTGTTCAGTGTAATGATTAATCAGTCTGCTCAAAGCGAACTCGAGAGGGCTGAAGTCGGGTAATATTTATGTTTAACTTGAATGCTAATTTGAGGTTGTAAAGAATTTGGCCAATGGTATACCTACTGTACTTCATATTCCTGACACCAAGAATTTTACATTAAGCAGTTCAGTCATACATGTATCCATATGTGTATTCATGTATCCACACACCAATTTTTACATACACAGACATAGATTTCCAACAGTCAAGCAACTTTGCAGACATAATATCTATATGAATCTCTCTAATATTCTTTAGTACAAGACTCCGTACTACCAATTAAGCCATGCTTTTTCAGTTACCTAATTCTGTGTAAGTTCTCTATGTACATTAGGTTCTTATAAGGTATTCCTGCATGTATGCCTGCTAAAGTAAATACAGTATAAGGGTATATAAGGAGACTTTATGATAACATAAAGGCTCATTGTCTTATGAAATGTTTTGCCACATATCTTCCAATTACAATGAATTCTCTCTCCTAATAAGTATGTAAAATAGTGAATGGCTAACCCCCAGTTATTTTCATAGTTTACATAAAAAAAGTATTATGTCAACTTGCCGTCTTGGCATGCATTCAGATATTTTTCAAACTTTCTTTTGCTATGGTATAGATGAAAATTAGAAACTTCTCCTTACCACGATCGCTAAATATTGTATTTGTACCACTAAGCTACAGTTGTGTATCAAACGAAACAGCCAATGCTCCGACGAGCAGCAATAACTCACAATAATGAAAAAGGAACTTCAGTTTAAACAACTCTAGATTATGAAACCTTTTCCAGAAGGCAGCTTTTTTCTTTTTAGACAACTAAGTGAAGCTAATGTACAAGGAAAAAGAACTGAGCCTTAAATCAAGCTGATGAATGATAAAAGTCAATAAGGATGCAATATATGACTCCCATCTCAAAAAACGTGGGTATTTATGTCAAATAAAACTGATGTATGTCCATGAAAGGAAGGAAACTGAAAACTAACCTCCTTTCAGATCTCTGGAAGTCATTAAGGAGAGAAAGTTGGTCATTTTAAGAGACGCCTCAGATCTTGTTATATATAGAGAAAAAACTAAGTAGGTAGGTAATTGTTGCTCAAATGTATTTTGGACACACACACACACACACACACACACACACACACACACATATATATATATATATATATATATATATATATATATATATATATATATATATATATATATAATCTGCTCCAACGCCGCAAGACACAAAGGGTCTCTGTGAACTTGGGCCACGCATTCCTTTCCTATAATTATCTTCGACAAATCTCCAGCCATATCTAGCCTTCCTTCTCATGGGCATGTTTAAACCGCCTTCAGTTCCCTTGCATTTATTACCTTATATCTACACCGTATATGAAACTTCCTTAATATCCATTATATATTCTTCTTGAAGTTTCATCCCCAAATCGGAACACATATTTTAGACAAGTCCACTGAACAACAGAGAATGGACCAGACATGCATAATCTTACTTTCGTATGCAATTTCCATCTATTTCGTTCTAAGTCTTATTCATTCGATCAGTCCTTTGTATCTGCCTTTTTCTCTGTCTCTCGCTAAATTCCAACGCAAGAGAACCTGTAATTGATACCATTGTTCATCTATTATATTAATTTCCTTGGCTTTGTTTCTGCGTGTGTTGTGTGTGTGTGCCCCCATTCCTCGCACTTCCCTCCCCCCAAAAAAACCGGTTTAAGCAGGATGGTCCCTAAACACCCTCCCCCCTCCCCGGGGCCTCGCCACCCACTTCCTTCTCCTCCCCCCTCCACCCCCCTCCATCCCCCCCAACAAAACCGGTTTAAAAATATCTAAAGAATTAAACCTCATTAATCCTTTCTCCACTGAATGGTATTGTTAACCCTTTGTGAATATTGTCCCCATTAATTGTGTTTTTCTTGACTCTATTTTGAATCCCATCACTCTAGATATAAGATGCATTCCATCATGAAAGCTTTGTAAATCTTGCGGTGTTTTGTTGATTTAAATAACATCTACATATTCTAAGTCTGTCAAGTTTATTGTCATACAAGTCTTCTTTTCCATCTCTGACCCCTTTGTTTATTATAAAATGTTTGGAAATTTATGAAATATATATATGCATATATATGTAATATATATATATATATATATATATATATATATATATATATATACACACACATTTTATGTATATATATATACATACACATATATATGCATATATATATATATATATATATATATATATATATATATATTTATTTATTTATTTATATATATTTACACATATATGCAAATATATATTTCATAAATATATATATATATATATATATATATATATATATATATATATATTATATATATATATACATATATATATATATATATATATATATATATATATATATATATATATATATATATATATATATATATGTACAAATATATTCTACAGAACTATTTATTTTTAATCCTTTCAACAGTTGCCTATCCTTCTAGACGTCATTACCAAGGCCTACATCGAAAGGAGGCTAGTGGAGCAGATTTAGATTTAGTTTTATAATGGAAAAATAGATGTCTGAAGTCAATGTAAGGCATAAGTATCTCAGACCTCCAGTGGGAAATCGCCTGTGGTACGTCGATTGCCAATAGTGAATATGTAGGGTTGATGCATTTCCTCATCGTGAAGAAAAATTGCCTCCTCTTTTTCTCCGCAATTTATTACCCAAATGATGATAATCTCAGAATAGAGAAATTCGACGAAACTAAATTAACTTTTCCGTTCTCTGAAGATAAAATTTTCCGGTCA
Organism: Macrobrachium rosenbergii; assembly: GCA_039081455.1. NCBI lineage: Eukaryota > Metazoa > Arthropoda > Malacostraca > Decapoda > Palaemonidae > Macrobrachium > Macrobrachium rosenbergii. Next base: position 40,675,954 of record JANJGK010000018.1, read on the forward strand.
ACCTAACCCCTGGAATAAGGGCATTATTCAAAAATCCAAATTTTTGCCTCCGATAAATTAATTAATGATGATGTAACGTTAATCTTCATAAATAAATGGTTAGGAAATAATTTATAATACATGCACACACACACACATTTCTCAAAATATTCCACATTTTCTCTGTTGGCTTAATTAATTTATGACGTCCCCGGTAGTTAGTTGGCTGGGGAGATTCGCAGCTCTTGAGAGGGCATTAGCCAAGCAACAATATCACAAAACACTTACTAAGAACTTGAAAGTTACATCGTCATGAGTCACCGGCTCTGTCAGTATATACATATGTATATATAGTTATATATATATATACACGCATAAATAAAGATATATATGAATACACACGCACACACACACACACACATATATATACACACATTCAGAATAACAAGTGTACTGATTTGATCACGAATCTTATCAACATTAGGGGGGAGACTGATCATTATTACCTATCTATTTTTCTTTCAAAGGGATCTGCGGACTATTTCACAATTTAACACCGAGAAAATAATAAAGATACAAAAGTCTACTTATTAACAAATTTAACAAGTGACGTGAGTTTTCGGTATCTGCTACGACCCTCGTGTCATTCACCCTTTGTGTAAGACATCCAAATTCATCTCCTTTACGGAGGCAAGGTCGTTATGAGGGCTGCTGACTACCCGGGCACAATGGATTAGCCTGGATAATCAGTCTTAAGGCTCAGTCTTAAGGCTCTGTCTGAAGGCTCAGTCTTAAGGCCTCACGTCTGCTTTCAGAGGAGAACAATGGAGGCTGCTGCTCTTTTTATCCCCCTTCGACGTCCTCCATATTGTTTTATTGGACGTTTTTTTTTATTTAGGTTTTGTCTTTCGGGACTTATTCATCCGTGATCATTGGTAATTAACCGTCCTTTTAGCGAGGGTATTCGGTAATCTGAAGTCTATTTCACAGTTTATGCAATACAGCTACTTTGGGAAAGTAAACTTTGATAATAGTTTGGTGCCTAAGGTATTCCTATGAAACACTGATCTAGAAAACAAATTTCATTAATAATTCACAAATCATTTTGATTTAAGAAACGAATGAAATGATTTTTTTGGATGTCAAGAAAACGATAGCCATCAAATGTCATAGCCCCAGATTTTCTAAAATATATATCAGTTGATTCATAATCTCTATTTTAATCGGAACAACAATTTTTTTTGGGAGGGACCCAGTAAAACAAATAGACCGAACTTTTAAGTACTTTCATTAAAATCAAGCCACTCAGGCAGTTATGATTGCCTGAATATAATAATAAATCATTCTTTAAACTCTTTTTATTATTAAGGGCATTACCAAAATAGAAAATGGAATTTTTTTTTTCTCATAAGTTTCTTCAACATAAGAAGAGAGGCTTCGTAATTTTCCACTGACGTCATCACATTTTATAAGGCAGCATATTCCTTTGTATAACTCAGAATATTATTCCAAGAATTCCATTCAAGCCTTCAAAAGTATGAGCTGTGGGAAAAATATTAACCTTTATTAATTCATAGAGAAAAGTAATCTCGTAAATAGGTCGGTGGAAGACTTTGAATTTTACGAGACATTTTCTTTCTTTGTCTTTGTAGTGGACTAGTTTTTCAATTTTTCAACATTAATAATAAAACTTATGTCACGACAAGTAGAATTATTTATTAAAAAATCAACGTTTCCTGGGCTAAGTCTTAAAGCCTCATTTAAATCGAGTGCTTTCCTTGAAAGGAATGAAAAAAGTTCTTTTTGGTATACTAACTGTCCCTGTTTTTTTTTTTTTTTTTTTTTATCGCGAGCCCTTTTTTTGGTACATTTTTATATTCAGCAAAGGACGGTTCAACATATACTACTGCTTGACGAATTAGAGGAGAGGACCAACACAATATTTTTTGTATGGCGAAAACGAGATGCGGGAAAGTAAATCCAGTTTTGGTCATTCCTCATACAATTTAATGCGTACACAAACCTTCTTTGGTGATGGCAAACTCATGTGCATATACATATATATATATATATATATATATATATATATATATATATATATATATATATATATATATATATATATATATATATATGTATATATATATATATAGATAGATAGATAGATAGATAGATAGACAGATATACATATACATACATACATACATACATACATACATATATATATATGTATATATATATATATATATATATATATATATATATATATATATATATATATAACCTCAATTCTAACAAAAAAAGAATATCGTGCAAATTACAACTTACGAAATCGAATATCAAATTTATCATGGGAACAGTAGTAAAATAAGTAACTTTAAAAACAAGTGAATAAGTGAGATAGGTTCCATTTTTACGCAGTTTGACAGGTAGGATAGTGAAAAAAAAACCTTTAACGGGTAGGGTGTCCAAGATAACTCAATATACAGCATGTACCATAAAATCCTTGACAAATTTACTCTTTTGACATACGAAGGAATTCTGAATTTTTAGATCAGCTTTATTACAGGAATCTGAACCATTTTAGTTTTAGATTGTTCTTAATGCAGACTGAGTGAGTGGTTACTGTTGTCTCTAATACTGTCTGTGCAATGCTTTTCTTTGGTATGTCTCTCGTCGTGTAAGTTGATATACTACACACACACACACACACACATATATATATATATATGTGTGTGTGTGTGTGTATACATATACATATAAAGAGTATAAAATTATATATATATATATATATATATATATATATATATATATATATATATTTATATATAAATATATACATATATATATATACATATATATATATATATATATATATATATATATATATATATATATATATATATATATATATATATATATATATATATATCTTTATCGCATCACCGTGATTTATACACTAGTATTAAGCTATAAATGTCGATTAATATCTAATTCGCGTTACCTCGAAAATAATACATGTATATATATATATATATATATATATATATATATATATATATATATATATATATATATATATACATACAGTATATATGTAGACCGAAGGGGAATTATAATTGACAACTGCTTCGTCACACTTATCAATTATAATTCCCCCTCGGTATACGTATATACATGTGAGGTAGAGCGAATTGGATATTAAACGACATTTGTATTTTAATGCTTGTGTATATATATATATATATATATATATATATATATATATATATATATATATATATATATATATATATATATATATATATATATGTAGACGGAAGGGGAATTATAATTGATAACTGCTTTGTCACACTTAATTATAATTCCCCTTCGGTATACATATAAGTACATATATTATTTCCGAGGTAAGCGAATTGGATATTAAACGACATTTGAATCTTAAAGCTTGTATATATATATATATATATATATATATATATATATATATATATATATACATACATATATATATATATATACTGTATATAAATTATATACACATATATATATTACCTACGACTCTTTCCCATCAGAAGGGGTGGCTCCATAAGGTGTTACCCTTCCGATATTTATCATGACCATTCACAAACTTGGATTGGTATCCCTTTTACATCATTTTAAATTTTCCAAATTTAATTTAGTCGTCAAACATTTCCCGATATTTGTGTTGCTTTCTTGTGTATTTCTGCTTAATAGTTTGGACGGGATGACCCGCTAAAAGAAATACACATTATGAATGAGGACAAAGAAGATATTCGTCATGAAACTCCTACGCCATTGATTGTCACAACTTCTTTAAGAGAGAGAGAGAGAGAGAGAGAGAGAGAGAGAGAGAGAGAGAGAGAGAGAGAGAGAGAGAGAGAGCATACATCGCAGCAGTAACATTCAATAATCTCAATTATCTCTAGTGCCCATTATATTTCTCTAAATATGTGATCCGTTGCGGGACCTAGATGCTGCTTTTGTAATCCTCTACAGGTTCGGATTTTCCCAGTCTCTAATATTGCGTTGACAAGGAAGGTGAAGATACTAATCACTTAGTTAAACTTCCTTGGAGCTTTTTAGAGGTGCCCAAACTTTCATCAATTTCACTGTAATGTACTTAGAATTATTTTTGTGAGTGTAGCCAAATGTGATTACCGTTGACAACAAAATGCAATTCTCGCCCATAGTAATTTATTACTATAAAGTGTAATGCGCTGGTATTTACCACACTTTTTATCCATAATGTAAACTGTAGTCCTACTTTTTACGAGAGAGAGAGAGAGAGAGAGAGAGAGAGAGAGAGAGAGAGAGAGAGAGAGAGAGAGAGAGAGAGAGAGAGAGCCCATTTATTAGGAATGTATTATCGAACTCATCTGACTTTTGACTCTACATACTTCAGACGTAATGATCTATTCAAGCCTCATTTGTTCAGGATTCAGAGATGGCCTGAGTTGACGTGTGATTGTAGTCTTGACTGGAGGTGCATTTTAGGACAGTTTAACTCTACGCTAAACAATATAGAAAGATATGAGACAGTTTTCAGTGCTATGGCTACACCAAAGGTTCGGGAAATGTCGGGTGTGATATGATCCAAAAGTCTGTCTTTTTAAAAGTAAGATATTTTGAGGTTTTTAAAGAATAAAAGACACGCTTGTTGTTGATGTTCTAGATTAAACTGGCTTATGTCAGCACGGGATCTTGCTCGTGGCCAGCCCATAAAGGCATCAGAATCTCAATGAATGATTTTATCTCCAAGTTATGCACGTAAAAAGTGCTGTGATAATGTAAGCATTTTACTGTTCTGAAGTAAGTAAAGAAAATTAAAATTATGAGTAAGAAACGTATTAATTTACCGAGCCATTACAAGAGAGATTGCATTTTGAAGATACCTAAAAAAAGAGTAGCGAAACAGTTCTCAGTTCAGCGTATCAAACGAGCTGGGAAAAAGAAACTCGTATCATGTATCTTCTACAGATACGGCTTGTAGCACTTTACCGAGAGACCCCGACCTACAGAATACTAAGTCAGGCCTTTGTAATAAAAAGGAAGCCTTAGATCAAGCTTAAGAAGATAAAAATTCGATGGGGGATGCAATACACGACTTCCATTTGGTGGAAGTCGTTATTTAGATCCCATAAAAAAACAGACCTTCCACATTAGTCTGGAGAGGGTGGAAACTTATTTCCAATGGATAACAGGCTGTCATTAAGAAAGACACGGGAAACACTGCGGAGGCGTCTTAGACGTCTTAGAGAGAGAGAGAGAGAGAGAGAGAGAGAGAGAGAGAGAGAGAGAGAGAGAGAGAGAGAGAGAGAGAGAGAGAAACGCAACAGAAAAGAAAATGTAATTGTTGGAGTACATAAATTTGCTGTAGGAAGACTACATTTTAGGATTACAGATGAGCTTCTTTAGCTTTCAAAAAGAGACTCCGTGAGATGAAAGGAGACGAAAGTGCCGAGTAGAAATAGTAAATTGATACCCCTTTTTCGACCACCGGTTTGAACGTGGGGCGAAATCCTCGAGGCAGGAACAGAAGGTTTGTACGGGCTGAAAGAAGACTGGAAGAAGACTACATCCATGGAGGAATAAGGAAGAAGGTAGGACAGTCAGAGAAATGTTCTGAAACTAATTTCCAGTCGCAGATTTTTTTTTCTTTTTTTTTTTGAAGAGAGTAGTAAGCCTGTCGGTTTGTGAGGATGCTGGCGCTGTAAAATGCGACGTTAATTTCCTGTAGAAAAAGGCTGATACGTTTGAGATCAGGAAATACGGAGTTCAAATTTTGAACGGTAAATGCAAATAATACGAGAGAGAGAGAGAGAGAGAGAGAGAGAGAGAGAGAGAGAGAGAGAGAGAGAGAGAGAGAGGAATGAAACAATAAAAAGAGAACAGTCCCCCTTCATTTCTAATCTCAAGAGTTAACTTTCCCTACACTATACCGAAGTACCAACCATGACTACATTCCCTTTATTACTTTGTAAATATTTTATATTTCTTCAGTCAAAAAGCAGAGCTATGACGATAATATAATACTAAAGATAAAATTCGTATGTCATCCTACTCCTAACATCACAGCCTTCCTGGCACCCGGAAACCGATGAGATTTCTTTAGTATATACAGATAATAACTTAACACTTTATGCAATATGATGCTATGGATAATCCCCATAGCTCATTAAAAATGAACACCGACGTGAACTCCACGCTACTCTTAGTATACTTGATAAACTAAAGTAAAAAAAAAGAAAATAGAAGCTTTATATTCTGTACGAGCGTTTCATTAGTCCCTAAAACCAAACGCTTATTATTCAGAAGCTCCTCATGATCTTGAATTTCTTCATCCTTTTTATTAATCACTCCGTGTAATCTTTTTAACGAGGCCACCAGTTTTATGAGGGCTTAATATCCCGGAACAATGGATTAACCTAGGTATCGGCCTTGCAGTCTTTCAGCTAAAACAATGGAGGGGGAAACTTTCTTTACATCAGTTTCTAAATTTCCACGTCCTTTAAAGCTAAAAAATTTTTGACCAATGCTTTCATGAAATTGAAGGTAAAACGTTATAAAAAATACTGGGAAACGAAATAACAGCGAAATGGTAGAGCAATGGAAATAAATGGTGTAAAATTCAAAGAAAATTGTATAAATGTGGAAGTAAATGGTATAAAAAAGTAAGTAGTGCGACAAAAAAAAAAAAAGCAAATACCCCCGGCTCTTTGAAATGTAATTATATACAGGATTTAAACCAGCTGAGCTGTTTTTAATCATGTATAGACTTACAGCACTAGCGGATCCAGAGGGTAGGGGGGGGGGGGCACCAGGACACGTGTCCCCCCCCCCTGAAAAATAATGACAAAATAATAATATTGAAGATTTAGATAATAATGATAAGATAAATGAGAAATATAAGAATGGGAAAAAATAATAAATCCATTATAGAAATAACACACACACACACACACACACACACGCACACACACACACACACACACACATATATATATATATATATATATATATATATATATATATATATATATATCCTGTATATGAATGTATATATATATATACTTCATATATATGTATGTATGTATGTATGTATGTATAATATGAAAGTTGGTGGCCTGGATCCGCTAGTGACTCAAGAGTAGTGCTAAAAACTAGAACACTTTCTTACTGGCAACGTTTTAGTTATTCTTCTGTAACCATCACCAGTAAAAAGAAAGTTATATCAATGGCCAATAGAAAATCAGCTTGATTTTTTCTTACTGATATGAATGTAGACGAAATATACGATATGGTAATATTAGCTTTCTGTGTTACATTTAGAAACATAGATATTAGAGAAAAAAATCGTAATAAACATTCTTACATATAAGAGGGTACTTAACATGTTGACGTAACTGTTAGTTTCTCAACAAGAGCAATAAATAAATAAATTAATGAACTAATAAATGGCTAATAAGAGAGATAAAATAGTAAATAAATAAAAAAATAAACAAATGAATAAACTGGATAAAAATGGCTGTATATTATGTAGCCAATTTTTCATCAAACAGCATTTTTCATACTCTTAGTTGTGCACATACTTTTGTTTTTGCTTAGTTTCCTACCACTTCTTCACATTGTTCATAATCACCAATAAATTACAACAATATGAACAACGTTTTTGTGTGTAAATATTTATTATTTTTTCGTTTTCATTAAATATCAAAATTTTTTCTGACTGTTACTTATTAATGAGGACAGACAGATTTCGTGTCAAGTGTAGATTCGTATCTTCTTGAAAAAATAAAACTGCTATCCATTTCAGGGATCGCAAGTCACCGTTTTTCTCAAATAGCTTTCAAACTAATTATTTGATCGAAATGGTACTTTGACACAGTGAATGTACAAGACACCTTCCGCCAATTTTTGGTAATATAGTGCATTGTCAAATGGTTTTAGTTAAGGCGTTTACTCTAAATTTACATGGTGTTGCCAAGCATCGCCAAACTGTGCATTCGAACGTCCTTTATCCTCATCCCGTCCCTCCCTCTCCCTTCCCTCCTCATCCCTCCCTCAACCCACTTTCCTGGCTTCCCCATCTCCGCCCACCCCTTTCCTGTCTATGGGGGATAGCGGACGTTCGATTGCGTAGATTAGTCCTGCTGACTCATGAGACTTTGGCTTTTAAAGTCAAGAGTAAATGCCTTAACTAACACCATTTGGCAATGCACTATATTACCAAAAATTAGCGGGATGTGTCTTGTACACTGTTGCAAAGTACCATTTCGATCAAATAATTAGTTTGAAAGATATTTGGGAAAAACGATGACTCGCGGCCCCTGAAATGGATTGTAGTCTTCCTAAACTGTATTTATAGGTACGAGTATGTTCCATATTACTCCTTTTCGTAGACTGTAATGGGGGAAGAAGGATACACTAAACATTGCTAATAATATAGAAATGTTCCCGGAAGGAGAGTAAACATAAACAATAAAATAAGAATTTGAATTTTATAAATGTAAAATCAAATGGCATAGAAATGAACCAAAATGGTATAAGAATGAATGTAAAAGTAAAACGATGAAAGTATACGGCATAGAAGTGAAAGCTGATAGTATTAAACGAAAATAAATGGTAGAAAATAAAATTAAAAGATGTCAAAGAGAAATCTCATGCCACAAAGGCTAAACCAAATAATACGAAAGGGAATCAAACTTGAGAAAATCATTACTAATATACCCACAGTGTCACTACATCATAACTATTATCAATCACTTCCCTCAGGTAACGGTACTGTAATACTATCATTGTCATAGGCGCCTATAAATACTAGTACAGAAATTATGTAGGAAAGAAAAACATAAATGATAATATATTAATTTGAATAATATAGATATGAACTTTCATGTCATAAAAATGAAATGAAATAGTACTAGAATGAAAGTAAATGATTCAAATGATATAGAAAAAAACTAAAAGGTATAAAAAAAGACTATGGTATAAAAAAGGTATTAAAGTGAAACCTCATGACATAAAAACGAAATAAATGAAATTAAATGAGACTTAAAAAAAAAGTATTAAACTAAACTAAGCTAAACAAATAAGTATTATTAACATAGACACGATATCATTTTTCATATCATAACTCTTATCATAAATCCCTCTCAGGTAACGGAATTGTAATGCTGTCATTGTAGCAGGCGCCTATAAATAATACGGAAGTGATATAGGAAGAAAAGGAAACGTAGATGAAAATAAGTGAACTTACATGACTTAAAAACGAAATAAAATGGTACCAGACTAAAATTAATGATATAACGACAAAAACATAAGATATAATAGTGAAAACAAATGATGCAGAATGAAACTAAAAGGAAACAAAATGAAAAACACCAAGACCAAAAAAAAAAAAAATAATAATAAATGAAATGAAACGAAAGTCCAAAAAAAAGTATCAAAGTAAACTAAACTAAACAAAAAAGTTCTCTGAAACCTCAGAAAAAAAAAATTAAAACGAATCTACATAAAATGAGATGAAACTTCAAAGAAAAAAAAAATATCAAACTATAAACGAAATGTAATGAAACTAAACGTAAAAAAAGTATTAAACTAAACTAAAATAAAAATAAATAAATAAAAGTAGTATTAACATAAAAGCGATACCGTTTCATATCATATCTATTATACCAATCGTTCCCGCTCAGGGAACGAGACTGGAATACTGCCATCCTCGCAGGCGCCTACCTGAAGAAAGATATTATTTCACACACCCGACCAAGCGCGCCCTTGAAAGGCGATCCGGGCACTTTCCTGGCTTGACATTGGAGAACAAAGGCATCGCAATCATCCGCTCTTTCGAATATTCCCAACAGCTTTGAATCCCCCATTGAAATATTTATGGTCATGTGAGTTATGAGTTGTGTTTTGGAAAGTTCGTGGATTGTTCACGGAATGCTTGAACTGAGTAGGGTCTTGAAAGATGTCTGCTTGATCTTTGATATATGTTTGCATATCAAACTATTATGGATTCTTTTCTTAATAATAATGATAATAATAATAATAATAATAATAATAATAATAATAATAATAATAATAATAATAATAATAATTATTATTATTACTATTATTATTATTATTATTATTATTATCTAGCTGTAAGATTATCATCCAGACAATTTAGTTTTTATCTATTTGTTCAGTTAATGTTTCCAGGCGGTGCTTTATCAAGACTATAATTGTTCCTTTATTCTTAGGCACGCCGTGATATTCATAATTCAAAGAACTCAATTTTTGTTGAAAAATGGCGTTCATGATGTGATCAGATCTCTGAAGAAGGAAGGTTCCAGTCATTACAAATAAGCAATATACATAACCAAGGAACAAGTTCTCCATTATTTTACAATAACCATTATTTACTTCTAAAATCTAAGATGAGTCTCGCAATTCTTCTAGATATCCATGATATTATCAAGGAGGTTTGAAAAAAAAAGAAGTTAAAAATGGGCCGAAGTTTCTTCGGCGCAGTCGAGTTTTCTGTACAGCGTATAATGCTGCATGAGACTCTCAGCCATGGCCCATAACACTCTCAGCCGCGGCCCATCAAACTTTCAGCCACGGCCCGGTGGTAGCATGTGTTGTTGGCACCTATAGCGGTGCCAGACGCACAATCATGGCTAACTTTAACCTTAAATAAAAAAAAACTACTGAAGCTAGAGGGCTGCAATTTGATATGCTTGATGATTGGAGGGTTGATGATCAATATACCAATTTGCAGCCCTCTAGCCTCAGTAGTTTTCAAGGTCTGATGGGGGGACAAAAAGTGTGGAGGGACAGACGAATGGCCATCTGAATAGTTTTCTTTTACAGAAATCTAAAAGCGAAAATAACGTGTGGCATAAATGTCACTGATAAAAAAGATATGTGAAGGGTGTTGAAGGTATGGAATTGAAGATAACTTTTCCTTTTTTATTAAGAGCAAGTTTACGATGGAAATGAATCTGAATTGCATTTAGACGGGGGAGTGACTGGTTTAACCACACAAGTCTTTCCTCGGCTTCGTATATTTACTCTGTCCTAAAATGGAACACTGCAGTATCTGTAAAATTTTCGAAATTGAGATGTGCCACCTATTGGGCTCGTGAAACACTAATACACAAGTATTTAGGGGATCCCATTCGCAGCATCTGCAAACTCAGGAGTGAGGCAAGGGAGTATCTACCATATTTCTCAGTTGTGTATTTTTGTGGATACGGCAGTCTTCCATTTTAGGGCAGTATGGATGGACGGACAAGATAGTATCTGTAGGAACAAAGTTGTATGATAAGGAAATGAGTGATGAACAAAGTGTTGAATAGTTGATCTTGCATAGGACGAGGCGCTAACTGGGTTCATAAAAAGCAGCTGCAAAAATTAGTAGAAGAGACCGAAAATTTTGGGAAGCCTTTTCATACGATTTATCAAGGAAACTAAACAGGTTCGAAAAGAAAGCCCATCTCTCTCTCTTCCCCCCCCCCTTCTCTCTCTCTCTCTCTCTCTCTCTCTCTCTCTCTCTCTCTCTCTCTCTCTCTCTCTCTCTCTTTCTATATATATATATATATATATATATATATATATATATATATATATATATATATATATATATATATATATATTTGTGCGTGTGTGCGTGTTTGTGTGTGCGTTTGTGAATCACTACCATTATTATTTCTACTAGGCGATTTTAATATTAAAATCAAACCGATAGTCTCATCGCTAAAGGGTGAACGTAACAGTGGATGGCGAAAGAACATTTGATAACAAAGGTTAACATGAAACGAATCTCCTTATTTTTCTTTCTCTCCCTCTTTTCTCTTGCCTTTGCCTTTCCTTTCTCGTCACCATACGTTCCCTCTATATGACTATGAAATAGGAAAGAAAGATTGTTTTTTGCATGGGTGCGGTTATGAAACGAGGAAGAAGAAGAAGAAGGTGACTATGAAATAAAAACGATTGGTCTTTGCATAGGTACGGTTATGAAACGAGGAGGAAGAAGAAGAAGAAGAAGAAGAAGAAGAAAAAGAAGAAGGAATTAAAAAGAAGAAAAAGAAAAACGTTTACAAGAGGCGAATGGGCCCGTCCGGCCGCCTTTTCGAAATCCGAACTCCAATATCTGGCCGGAGTGAACTGTTGATCAAATATTCTTGGGGCTCTCGAGTGCCTCCTCCTCCTCCTGCTCCTCCTCCTCCTCCTCCTCCTCCTCCTCCTCCTCCTCCTCCGCTCCCCTGTTATGAAACTGTGCCACTTCAATAAAAATCCTTCTCTCTCCCCCAACCCCCCAACCCCCTTCACTTCACTTCCCTGACTGGATGGGTAAACAGCTCGGCCACTTCGACCTCTTGGAGTCCTCTCCCCCCCCGTCCCTCCCCTCTGCACTTTCATATCCAGAGATATGAAAGCCGTGAATTAGAGTTTTGCCGAACTTTTTCCACCTCACTGGGTCACATATTTCTTCTTTATTTGGTGATTCCTGCTGTTAAGAGTTAATGCAAAATAAAAGAAAGGAAGGGGAAACGATGGGTAGGAGAGAGAGAGAGAGAGAGAGAGAGAGAGAGAGAGAGAGAGAGAGAGAGAGAGAGAGAGAGAATATAACCCATGATGATTTTTTGTTATTGTAAGAGAGAGAGAATATATGCCATGATGATTTTGTTATAATTGTAAGAGAGAGAAAAAGAGAGAGAGAGAGAGAGATGATTATTTTATTATTGTAAGAGAGAGAGAGAGAGAGAGAGAGAGAGAGAGAGAGAGAGAGAGAGAGAGAGAGAGAGAGAGAGAATATAACCCATGATGATTTTGTTATTATTGTAAGAGAGAGAGAGAGAGAGAGAGAGAGAGAGAGAGAGAGAGAGAGAGAGAGAGAATATATATACATCATGACGATTCGTTTACAATTTTAAATCGACGTATGATTGCTTAACTTTTCCTTTAATTAAGTAAAACAGAAAAAATAAACCTAGAATAAAATCTCTAAGAAAAAAAACATTATTTTAAGGCGAACGTATACAAATACATATGAATTTCATCACTACATTATAAATTAGAGTCAGTTCCTCTCTAATTTCTATTACTCATGATGAGGATAATGTTAATAGTCAACTGCACTGTATCGTCTATATATCATAAAATACCTAATCATCTGTTTAACAGAATAATTTACAAGCATTTGCCACACGTTACGTTTACATAACCAAAAGACTTTATATAATGTTTTATTACTTTTCAATAATAATAATAATAATAATAATAATAATAATAATAATAATAATAATAATAATAATAATAATATTTTTTGGCCACATCATTACACATCAATATCACTCTCCTTTTCCAAGAACATTAAGTATTTGTTCTAAAAGAGGAGACATATTGTTCCAATGATTTCTAGCTTTGACCTTCCGTATAGTTAACCATGCTTCTTTTCTTTATAAACCTAACAAAGGCCACCAGATCTTCATTACATATATATATATATATATATATATATATATATATATATATATTATATATATATACATACATATATATATATATTCTTTAAATATATAAAAATATATGTGTGCATTCTCACTGAACTATTTCTTCATTAGTAGGCAATATACTACAGTAACATAAACAAGTTAAAAATGCGCCGAAGTTTCTTCGGCGCAATCGACTTTTCTGTATACTTGCTACAGCGTATAATCAAGACCACCGAAAACAGATCTAGCTTTCGGTGGTCTCGGTATAATGCTGTATGAGCCGCGGACCATGAAACTTTATCCACTGCCCGGTGGTGGCCTATCCTATATTGTTGCCAGACGCACGATTATGGCTAAATTTAACCTTAAATAAAATAAAAACTACTGAAGCTAGAGGGCTTAAATTTGGTATGTTTGATGATTGGAGAGTGGATGATCAATATATCAATTTGCAGCCCTCTAGCCTTAGTAGTTTTTAAGATCTGAGGGCGGACAGGAATAGTGCGGACAGAAAAAGTGCGGACAGAATAAAGTGCGGGCGGACAGACAAAGCCGGCACAATAGTTTTCTTTTACAGAAAACTAAAATAGATTTATCTCAGGTTATAACTAATCCATAATCTGCTTTCTCTGACAGGAAAGCCTTTCTTGCCTGGAGAAAGGAAACCCTCACCTTGATAATGACAACCAAATCGTATTTTACGAACAATAAAATCTCCGTTTTCATTTCCGTTTTTTTTAAGAGCAACTTTATCTTAAATAAAAAAAAAAATACGTTAAATATATAAGCGCGATGTCACGCGCAAGTTTCTGAATGCAAAACATTTTCCTATAAACGGTTCGTTGTGATTTTTGACGTCGTGTGTGATATATTGAAGCTTCTGAAAATGTTTTGCATTGTATGAAAACGGGAGAAAACAAATACGCAAATATTATTTTTGAGGCTACATTAAACATCACTCAGATATTAGGATTATTATATTACTATTATTTGATTAATGGTTCCATCCACGTTGGACTGGGATTACCTCGTCGAGGGCTTTCCTATTTTAATCATGATATAGTAAAACATATTCTGTTACGGGGTCGATAGCCAACATTAATCATAAAATCTTCCAACGTCCAACAATAAAAGTTAAAGCATTCTTTAATGGTGCCATGTGATATTGCTTTTCCTCTATGTTGTATATCTGAAAACACAAGTTCAAAGAAGTCTGCTTTTATCCTTTATTTCGTAAGGTTATAAATTTCAGACGATCGTAATGAGTCCTTTGGTTTAGAAAGTTGTAGATATTTAATCAGCTTTTGTGGTTCTTTGTGAAGTAAAATTCGAATTTGACCTAAGGAAAAAATGTTCAAAATGACATTTACTTTGAACTGTGAAGGGAATCAAAACTTGAAGTGCTTGACTTGAACCGCGTAAAAATCCTGTATATAAAAGTTGGTAACATTTATTCAGGTATCCATGGAAAACCTCAGAGTAAACACAGAATACATATTATGAATGAGGATGACATAGAAGTGACGAGACAAGAATGCGCACGTACAGATTTCTAGCATAGTAAATATGGTGTACAGAACACGTTAAAGTTATTCTCGTCAATAACGTTCAGCCTCATGACTGTTTGACTCTGATACCAACCAAATTCACACATAGCTTGTACACTCTCATCTCAATCAGGGACAGACGTGGGCGAGAGGCTGCAGCAACTGAAGTAACGGAAAGAAAATAGTTTTTTACCTCTCTATCAACAATGCAACGAAGTCTGAGTGCTTCAAGAATTTCTTGTGGCCTACAGTGTTTTATCATCTGTAAATTTCACGCTGTCGTTCCGTCATGATATTCGCCGGCAAAAACGTATAATATCCTATCCACCTTCAACGTTTACTGTATTCCAGATACATTTAAAAATAGGAAATAAAAAATGCGCCGAAGTTTCCTCGGCGCAATCGAGTTTTCTGCACAGCGTATAATCAAGGCCACCGAAAGTGGATCTATCTTTCGGTGGTCTTGGTATAATGGTGCATGAGCCGCGGCCCATGAAACTTTAACCACGGCTCGCTGGTGGCCTGTTCTATATGGTTGCTAGACGCACGATTATGGCTAAATGTAACCTTAAATAAAATCAAAACTACTGAGGCTACAGGGCTCCAATGTGGTATGTTTGATGATTGGTGGGTGGATGATCAACATACCAATTAGCGTCCCTCTAGCCTCAGTAGTTTTTAAGATCTGAGGGCGGACAGAAAAAGTGCCGACGGAATTACATTCATTAAGGGATAGTAAAAAGTAGAAAGAAACACTTACTGTTACAAGATTTGAAATATCCCAACATCTGCTGTAGGTGGTTTATTAGGAACAGGAATATAAATTAAATTTATGGAGTTTTCTGGTTATGATAAACCATCTGATAGCCAGACTAGGCATTCATCCTAACTATCTACCTGATCCTTTTTTTCAACTTTTATTATGTTTCGTTATCCTAAACAGCTCAGGTTTTCTCATAACAAGTGGAAATATTTATGCAACATCACTGACCAATATAACACGGCTGTAGAGAATGATATCACGGAATTAAAAGAAAAAAAAGTTAAAAATGCGCTGAAGTTTCTCCGGCACAATCGAGTTTTCTTTACAGTCGCTACACCGTATAATCAAGGCCACCGAAAATAGATCCATCTTTCGGTGGTCTCGATATAATGCTGTATGAGCCGAGGTCCATTGAAACTTTAACCACGGTCCTTTGGTGGTCGATCCTATAGCGTTGCCAGAAGCACGATTATGGCTAACTTTAACCTTAAATAAAAAAAAAAACTACTGAGGCTAGAGGGCTGCAATTTGGTATGATTGATGATTGGAGGGTGGATGAACAACAGACCAATTTGCAGTCCTCTAGCCTCTGTAGTTTTTAAGATCTCAGGG
>JANJGK010000018.1:40697459-40699959 GCA_039081455.1 Macrobrachium rosenbergii
ATATATATATATATATATATATATATATATATATATATATAATATATATATATATATAATATATATATACTATATAATATTATATATATAATATATATATAATATATATCGTTCCCCATTTGCTTCATACTCGTACACACAAATCCCACTACTGGTTCGTCTTATCCCCAGTATATAAACTTGCCATAAATAGAGAATAACAGGAGCTACTTAGAAACCCTATGAAGTGTCTTTTGTTTTTTATAACGTATTATCTCTACTCCTTTTAATGAACGTCCGTACCATCCCACACAACGATATGGAAAAGACGACCAATACAAAATATAAATGTGTTTGTTTAATGATGAAGAATGATTACCCAAACACCGCTATATCTGAAGACTTGCTTCTACAGCAGGTGGAAACCGAGTGACTACCACTCTAATACCTTATAATTTTTTCCTATTCTTTTATTCTTTTTATTCTAATATCCTTATTTTTCCTATTCTATCATTGTCTGACATCACTAGAGACAAGTTTCTGTGCCTTATCCAGATTGTTACCTTAACTTTTTTTTTTTAATATCTGATGAGTGATTGTTTACTTCCTGATTCTCGATATGCTGAAGACTACACATGACCTGGAATTATCCACATGGTATGAGGTCCATTCCTCTATAAAAAAAAAATTGTTTAATGACGAACAGTGATTAACCAAACCTAACTATATCTGAAGACTTCCTTCTACAGCAGGCGGAAACCAAGTGACTTCTATCTAACACCTTATAAGGACCCAATATTGGCAACTGAATTTGTGCAAGGTAAGCCTGAGGACTAACCCGACTGCAGAGAACTAAACTCTGGTCTTCTTTCTCATTTTTTTTATTAAAAAATGGATCATTCAGGTCATGTGTAGACTTCAGCATGTCGACAATCATGAACGAAACGATCACACAATCAGATATAAAAAAATTAAGGGGACAGCCTCGATAGGACACAAAACCTTGTCTATAGTGATGTCAGACAGTGATAGAATAGGAAAAAATAAGGACATCAGAATAAAGAAATAAGATAAAAGAATAGGAAAAATAAAAGATAATAGAATAGGAAAACAGAAATGGCTGGCTACAAGAAAGTACAGCAGGATTGTTGAGAGAGCTGATTCTTCTTAAACCAATCCACGACTCGTATATAACTAAATGCATATAAAATACTATACAGTTCACTGATGTGTCCACTACACCAGTCAGAGTTGTTCCATAGTTAACCCCTAAAATTGATATGTTAATGTCATAATTAATTCTTACCATATAATTTTTATAGCACAGTCAATGGGAAAACCAAAGTGAATTAAATCAATTACTAGAATTAAATTAAATTGTACTTACCTTTTATTTTGGAGCTTGCGCCTTCCTGTTACTTTTGATGCCTGAAATACGGAAAGTATTATATAAAAAAACAGAAGAGATTAAACACACATCACTCAAGATGAAATACTCCAGTTCATATACAGGGTATACATATATATGTAATATATATAATATATATAGTATATATATATATAAAATATATAATACATGTTGCTTACACGCACTCTCTCTCTCTCTCTCTCTCGCTCTCTCTCTCTCTCTCTCTCTCTCTGAACTTGCTGAAATTATGCATTGTTCGTCCCCAAAGTTGTCGTGAGCGTGAGAATTTTTAGGCAACGAGCAACGAAACAAGGAGACATTAGAATGCGAAATAATTTCACGAAACTCTCCTCTGGAGTTTTAACTCTAAAGTTGTGCCCTGAACAAATTAACATCTCTGTTTAATTGGAAGCTGCATTAGCTCATGTTGCCTAAACCCGAATCTGAGCTGCAGTTTTCTGGTAAAGTTTCATCCTGGGTCTTCGCCACATTAATGAAAAGTTTGATAAAAAAAATATATATATATATGCATAAAGGTTGCTTTGCTGAACTGCTGAACTGGCAATTTTCTCTAAACAGAGTCCTAACCTCCTACAATACTATAAGGCTTCTTATGTTGATTACTTCATTTTCTCACAGTCCCTGTCATTGAGGACATATGATTCATGTGTAGATTTTATTTTCACAAAATACCCGATTACATTCTCTAGCTCTGAAATCTGCTAATATATTATCTCTGTCTACCAGCAACCCATTCTTGGGGTACCTAATTGATTTTTTCATTGTCCTCTTCATTGATTCAGACGTCTGATTTGTGAGAAAATTGTGCTTCCACAAAGCATCCGGATACATTATTTCGCTCTGAAATCTGTAGCTGTTTTTTCTGGATCTACATTTGACCCATTATGAAAAGCTGGATCCATTTGAAAATATCTGTAACTCGAAACACAAGTGGTTCGCATGTTATCTGATACATGCGTGGATCTTTGAACACTGACTCCAGTATTTGTTGCTCGAACCTGGATTGCTTTCCAGTTCTGAAGTAGTTAAAAGTTAGAACAGTTACCGGTATGCACCACTTGATCCATTCTAGAGTACTTTACAGGTAGCAGC
>JANJGK010000018.1:40704959-40742459 GCA_039081455.1 Macrobrachium rosenbergii
TATAGATATGTATATATATACATATATATGTATATATATGTGCATATGTTGTGTGTGCGTGTGTATGCAAATGTGTGTCTAGTATGTCTTGTATGGTCATTAAGGCTATCTGATTCGAATACATAAAATAACAAATTCAGGTCTTGACTGAGTTTGGCAGCAAGACCAAAAGGTTGCTGATTAATTTGTTCTCTGTTTAATTCCATTACTGCCGAAGGAAGCTATTTCTTTTTCATTCTTTTTCTTTTGCCTGCTGGAACTAATAATTAATTCCCCGTTCATATTTGAGTGGCTCATACATGAATCGCCTTTTATTTGTTAAAAAAATTCCAGCAATCAGCTGTTGGGTTTTTTGTTGAAGATTCTTTCAACCGATCTACATCGCTTAAAGCCTTCACATGCGTATTTGAATATTTTGGCTTATTGCGGCTTATCATAATTAAGCATTTTGCAAAATAACAATATATAAGGAATAGAAAAAGCTGTACGATTTTATCCCACATACAGTATTGCAAAACTTATCGTCAACAAAAGAATTTTTGGCGATTCATTTTATGGCTCCAAGACCGAATGGCGATAAGTTACCAGCAAAAACAACTGTTTACTTCAGATCTCGCTTCCATTTGCGTATAGGAAACATATCCTTAGTTTCGCCTTTTCTATGCCTCCCCCTTCTCCCTTATTCTCCTCTCTCCCTTATTCTCCTTTCTCGTTTATTTTCCTTTTACGTCCGAGATTCTCGAGCAACCCTACATCCATTTCAGTGGCGTAGGGAACATTCTTCTTCTTCTTCTTCCTCTTCCGCTCGAGCTTTGAGACTCTTCAAGGAGACCAGAAACAGAAGCGAGTGAAAAGGACTATCCATCTTCGCGTTGCTTTTACTTCATTTCCTTTCAGTTCGTCTTTGCTGTAGCGAAGCTCTTCGCCTTCAGAGCGTCGGAAAAGGGTAGGATTTTACATTTCTCTGCCTGCTGCGTTAGGTTCATCTCGGGCTCGGATATGCGTACTGGCGCTCATACAAACACACACATACGCACACACACACAACATATATATATATATATATATATATATATATATATATATATATACATATATATATATATATATATATATATATATATATATATATATATACAGTTATATATTATATAGATATACATATACATGTGTGTGTACAAACACACATACACAAACGTATATATATATATATATATATATATATATATATATATATATATATATATATATATATATATATATATATATATATATAATATTTGCTTTAATCGTTACTGCCTTAGACCTAAATAATATAGTAAAGTATACAATAGACGGCTAAGGTATAAAAAAAAAAATAAAAGCACTCGATGAAAAATCGATGTGGAGGAATTTTATAGTAAATCCGTCTCTCGAAACAGTGACTGTTAATGACCAGGAAAAGAAATTATATTCCTTAAGACTAAGACACTTGCAATAGTTTAATACCTACTCTCTCGTTCCGGTGTGTCCCGTGACGCGGTTCAGCAGAAGATGTTGCCTTCACGTTACTCCGCTTTACATCTTTTCAATAAAGCTGTTAAGTGGTCCTTTGATTTTCATTTCATATATGCCAAGTGGGCATTATGGGTTAGTACCTGGAAACCAAAAGAAATTTCTGATTTAGTATCAGGGAAATAAAAGATTTTTTTTATATCATGCATTATCACAATTAGGAACTGAGGAATACATGTCATTTGATAGAGGAAAATGGTTTTATTATATTACTGAACTAGATCTGTAATTTAAACCTTAGAGGATGATAATTAAGAATATCGTGAACCGACCCTCAGTTTAAATGAGCATTTTCCACTCGCATGTAATTCCATTTACTGTATGTTTAAAGTAAAGTATTACATATTTGAGATAGAAACAGCTAATTCCTATGTTGATGAAAGTTGGAATGCGGTTGAATTTTCCAAGAATAATGAGAGATAGGGGAGTAAATTATGTCGGACGGCAGTAAACAATGGTATAGGCCTAAGTTCCCCAGTGCAAAAATTCTGATCACGTAACATTCGGATGACAGACTCGTTAGGAAAACAAAGAAGTTTTCCCCTTTTCTCGTAGGCTTCCAGTATTCATCCTCCGTAACACACAAGTGGTAGAATGGAGCAATGTTGCAAATGCACCATTTACTAATCCTGCGCCCAGAAATGCCGGATTACTAATCATTTATCCTGGTGGTATGTCGTCCAAAAGCCTCGCTCTTAAACTGGGAGTGTCATCAAGTTTTCTAAAAAGTAGCTTTACCACACAATCATCAGTGTATCATTAACTTTTTCCCTTAATCATTCAAGAGTTAGGCATCAGTGAGATGCTTAATTCTGTTTTTGCGAACATCAGTACAGGAGTCTTTCTCAAGATAATATATATATATATATATATATATATATATATATATATATATATATATATATATATATATATATATATATATATATATATATATATATATATATATATATATATATATATATATATATATATATATATATATATATATATATATATGTAGCTGAAGAGCAACGAACCTTCTCCAAAGACGAGTTTGAAACCGATAGTACTCCATAAGCCTTCTGACTCTTAGTTGGGTGAGTCTGTAGAGCTGCGGACTGTCACTCGATGGGCCGGAGTTCAATTCCCCGGCCGGCTGATGAAGAGTTAGAGGAATTTATTTCTGGTGATAGAGATTCATTTCTCGCTATAATGTGGTTCGGATTCCACAATAAGCTGTAGGTCCCGTTGTTAAGTAACCAATTGGTTCTTAGCCACGTAAAATAAGTCTAATCCTTCGGGCCAGCCCTAGGAGAGCTGTTAATCAGCTCAGTGGTCTGGCAAAACTAAGGTATACTTAACTGTTAACTTCATAAGCCTTCTGATTTGGAACACACTGCGTATTCCACATACAAATAATATGTACAAGTTTTAAAGCTTTGGATAAAACGTTATACCTTGGAAGGTAACATATAGTTTGTTGAAAATTATGCAAATTTAAGGTCATATTATCAAGTAGGCTCTACTTTTTAAATTGTTTATCCCAATAATTATGTAACTGTCATATTTAAATCGAGCTCAAGAACCATTTTTTTATATCCTTTAAAATCGAAAATGGCAGCGGGAGGTGATAATTTCTTTGTATTTTGTGATGAGTCTATTTTTCGATATCAGAATTTCACTATCTATATATTACAAAAGTCTGAAACGTTTGTTTGCACACCGGAAGCTAACCGGGGATGGTACTGCCCGTTGACTTCCCCCTCCACAACCCATGAAACTTTAATTACGGCCCGGTGGTGGCCTATCCTATATCGTTGCCATAAGCACGATTATGGCGAATTTTAACCTTTAATAAAATAAAAACCACTGAGGCTAGAGGGCTGCAATTTGGTATGTTTGATGATTGGAGGGTGGATGAGCAACACACCAATTTACAGCCCGCTAGCCTCAGTAGTTTTTCCGATCTGAGGGCCCGACAGAAAAAGTGCGGACGGAGAGACAAAGCCGGCACAATAGTTTTCTTTTACAGAAAAATAAAATGCTATGTAGTGCATAATTGGCAGTGTAGATGTAAACTGTAAATAGCTAATCTGTGAGTTTATTACATTCGACTCTGTAAACGGGTCTGTTGTGCTGTCTATAAAAATGACACAAATTTATAACCTCAGTGGGGATATAACCTTTTCTTTTTACTGTTTGTTTAGTTATATTACTTATTCGAACATTTTAGTTATATTATTTATTCGAACATTTTAATCCTACTTTTTGAAGCCCGTATGTATCGATCATCACTAAAAGTATAAAAAAAATTACACTCCATAGAATGCATGCATCAAAAATATTTTATATTCATTGGCAATTTAATTACCGCTGTCTCTTTACAAATCAGTGACTGGTCGGGTTCAAGAGACAAAAAAAAAGTATTCTTTATTTTTTTCGTAAGTTTTTCATTCCGATAATTTAGAAGACGAAGCTGGAAATTTTCCACATTCTATATAATTTCCAACTTTAGGATTATAACCCTCTACATCCTCCCAAATGACTCCTGAACAACCAACACTTTTTCTCAAATTACTCAACACTTGCATCCGCCGCTTTTACGAAAACACCATCCCGCCCACAAAATTAGGACTGTTTTTTCTCCCCCGGATATGAAATGTTCTTTAGTCGCCCGCCTCTGATAAAAAGAGTTGGGGGGCAGGGGGGCGGGAATCGCGAGTTACTGTACAAATGATAAAGTTGGTGGGTAAAAATGCGTTTTTTTTCGTTTTAAGAGGGAGAGGAAGTGACATATTTTTCTCGTAAAAGACACGTTTTGGGGTTTCATTTTGCATCAGTTTTTTTTCTTACTTTGACCTCGTTTGCTGCGCTCCATAATAAACTGTGAGTTTTTTTTTACCCCCTTTTAAGCGAATGGTCTTTTAAAAAGAAAGATCATATTTTAATTTCTCATTTTGTTTTCCTCTCTCTCTCTCTCTCTCTCTCTCTCTCTCTCTCTCTCTCTCTGTTATTTTTCCAACGTTTCTGGTCTTCCCTTTTAACCTTTTTACTTTTAAATTTAGTTTTTTGTCTATATCGGCATTTGTCTGAAGTAATCTTTTTACCTGCTATATGTTTGCCAAAAAACTTGCCATTGATGTTTAATGGTAATAGCATGAATAGAAAACTGACATTTTTTACTGATGTCTTTATATTACCTTAGCGTTATGAGTGTTCAATGATCTCATAATTAACTGACTCTCTGTAGATTGAAGACTGTCAATAAAATCAATCATATGGAAGACACTGGGGCAATAAGTTGACAGCACTTCAAATGCGCATCACACTTTGTCATGTCTTAGTAATGTGTTAGTTTTGCATTGACGTACAAAAACAAGTAAAAAATGCGCCGAGCTTTCTTCGGCGCAATCGAGTTTTCTGTGCAGCGTATATGTTGCATGAAACTCTCAGCCGCGGCCCATGAAACTTTCAGGGACCGTGGTGGCCTGTGTTGTTGACACTTATAGCGGTGCCAGACGCACGATCATGGCTAACTTTAACCTTAAATAAGATAAAAACCACTGAGGCTAGAGGCCTGCAATTTGGTATGTTTGATGATTGGAGGGTGGATTATCAACATAGCAATTTGCAGCCCTCTAGCCTCAGTAGGTTTTAAGATCTGATGGCGGACAGAAATAGTGCGGACGGACAGACGAATAGCCATTTCAATAGTTTTCTTTTACAGAAAACTAAATATTAGAGAACGCTGTTGTCAAGTTTCACCCACTTGAACGGTCTTCCTCTTAGGAGATGTTGCATAAGCTCCTGCTTCAATGTTCTTAACATATTTCCAAGGCGACTCTCCCAAGTTCTATACTAATGGCAACGGTATAATGAAAATTGCTAGAATATATCTGTTTGCACATATTGCATCTTGCTTCGATTCGCAATAATGGATCTCAGTAATAATGAATTGACATCTGTTTTTTTTCATTTTAGATGTCTATAATGCACCTTGCACATGGAACCCTGAGGGGCGCTGGTGATTTATGTATGAAAAAGAAATCGCGATTCTGCTGTTTAAAATTTTCATCTGGATTTCACAGGGGGGAACAGTTGAGCAACAGCAAATGCCTTGAGCCCCAGGACGTGCAAAAAAAATGTAGAGGCTGAATAATTGATTCTGCAGAAAGCTGGGAATGTGTCAGAAGCAGGAATACCAAAACGAGAATGATATTATTTGACTAAATAATCTAAAATGGTAATATTGGTAGTGTGGGATACAAAGTAAGCATATATATATATATATATATATATATATATATATATATATATATATATATATATATATATATATATACATATATATATATATATATATATATATATATATATATATATATATATATATATATATATATATATATATATATATATATATACATATATATATTTATATATATACATATACATATATATATATATATATATATATATATATATATATATATATATATATATATATATATATATATGAGTATATATATATATACATATACATACATATAATTCATTCATTTATGACTTAGTAAAATTCATCAGAGCAACAAGAGAGGAACGTACTCAACTCAGGAGAAGGAAATAGCATAAGTAAGCAAATACACTATAAGTCAACAAATAATAAAAGCAGATCAATGACTGATTCACAAATAATGACACGGAAGCCTCCATCTTACCACTCCATCGACGAGAGAGACGTCGTATTTGAACAAACTTCCTATTCTCATTTTTCTTCATTTTTCGAAAGGAGACCCGCCATAAAAGGCAAAAAAAAAAAAAAAAAAAAGAGGGAGAGAGAGAAGGAGATGAGAGGAAAGGGGAGCCTTCCCCTCAATCAGACGTTCCCGTCTCCTTACGTCGGTATTAATGGAGAAATATGTTTATTAGAAACATACAGTGATGTTAAGCCTCTCCTAGCAACACCCCGTCCGCCAAACTTATGTCATTAGCTGCAGCCTCTTCCAGGGAAATACAAGGAGTCTAGGGGAAATTCAGACCTTTTTCTCAGGTTTTCCCTTTACTCTCAAAGTGTCCCTGTCTTCTTTCCGTTGTTTATGTTTATAAGAAGGATAATATGATGCAGTAAATTATTAATAACTAGTTTGTTTTTTTTCAGGTTGAACTTACAAAATGTTTTCTGATGTCGCATCCAACTACGCCTGGTTTACCCTTACTACCACACCACATATACAGTAGCTATGCCCAAACACACAACCATCACATATTACACACACACACACACACACACACACATATATATATATATATATATATATATGAATAAATATAAATATATATATATATATATATATATATATATATATATATATATATATATATATATATATATATATATATATATATATATATATATATATATATATACTCGTACACACACACACACATATATATATATATATATATATATATGAATAAATATAAATATAAATAAATATATATATATATATATATATATATATATATATATATATATATATATATATATATATATATATATATGTATTATATAGGCTATATATGAATATATATTCACATTTACGATCACTCATTAGGTAAAAATAGGTAAGTAACACACGCACAAGACTTCAGGCAAACAACTGAGAAAAAATATCATTCAACAGTAACTGTTCGTTTTAGAAAAAAAAGGAAAAATCTTTACCCAAACAATAGATTTCCCGTATAATATCAAATAAACAGTTGCTTCTTTCACTCTTGAATATCCTTATCCGTCATATTGCGTTTCACAATTAATAAAAAAAAAAAAATACGAAACGAGATCTGAGGCAAGTTATTAAATCATATTAAATTGCTAAACCCCCACCTGTTGTATTGTTCTTCAAAAAATAAAAGTTTTTCGGTTCCTTCTATTCGTTGTCTATTGTTCTGCTTCCTCCGGTTACACAAAACAAAACACCTATAGTAGTGTATAATAACAGATCATATTGCTAAAAGTGACGAGAGAAGATCATTACACGTTGCGGAAACACCTAGTGAAATTATTTGTGCCGGAAGAAATTCTGAAAAAATAAAAATCCTTTCCCTTATAAGAGGGAATTTGAATGTGCTTCATATGCATATGTATTATATACCTATACATATACGTACATATGTAAATATGTATATCTATATAATATATATATATATATATATATATATATATATATATATATATATATATATATGTGTGTTTGTGTATGTGTGTTTTTGTATATATATATATATATATATATATATATATATATATATATATATATATATATATATATACCGTAATTTAAATGGAGGGGAACAGGAAATGAATGTTTCTTAGAGGTGAATCTTATAACTAAGGATGGACGTCAATGGAGGAAATATGAATATCATACGAGATGCTCTCTCTCTCTCTCTCTCTCTCTCTCTCTCTCTCTCTCTCTCTCTCTCTCTCTCTCTCTCTCTCTGTCTATTTGTTTGTCTGTCTGTCTGTCTGTCTCTCATCGCCCGATCTTTGACCCACAGCAGAGAGAGAGAGAGAGAGAGAGAGCGCAGAAGCAGATGAGTTGACAAAAAAAGAAATGTAACGATCGAGGACAAATGTATTGACGCAAAGATAAATCAACAAAAAAGTTTGAAAAATCAGGAAAAAGAATGAAAATAAAAAATAACGTTGACTGAAACTGAATCAAAAGATAAGAGTGCGTAACAAAAGTATTGAAAGAATGTGATGTTTTGAGAAAATTCGGAAAAGTAAAGAGAACTCAACATGAAATAAAGGCATTTTAAAAGAAGTTATGTGCAGATCCATTAATATGAAGAAAAACTTATTTACCAAAACGGAAAAGACGTAAATCTCAAGAAGTGGATGGAACGCTAACTTATAAATAAAAAAAAATCATTGGTAAGATATAGACATTAGAAACACCAAATCATACTTGCTGCAGATACATTTATTATATCTCTTTAGATTTACAAAAATGCCACAACGGTGACACTGTACAAGTACAGAAAAACAGAAATGCTAGACCTGTCTAGACTGAAGTAAATTATAATAATTGATATATGGAATATCAGACAATATAGACATGGGAAATTTGTTTGGAAATCGTTGGAACAATTTTATTTAAATTAGTCTCCCAGTCTCAACCTTTGCAGTGAAGATTATATCATGCATTCAGCTGAAATTCAATACTGAAAGGAAATATTTTCTTGGTATATATTTTGAAATTATGAATTCCACTTGAATGATTTCCATCAAATAGGCTTCAACATTTCTATCCCAGATATTGGTTCTGGTTGTAATTCATAGTCTTTTGTTGTTAAAAAGAAAATTCCCTACAGAAGTAAAATTAATCATTTGAAACTACAGATTGTCAGTGTAGCTTATAAAACATTAAACATGGTTATCTCCTGAAATAACAAAATCGTAAGTGTATGTGGCCTTTTTATTCATATTTGGTAAATTCGCAAATTCATATAATTCTTCCAA
Source organism: Macrobrachium rosenbergii (assembly GCA_039081455.1). Taxonomy (NCBI): domain Eukaryota; kingdom Metazoa; phylum Arthropoda; class Malacostraca; order Decapoda; family Palaemonidae; genus Macrobrachium; species Macrobrachium rosenbergii. The sequence goes on from JANJGK010000018.1 coordinate 40,714,021, forward strand.
TGAAATCCGGTGATAAAATAATTTCGGTATCTTAAAATTCCCGAAGACAACATAGGAAACGCTGAAAAGAAAGGTATGAGTGTATGTAAGCCGAAGTCTACGAAAAACAAAATAAATAAATAAATAAAAGAATAAAAGAGGCTTAACAAATTTTGTAGTGCAGCATATTCCATTCTGATAAACCATTTTGTCAGTTTTTTCTTGTTTAATTGATTGATTTTAAAATTACCATTAATGCACGTGCATGTAATATGCACTAAGCGTACCAATAGCTTTTATTGCAAAGTTTGAATAGTAATGATAAATAGTTTAAATGGATCTACTTATCTTGTACTGTAACTCAGAAAAAAGATGGCGCCAAGTAAATATAGAATTTAGTGGCTAAGTAGATCCTAAATTTTGATGAAAACAATAGACAGATATTAATGAAGAAAAGAGAATAAAAAAAATTTCTGACCAAAATATCGTTTATGGTGCACCAGTCGCTCGCAGCTGCAATACAGCTATTTTTCTAAAACTTTCCATATGTCAACAAATCACATATGAACTTAGGCAGGTTATACAGCGGTTCCCAGATGCCCATCACTCGACAGAATTAAATTTTTAGGGTACCACTTTGGCAATATATAACGGATGATGTAAAACCCTGGTAGCTTGGCGGGTGTTCCTGCAAATTCTTTGTGGCAACATCCAGTGCCGTTGGGAATATGCATCTGACAGGATACTACCGGAAATTCTTCTGAAAAAAATACCTAACGCTTAAGTAGCTCGCAGACGAAAGGGCTAGAATCTCTTAATTTCCTGTTTTTGTCTTTTAGTTTTCTATAAAAGAAAATTATTATGCCGGCTTTGTCTGTCTGTCCGCACTTTTTTCTGTCCGCACTTTTTTCTGTTCGTACTTTTTTCTGTCCGCACTTTTTCCGTTCGTACTTTTTCTCTCCGCCGTCGGATCTTAAAAACTACTGAGACTAGAGAGTTGCAAACTGCTATTTGCTATGTTGGTCTGCCACCCTCCTATCATTAAACTTACCAAATTGTAGCTCTCTAGCCTCAGTAGTTTTTATTTTATTTAAGGTTAAATTTAGTCATAATCGTGCTTCTGGCAACGATACTGGATAGGCCACTACCTGGCTGTGTTTAAAGTTTCATGGGTCACGGCTCATATAGCATTATACCGAGACCACCGAAAGATATATCTGTTTTCAGTGGCCTTGATTATACGCTGTAGCGGTTGTACAGAAAACTCGGTTGCGCCGAAGAAACTCCGGCGCATTTTTTCCTTGTTTTTTTTGCTAGATTAAACTGGTCGTATTCCGGCACAAGCTTTTGCTCATAAGAAACAGCCTTAGATAGGAGATTTTAGTTTGGAAGATTTAACTTGAAGAAAAAAAGACAGTTAAAGTTAGAAACCCCTTTAAGCACTGTGGTAACCGTAATACAAACTAAAATATTTTAGTCCTGGCTGAAGACACACCAGCATTTTGTTATGATTATCCCAAGGGAAAAAACAGCCTCATACTGAAGCGAAAAAAATATTTTTTCCAGACAAAAGCACCATATTTTTTGCCGATAAGTAAATGAACTTTAACAGTGTTCAAAAGAATCTTCATGCACTTTCAAGAGCATGAAATACCTGTCTTATCAACATTAGATGTCATCTGATCAACAATGGTTATTATCTTCATAATGAAAAAAAAAAAGATAGGAATAATTCTTAAGTGAATTACGCTCATAAGCGTATTCCGTGAAACGGTGAATTTTGAGTGAATGAGGCATCCTATGCAATAATAATAATAATAATAATAATAATAATAATAATAATAATAATAATAATAATAATAATAATAAAGATACTCGAATAAGCAGATGTCCAGAGAAGTAGAATCTGTTCTACAAGTCGAGAATGCACTCGCGATACCGAGAGGACGAGGACACAATGAAGAGGCTCATTATGGAAAATGTAACCCCTACCGAAGCTGACACTGAACTCGAACTCATCATTTACTATCAGAATCGACGCAACGTCACGCACCACCCCGTGACGTCACGCTCCAGCCCCGTCGGTCCGCCAGTCTGCAGCGACACAACCTTCAAGCCCGAGAATTGGTTTACACGGATGTACTATGTGCCATAAATGGCAGAAGCTCCATAGTGATCTTTCTAGACTTAGAAAAGGCATATGAGCTAGCAAATGCAGCAACCATCCTCTCCCCCTTAGTCAGGAAGAGGATCAAAGGCAACCTACTTGCATGGACAAAAGGCTATATGCAATGCAGAGAAGCCAGGGTAGTGTTCCAAGGCAGAATGTCAGAGTACTACCCTCTTGAAAATGGCACTCCCCAGGGAGGTATACTAAGCCCCTTCCTGTTCAATGTCCTAGTGGGGAATCTAGCCTGCCTAGAACTACCACAGGGAGTAGAGGTCTTTATATATGCTGATGATGTTCGCATCACCAGCACAAGCCCTTGAAGGCCACTCCCTAAGATGCAAGAAGCCTTGCAACAAATAGAGGACAAATGCACACAGCTGGGACTCAAGATCAACATTAACAAGACAAAAGCCATGGGAATAAAGCATGGTCAAAACCCACCTAACTTTCAGCTGAGGGGAGACACCATAGACTGGGTGGACAGCTACACATACCCGGGAGTCTGCATTGCAAACACACTGTCTCCCGAGAAAGAGATACACCTCCTCAAGGCCAAAACAAGAATTGGACTCAACGCTCCTAAGAGGATAATAATTCCGCAAGAAGGAGCCACATACCATCTGCTCAGAAGGTTCTACTCGCAAATCATCAGAGCACAAGTAGAATATGCAGCACCAGTCCTGACAAGTCTCAGGAAGGATCAGCAGCAAAGGCTGGAGGTCATCCAGAACTTCTGGAAAGCCCTCCTACAATGAAAACTAAAATCCAAGATGGATGAACACCATGCCTTGCGTGAGAAGGCTATGACACTGCAAGAAGAATGGGCAACCATACGACAAAATAGCGAGCAGAATAATAATAATAATAATAATAATAATAATAATAATAATAATAATAATAATAATAATAATAATAATAATAATAATAATAATATATTAAAATGTCTTAGGCTTAGGAGTCTACAGCGCAATGCAACAAGGTTGAAAATTACTTAGTAAAAGTAGCGCATCTCTTAGAAAAAGATATTCCAATAAAATACAAAATGAGCATTTATATTCAAGGTCAAAACACAATTGCCTATTCCCTCATGAAAAATTTATTATTATTATTATTATTATTATTATTATTATTATTATTATTATTATTATTATTATTATTATTATTATTATCATCGTAATTTCTCAATCTCTCACATGAGCTTCTTTGTAGCAGCAGGTAAATTATATGGCAGCTATCCAAAGTTCATTTATTCCCTGACGTTTCGGCAGGACTTTTTACCATTTTCAAGAAGGCAAATGAAGCCATAGTTGTACCCATGGTTTCATACGCCTTTTGAAAAATGATACAACGTCCTACCGAAATGTCAAGGATTAAAGGAACTTTGGCTTGGACAACTGCCGAATAATTTACCTGCTGCTATAAAAAATTTGTTAGTATTAAATACAAAGGCCAATAACAGAACTTTCAGATGAGAGTTCAACCATGAAATTGGAAAAATGGTTCAACATTACTAATTCATAGTCATGCAGACACAAAAGGATATTTTATATTCAAGGTGTCAACAATAAAAAAAAAAGTAAAAAATGCGCTGAAGTTTCTTCGGCGCAATTGAGTTTTCTGTACAGCGTATATTGCTGTATGAGACTTTCAGGCGTAGCCCATGAAACTCAACCACAGTCCGGTGGTGGCCTCAACCTCGACCCATGAAATTGCTAGCCGTGGCCCATGAAACTCATCACACTGTCCGGTGGTGGCCTGTGTTGCTGGTACCTATATCGGTGCCAGAAGTACGATTATGGCTAATTTTAACTTAAAATAAAATAAAAAATACAGAACCTAGAGGGTTGCAATTTGGTATGTTCAATGGCTGGAGGGTGGACGATCGACATACCAATGTGCAGCCCTCTTGCGTCAGTAGATTTTAAGATCTGAGGGCGGACAGGAAAAGCGCGGACGGACAGGCAAAGCCATCGCAACAGTTTCCTTTTACAGAAAACTAAAAGCCGGCAATCATTCATGAAGATGTAGCTCAAAAGGACAGAATTTAAAAATAAAATGATCACAGCAACGTTGGTAAGAAAGACACCAAATTGTTAAGAGAGTCAGAATTGGTGTTAATCCCGCCCACTAATCCTATCACACACACACAATCATATATATATATATATATATATATATATATATATATATATATATATATATATATATATATATATATATATATATATATATATATATATATATATATATATATATATATATATATATATATATATATATATATATATATATATATATATATATATATATATACACACAAATACGCAGAACAGAAATTTGAACTATAATGTCGGATAGGTGTCATACACCAAAAATTGCCTTATATTTAATCTAATCAATTAGAAAAACAGGATGATCCAACAACAAATCAAACCTGGATGAATTTCAGTGCTTGCAAGACCTGAAAATACAATGGGCAATTGAGCATTATGAGGGTAAGGGAAAGGGAAGCCCTCATGTTTCCAGGATTCATGCAATGACAATACATCAACAGCATGACCAGTTTATGAAAATAACATATTATAATCATTGTCAAAATGTCCTGGTCCTGCATTTATGCAACTCGCCACATAATCCATAATCCCAGCAGCCAGAATGAGGGAACATTAACAAACTGAACATTTCCAATTTATTTCACCTCTTTGAGGTATGATTCAATTTATGATCGGCATTGTCATGGCATCATTGTCCTCGTTGCATGTAACCTTTAACACGAAATGAATTCTGTCGAAATATAATGACGTTTTCTTTATTGCAGGAGTAATGCCAAATAAAAGACTTTTAGTAATCAATCGTACATCCATATATCCAATTTATGAAACTTGATAATTTGCAGATGTCGTTGTAACTTGAATCAAGTTTATGAAAACCACGGAGATATATAATTGACATAACGTGTGATATCATGGCAGAAAACAATAACTTCGTTGATGAGATTTTAAAAAGTGGAATAAGTGATAAGTGGAATCAGTGATGAAGAAAAGAAAGAATGATTTCATCAACCCCTTTCTTTACCCTTCTTTCTGATTTGAATGCAGAAATAATTTTCTCGTTATTCGAAAGCAATATTATCTAATATTAAGTTTAATCAAGAAAAAATCAAAGGGTTATTTGGAAAGAGAAAAAAGAAAAAGAAATTATAGAAGAAAGTCAGAAGAAAAGGCTTAATTCAGTTCCTAATACAAGCTTAGATTTGTGGCAGTGATCTTTTCAGCCAGATAATCTGAGACCTCATTTTTATCTTATTCTTCAGGAAATTATTTTCATTACTAAAGAATAGGAATTATATCCCAAATGTGTAACTTCAGAGGAAATTCATCATCTTTTGTGCTAAAACGAATAAATGAAGTGTAAATATTGAGTCATTGTAATAAAGGCATTGAAGAAAAAGTTTTAAGGAGCTGCAGGATTTGGGTAAAAAAGGTTAGGGAAAAAGAAAATTAATCTCACCCAGATTTTTGGCTGAATTTTAGTTACAAATTACTAGATATAAATTGCTTGAATGAAATGGAAAGGAATATAGAGTTTAAGCACAAAGGCCAAGCACTGGGACCTATGAGGTCATTCAGTGCTGGAAAGGAAATTGAGAGTAGGTAGGTTTGAAAGGTGTAACAGGAAGAAAACCTCGCAGTTGCACTATGAAATAATTATTATGAGAAGGTGGACAGCAAGATGGTAGAAAGATATGAATGGAGGTACAGTAAAAGGAATGAAAGGGGTTACAGCTAGGGGCCGAAGGGACGCTGCAAAAAAAAAAAAAAAATAAGAAATTGCTTGAGGATGCAAATGCAATATGACATTTAGGTAAATCTGAGTGAAGAAATGTTGTATATTTAGATGACCTTTGAACTTTCATGATCTGAAATATGTTTGCATAGTATGTTTTAATTTTGTCTCAATTTTCATTGTTTTTTTTTTTTACGTTTCAAAAAATTGTATGTCTTTATTTTCAGGATTCAGAGCTGTTGTCTTTTATAAAATATCGACACTTTCATGAACTAATTTTTCTTTGCACGACTGTTTGTAAACAGTTATTACAGGTATTTTTGTTTATAAAAATTTTTTTTTGTATACCTATTTTTGTGGTTAATCCTGCTCCAGTTCGATAGCAAGCCCAAACGATATTGAATTTCTAGAGACTAAAATTTTAATAACATTTACACACTTCTTTTTAAAAAATAACAATCTTTTGTTTGTTGTAAAATATTTACCGAACAACAGATCATCGTTGTAAAAAACACCCGTTATTCTTTATTTTCCTCTCAGAAGTCGTTAAGCCCAAAAAAAACAATGATTTTCCACTAGCTCAAATCGATTTAATAACTCTCAGATACTTCCATAAAAAAACCCATCTTTTTATTGTAAAATATTTACCGGACAGCAGATCATCACTGCGAAAAACACTCTATTCTTCTTCACTTGTTCCTCAGGAATTGTTTACGTGTTCTGGAAAGGTCAGCGTGTCTAGGGCTATATTCCCTAAACGTTGGTAAACACGAAATTACTTTATCAGATTCCACGAAACAGCCGGAACATTTCGCCTAAAACTTGTTTCCCCAAATCTTGCGTGTCAAGCCTCCGTTTCTCTTGGGTTGTTCTTCACTGCCTCACTTTGCGTTTCTCGTTTGTGTATATATATATATATATATATATATATATATATATATATATATATATATATATATATATATATATATATATATATATATATATATGTATGCATAAATATACTCCCACACACACACACACACACACACACACACACACTAGCTGACCAACCCAGCACTGCCCGGGAAAACTCTGAAGGATTGAGAAAAATTGTCCTGCCCCTCCTTGCACTGTCTGTCCCATTTATCCAAAAGTTACTGTGCTGACTGGCCCTTTTATCCATATATTACTGTGCTGGTTGTCCCATTTATCCAGGTATTACTGTGGTGACTGTCCCTTTTTCCAGAAATTACTGTACTAACTGTCCCTTCTATCAAGTATTACTGTAGTGACTGTCCCATTTATCAAAATATTTCTGGGGTAACTGTTCCATTTATCCAGTGATTGCTGCAGTGTCTGTCCATTTTATCCAGGTATGACTACGCTGACTGTCCCATTTATCCAGGTATTACTGTAATGACTGTCCCACTTATCCAGTTGTTACTGAGTGACTGTCCCATTTATCTAGGTATTTCTGTGGTAACTGTCCCTTTTATCCAGGTATTACTCTACTAACTTTCCAATTTATCCAAGTATTACTGTGCTGAATGTCCCTTTTATCCAGGTATTACTGTGCTGACTGTCCAGTTTATCCATGTATTTCTGTACTAACTGTCCATTCACTCAGGTATTAGTGTGATAACTGTCCCTGTTACCCACTTATTACTGTACTGACTGTCCCTTTTATCCAGACATTACTGTGGTGACTGTCCCTCTTATCCAAATATTACTGTACTGTCTGTCCCTTTTACCCAGTTATTGCTATGCTGACTGTCCCTTTTATCCAGGTATTACTGCGGTGACTGTCCATTTTATCCAGGCTCTATTGTTGTGTCCGTCCCTTTTATCCAGGTATTACTGTGCTGACTGCCTCTTGTATCCAGGTATTACAGTGGTGACTGCCCCTTTTATCAGGTATTACGGTGATGGCTCATTTATCCAGGTATTACTGTGCTGACTGTCCCTTTTATCCAGGTGGTATTACTGTTGTGACTTTCCCATCCAGGTATTACTGTACTGTCTGCCCCCTTTTATCCAAGGATTACTGTGCTGACTGTCCCTTTTATCCAGATATTACTGTAGTGACTGCCCATTTTATCCAGGTATTACTGTGGTGACTGTCTAAACCCTGACACAAAATTATTAATCACAGGAAAGAAAAGGATTTTCAATAATATATTTCTATGGCATCGAATAGATGAAATGAGTTATGATAAACCAATTGAGTTTATTTATCCATGAAATAAGGTATGCTAAACCCGTAGAATTTATCTCCCACATAAGTTACAAAGGTAAGGGGAAGGAGGATAGGGGAAAGGGAAGGGGAAGGGGGTACGGGTGTGTGTTGGGTCAAATGATGGAAACATGCCAAATTTTGTCTAGATCGGTCAAGCGGTTCGGATTTCTATGGCGCCCAAACTAACAGATAAACATTCACTTTTTTATATAAGATAAACACACACAAAAGACACACACACACACATATATATATATATATATATATATATATATATATATATATATATATATATATATATATACACACACATACATCCTTGTCTAATCTCATCGTCCTATTTCTTTATTTTCTCTCCTCATGTGTTTTGTTCCCCGAAATCGTCAGCGGCAGAACAGTTCCATTTCTCAGTCTATTCTCATTCTTCACGATCGTCCTTTTCTTTGTGGTGTCCACCACACCATTTCTCGTTCACACCTTCCTCCTGTCTCAACGACGCTGCATAATAATGCTGTCTTTTGCTAAGCTTATATTATTTTTCCCTCTTTAATTTTCGCATTACATTCTTAAGAATTAAATATAGCAAAGCAACGTTAACATTCCTCTCAATGTCTGTCAATTTCTCGTTTTCCGTTTCTACGATTAAAATTACTTTTATATTTCGTTTCTCATTTCCATCCTTTACCTATTCCCAAACGCTACTCCATTTTCTGCGAGACATTCATCTTCACTGCTTTTTTTTTTTGCTCTCTCTCTCTCTCTCTCTCTCTCTCTCTCTCTCTCTCTCTCTCTCTCTCCCTCCCATATTGTCAACCACAGCTCACGTCTCTGTATTACGATTTTCCTTTATTTTTCCTCCATACCGTCATCCTGCCTGCTTATCCATTTTTCCCAGTCTTTTAGAAACATACGACTTCTTTCTTTATACGTACTCAATAAAAGAGAGTTTTGTTTTTGTTTTTCTTTTTTTTCAGTCCAGACAAAGCTGTCAGATTACCGAAAGAAGGCATTCTTAATGTTGGAAGTTTAAAAAGCATTATTGTTGCTCAACAAACTAGGACTATTTTTAGTGGAGAGAGAGAGAGAGAGAGAGAGAGAGAGAGAGAGAGAGAGAGAGAGAGAGAGAGAGAGAGAGAGATTATAGTTGCACAACAAACTATGAATGTTTTTAGTAGTCATTTCAGTTAGAGAGAGAGAGAGAGAGAGAGAGAGAGAGAGAGAGAGAGAGAGAGAGAGAGAGAGAGATTATAGTTGCACATTAAACTATGACTGTTTTTAGTAGATATTTAAGTTAGAGAGAGAGAGAGAGAGAGAGAGAGAGAGAGAGAGAGAGAGAGAGAGAGAGAGAGAGAGGTTATAGTTGCACAACAAACTATGACTGTTTTTTAAGTTAGAGAGAGAGAGAGAGAGAGAGAGAGAGAGAGAGAGAGAGAGAGAGAGAGAGAGAGAGAGATGAATTCTTCGTGCGAATGATTCTTCTAGAAAATGAGCCACCACCTTTCTATCCATAACACAAATACATTCACCGCCTTGTCACTGAGCCTTTGTCAGCGTGGACGTGTTACGTGTACACAGAATATGGCAGTATCGAGCGGTAAAGGAAATTTTTAATATATATGCAGAGCTGAGTCATCTCAAAAAAGAGTGAGGCTCTTATAAGAAGCAATATATCAAATGGCTCCTTACTTGACAAACTCTCCAGGCTTCTCGCTACATCCTTCGTCGTTATAATTGATTCCAAAAGACCTTAAGTACAGTTCCCTTGTTATCATCACTTTTTCCCCGCGATAAAATGACCGTCAGCTATTCCTCAAAAAAAGCAGAATCTCCAATGCAAAATAAGCGTATAAGAAATATGATAGCCCATCAACAAGTATTGCATGTTATTTCTCGTCTCGATTGTATTCATAAATTCCCGGTTGTTATTCAGAGAATTGCACTCACCTTCTATTAACGCTTTTGTTGTGCAAAAACGTAAGAGCAATGGAAAAGTCCATATTTCTTTATCGTTCCTCCATTAGGGGGGCGCCGCGGAGGATGAAACATTACTGGCCTGAGCCTTTCGACGAGAGGCATTTGTAGAGATTCTCAGTTCAAGGTTCCGTGATCCAAAAGACAACATTTCATTTCGGCATTGTCTCTCAGTATTTCCATACTGGAGGGTCAGTTCTTCTTCTATTTTAATAATTTACTTACATTTTTATTTATTTCTTTACTGTTCTGTTAATTTATCTGGTTTTCTAATAACTGATCTCCTCTTTCCTGTATTTCCCATTACCTTCAGTTACTCCTTTCGAATGAACACCGTATTCTTTGGGAGATTGAGTTTTAGGCCAATGGCCTCTATGGGTTTGTTCAATATGAATAAGGTTCATTTTCTGAAATATAATAATATTGAGGTTGCAAGGATTATTGTCCTGTTCATAATTCTCTGTAAATCACAGTAATAAGATTTCTCATTTTAGGTTAAAATTTCAGTCATGTGTCCTTTGCAAAATTACTCGTAATGTAACGAGGCTTTTTTTTTCCATTTGAAATTCTGCTTCGTTCATCGACCATTCTCTTGTGTGACATAATAACGCGAAAAAAATACATCTGCTGGATTTTTTGTTTAAGAAAAAGAGGAAACAAAAGAATTCATTTTACCCAATATGCAGTATATGGGCGTGTATATAATACACGTGTGAGACATTTATCGTTTTGTATATATCTATATGTAACAAATGGCTAGGAATCGTGTTATTTTTCAGTTGGTTCTTATAAAGATCTCCATTTTCTTAGGAAACATCCTTATATCCACTGTGCGTAGAAGGTTATGTCATGCACATGCATAAAAAAATCTTTGCTGGCTGTTAATGGGATACTTTTTATTAGTTTTCTGTAAAAAAAAAAAAAACCTATTGTGCTGGCTTTGTCTGTCCTTCCGCACTTTGTCTGTACTTTTTTCTGTCCGCACTTTTTCTGTCCGCCCTCAGATCTTAAAAACTACTGAGGCTAGAGGGCTGCAAATTGGCACGTTGATCATCCACCTTCCAATCATCAAACCTACCAGATTTCAGCATTCCAGCCTCAGTAGTTTTTATTTTATTTAAGGTTAAAGTTAGCCATAATCGTTTTATATATATATATATATATATATATATATATATATATATATATATATATATATATATATATATATATATATTTATAAATCCATACGTAGGCTAAGTTCAAGTAAGAGTTTACGTCTGCAGAGGCAATCTGTTTTCAGACATTTCTGAAAACAACTTACTCGCAGATCTCTCTCTCTCTCTCTCTCTCTCTCTCTCTCTCTCTCTCTCTCTCTCTCTCTCAGGCGAATTTCCCTTAAACTCAAATGGTCGCCAGAAGCAGTCAAGGCTTCATAAGTGAGAGTGTCCATGCGTATATAAAGTTCTCCAAACATTTCTCACCGGATGTGTAAAGAAAAGAAAGTTAAGAAGCAAGAAACTGTTAACTCGAAAGTCTGGAGGAAGAGAGAGGGAGATTATTAAATAGATAAGTATGCGGTTTGCTCACAGAGAGAGAGAGAGAGAGAGAGAGAGAGAGAGAGAGAGAGAGAGAGAGAGAGAGAGAGAGAGAGAGAAGAAATCTGCGAGTAAAATGCTTTCTTAAAAGTCTGAAGACAGAGTGTATTTACAGACGTACAATACATACTTACTTGCACTCTACCTATATATCAGCGTATTTTATTATATGTTTCAGTGTGCTTTTATGATAGTCGTCTGTTATGCTTATCTATCAGACATTAGTATAAAGACACATCTTAAAGAAAATGAACACAGTTAATGGTGGGAGGATAAAATTAGAGGCTGAGTAAACAAAGATTATTCGAGGCACAACATTGTTCTGAATTTGTGTTTTAAGGCATAATATTAAATCAACGCCTAATAACATTATTTTGAAAACATTATATTCCATATAATATTTTCAGAATAAATATACACACACACACACACACACACACACACCCAGAGAGAGAGAGAGAGAGAGAGAGAGAGAGAGAGAGAGAGAGAGAGAGAGAGAGAGAGAGAGAGAGAGAGAGAGAAAATGTTACAGTTTATATTAAAAGAGAAACCTATGTAAATGGGAAAGTGTTAAGTATTTCTAGTCAAGAGGAAAATCAACGAAGATTACAGTGGAAAGCAAAGCAACGTCACATCAAAACGACAAAATGAATTAATGATTTAGATCACTAGAAGCTATAGAATAAATTCAATAAGTTAAAAAAAAAAAAAAAAAAAAAAAAAGGAAGGCAAGGGTCGTCCTCAAAGGAGAAATGACCATGATCCGCGTATGAAACGGAGAGATGAGTTACACGAAAAATGGTCTGTTAACACAACAAAGAAAACGATGATAGCGAAAAATGAGATAGAAGATTGGAGAATGGAAAGCGCTCTATCTCTGACGGCTTCGAAGAGGAGGGAAAAAGCAAAAAAAAAAAAAAAAAAAATGACACCTTGAGCAAAGGAATAGGAGGAGGAGGAGGAGAGGAGATAGGAAGGACGTGGAGAAAGTGGTGTGAGAAGAGAACAGCGTGAGAGAGTAGTGAAGAACTTGCTGAGAGATACTGAGTCAAGACACGCAAGATTCTGGAGAAAAAATTTAGTCGAAATGGACCACCTGTTTTGTTGACTACAATATAATTTCATATTTACCAAGGCTTTGGTTATGCGGTCCAAGGCGCGCCGAAATTTCCGCATCACGTAATCAGTTTCATTGAAAATGGAGCAATGAAGTCTTTCTAACATAATGATCTGTTTTTCGACGGTGAAACTGGTTTACTTTTTTTTACAATTTGTTGGTATCGCTAAAGTTGTAATTTTTGTGAATTCATTTCCATTTGTGCTTATTTTTTTTTTTTTTTTTTACCCAGGAACAGGATTAATGATCTAAAAAAAGTATTGAGATACGCACCAGTAATTGAGTAATCTGCACAAAGGGGAAGCACAGGTCCTGTTTATTCCCAAAGGACCACCGTTATTGATTCAAAAAACAGCAAAAAAAAAAAAAAAAACAGAAAAAATAGATAAATAAATAAACAAATAAAAAAAGTAAAAGATAAAGAGAGAGACTATATGTTTTCAATAAAAAATCCAAACACGTTTCAGCTCAAGAAACGCAAAGTACATTTCCAAACATGAAACATACCACTGTTACATGCAAACACAAGTCACTGCAAAAAAAAAAAAAAAACAAAAAAAACAAGCACCAACCATGCAAACGCACGTAAACATCAAAATACATTTGCAACCCCCTTAGGCAATTTATACCAGGTAACTCTTAATGAAAATTTAATGGAAGTCTGAGTGAGATTAGATCCTCCGCCCTAACCTTTGTACCCAAAACCTTCCGCGCTTTAAACTTTATCTTTATTGCCTACATTATCAGGATGGAACATTTCTTTTGTATTTTGTTAGCTATAAAACTCAATTTTATTGCAAGTCGGTGAATTTCCACGTAAATCAGACGTTTTGGGTTATAGCAATAAATGAATGTTTTCGAAGAAAAAAAGAATTAACACAAAATGTAACTACAAAATTCAATTTTATTACACTGAAAGTATGCAAGATGAATTTCTGCGCAAATCAGACGTTTGGGTTATAGCAATAAAATTAAAGTTTTCGGGAAAAACAACAGAAAATATACTTACAACATTCAATTTTATTACACTGAAAGTAAGTAAGATGAATTTCCACGCAAATCATACGTTTGGGTTATAGCAATAAAATTGAAGTTTCCGAAAAAAAATTGAGCACAAAATGTACTTAGAAACTCAATTTTATTACATTGAAAGTAAGATGAATTTCCACTTAAACCAGACGTTTGGGTTATAGGAATAGAATTAAGGGTTTCGAAAAAAAATTAAACACAAAATGTACTCACAACACTCAATTTTGTTACACTGAAAGTAAAATGAATTTCCACGTAAATCAGTCGTTTTGGGTTATAGCAATAAATGAATGTTTTCGAAAAAAAAATTGAACACAAAATATACTTATAAAATTCAATTTCATTACACTGAAAGTAAGATGAATTTCCACTTAAATCAGACGTTTGCGTTATAGGAATAAAATTAAAGTTAAAAAAAATTTTAACACAAAATGTACTTACAAAATTCAATTTTATTACGCTGAAAGTAAGTAAGATGAATTTCCACGTAAACCAGACGTTTTGGGTTGTAGCAATAAAATGAAAATTTTCGGAAAAACAGAGCACATTTCAGGCCACAGATTACCTGACCTCACATAAAAGATCGCAACTGTGATGAAGACACCAGTCCCAACGTGTTTAAGGAACCGGTTAATGTTCCCTTTAACAGATGAGTTATTGTCAACTAATTAAAAAAAATGATCACCAGTTTCGTCCGCCAATGGACCTCTTCTTGGAGCATAGCGGACCAAACTGTTTTATAATTTTTTAGCAATTTACATTTTTCATTTTCAGAATGTGGGGTACAATATTATATATATATATATATATATATATATATATATATATATATATATATATATATATATATATATATATATATATATATATATATATATATATATATATATATATATATATATATGTGTGTGTGTGTGTGTGTGTGTGTGTGTGTGTATTGCTACGAATGTGCCGTAGATACTTACTGGATTCTGGATGGCAATGTGTAAGTAAAAATAGCATTATATGTTGCCAAAACCTATCAATCCGTTCTTACAAAATTTCGCTAACAGGACTTGCCAATCTTACTCGTAATAACCATCACTTGATCCAGGTACGGCAGTGTGCCATGGATTTTAAATCTTATACCCTACAAAGTACAGCAAACCCAACCGAAGAGATGGACCACTTCACGCGAAATTGTTTTCCTTCAATTTCACGTCGCTCGAATTGAAAAGTTTAACTAGACTTTTTCACTCCCTTCTCCTTCCTCGCATCCTTATTTTTCTTGGTTTTCCAATCCTCGTACTCTCATCTCCACTTCCTATTCCTTTGTTGTCCTCCGTTTCCCTTTCGCCATGATTTTCGTGGAGTTATCAGAGTCAGTAATCATCCTTTTCTCACATATTCTCTTTCATCTTCCGTTATTACTTATTTTATTATTTTTTGTATGTCGCAAGATCAGTATTCGTTTAGCTGACAATTGTATTATCCGCGAGGTTTATGCTTAATCTGTCTCCCACTGTACGAGTACTTGCGTTCGCTCTTTATTTTTATTCTCTTGCTTCATAAATCTCTTTTATCATCCCGTTGTGTTAAATTTTAATAGTTTATCATTGTCTGTAAAATTGGTTCTTTTATTTTTGGGGGGGGGGGCGGGGTATTAGGAAATAGTTATGTCTTTTTAGTTTTCTGTAAAAGAAAACTATTGCGCCGGCTTTGTCTGCCCGTATGCACTTTTTCTGTCTGCACTTTTTCTATCCGCCACCAGACCTTAAAAACTACTGAGGCGAGAGGGCTGCAAATTGGTATGTTGATCATCCACTCTCCAGTCATCAAACACACGAAATTCCAGCCCTCTATCTCAGTAGTTTTCATTTTATTTAAGGTTAAAGTTAGCCACAATCGTGCTTCTGGCAACGATATAGGATAGGCCACCAGCGAGCCGTGGTTAAAGTTTTATGGGCCGCGGCTCATACAGCATTACACCGAGGCCACCGAAAGATAGATCTATTTTCGGTGGCCTTGATTACACGTTGTACAGAAAACTCGACTGCGCCGAAGAAGCTTCAGAGCATTCTTTACTTGCTTACGTTAGTAATCTGATGAACCACCTTCCTCCCTACTTATTTCTTGGTGGATTTTATTGTAATTCATCGCTCCCTGTTTCATATATCTATGACATTTTCATTCTCTATAAAAACCGTGAATCTTATCTTTCCATTTTTCCCCTAACTAAAATCTCTGCCTGAAACTTAATGTCGCATTAAGACTATGATGGAGTTTTGGCTCGTCATGTGAGTCAAATTTCGCCTTACTAAAATGAAGAAATTTACTTTTACTGGAGAGGCAGTTTTACGCGCATACCTCAAGCTCAGCAGAGCAACTGGTGCTCAAAACGCTGGAATGATGACGGAAGTCCACATTTCTTTGTTTCTCTCGCATTCGGATCACAAAACGTTTAGTGGAATAGTATCGGTTTACTTCGGAGAAAGGGGTTGCATACGAGCTACTAGAAGTTGGGAGATTGAGAATATGATGAGAAAGTTCTGTTCATTTGCTTGTATAGATTTTATGATATTTTTCTCTCTTGTTACATTTTCCTTACTAGTGCTTATTACGTCTTGCTAAGATGGACGAATTCTCATTCCCAAATTAACCTTAAAGATGGCTACTGGTATTTTATTTGCATTACGTTGGAGAAAATTAATTTCCATGGAACCAATTAAAAAATGCGCCAAAGTTTCTTCGGCGCAATCGAGTTTTCTGTACAGCCGCTACAGCGTATAATCAAGGCCACCGAAAATAAATCTATCTTTCGGTGGTCTCGGTATAATGCAGTATGAGTCGCGGCCCATTAAACTTTAACCACGACCCGTTAGTGGCCTATCCTTTATCGTTGCCAGAAGCACGGTTATGGCTAACTTTAACCTTAAATAAAATAAAAAATACAGAGGCATAGTAAATACTTAGTGGCTGGTTCAACTTTTTGATACCTTACCCCCTTCCCTCCCCCAACCCTGCTCCCCCCCCCACAAAAAAAAAAAAACACACAATTTTAAATCACGATAGTTACGTGTTTAGGTTAGGATCATGACTGAGTTCTTTCTCACTTCCAGCTAAGATGTGCGTCTTCTGAACTGAAGCCAGCAACTCGTGTTGCATCCCATATCGGTCACGTCTTCAGGCCATATAATCAGGTCCACGTCTATTCTAATTTCTGCTGCCATGCTCTTCTCCTAGCGAACCTGCTTCATCTTATCGTACTATGAGAACAACATGTTATCACGATCGAAGACATATTCGCTTTTTTTGTTGATTGATTGATCGATTATGATATTTAGGTCGTGAAGACCAAGCGCCGGAACCCATCAGGATTATTCAGCGCCGTAATGAAGGTGAAATATATAAATTAAGGATATGATTGATAATGAATAGGTGAATGATGGTATACTAGTAAGATTCAGTGTTAAAATATGAACGTAAACATTGAAGAATGATATTAGATAGAACCCACAAAAAATAAGTATATATTAAACTTTTATATCCAAAACATATACTTAGTATAAGAATAAATATGACAAAATTCTTCATTAAATATACTTATCTAGTGCTTTTTGGCAAAAAACGTTGAATTTTATAACTATTAATATACAATGAAAATACACATGAAGACATTGTTATATGCAGTGACACGTTTAAGCGTTTATGAGTTCTCGTCTGCCGATTCAACTTTGATTTGGGTCCCGTATGTACCTATGAAAGGTATGCTGTGGCTCTGAAGCAAGAAGAGTTTCTAATTGATTACAATGATCAATATCTCGAATTATTCAATGCCAGCTTTGAAGTTAACAAAACAGCAATATTAAGTATAAGAATCTACTATTTAGAATTACAGCATTACTGATTTCAGTAACTATAAATTTCACGTCTTAGTGGTGCTACCACAGCAACCTATTTTGTATCAAACAAAATAGATTCCGAACAACAAACAACAGGAGCAATAATAATAATAATAATAATAATAATAATAATAATAATAATACAGGTTAACACCAATAAGAGAGATCCCTGACTATGACCAACTAACCAAAAACTTTCCCCCTTCTTTACAACAACAACAACAACAACAACAACAACAACAACAACAACAACAATAATAATAATAATAATAATAATAATAATAATAATAATAATAATAATAATAATAATAAGTGTCATGAAACCATCATCACCATTATTATCAATAGCACTGGCAGCCGTTGTATCAGACGTAATGCTAACAATAACAGTAAAATAAGTCATTCTGCATCATCATCAAAAGAAAAACAAAAACAACATCAGAAATCTCGACGGGCCCCCCCCCCAAAAAAAGGTGTCCATCATCCCAAAAATAGTGTGGTCACAAGAGATCCCTTTATTGTTCCGAGATGGGAACTCATAAAATTGAGGCTTTGTTTCTTATGGAGACAAATCCGGGCCTCTTGTACCTAACGTCGTATCTTCGGGCCTGACCTTTTCCACGCGGCGCGTGACCTCTTCTCTCTGTTCCGCTGTCCTGCTCGTTCCTAAGACTGCAAAAGGTTGCAAAAGGTTGCAAAAGACTGCAAAAGTATGACCTTGCAGTTTTAGTGGCTTTATGGTTGCTGGGTCAGGGGAAATTGACTGATTTGATTTTCGTGAATTAGACAAAGTACTTTTGTACTTATTCTCATTTTGCAGTTGGCAAAATTAACCGATTCAAGTTTCGTGAATTACGAGACGTGTTCTTATACTTACTTTCATTTTGCTATTAGTAATCAAACTGAGATTAGTTTAAGTCTAAAATACGTTATTTTTTTACTTACTGTAGGCAAAATTAACCGATTTAAGTTTCATGAATTACGAGACGTGTTCTTACACTTACTTTCATTTAGCTATCAATATTCAAACTGAGATTAGTTTTAGTCGAAAATACGTTTTTGCTCCCCGTCTGAACATCGCCGTTGTACCGTATGAACCGAATGAATGCACACTCATGAGGACATCAACTTTAAGCTAATCATTCCGACAACGAAAGACAACAATCGGGTGAAGTAATAATGAAGAATAAACAATGGAAATTATAACAATAGAACACGAATAACGGGATAATATATAGATTGCCAAACAGTGTCTCAGTCCGTAACAGGGAAAACTTAATGAATCGAAACTACGTTTCTGTTTTTATGTCTGATTATTCTCTCTCTCCCCCTCCCCCCTCTCTCTCTCTCTCTCTCTCTCTCTCTTTTGTTTCTCTGTCTGTCTGTCTGTCTGTCTGTCTGTCTCTCTCTCTCTTTCTCTATCTGTCTATCTTGCGCTGCCTCTCTCTCTCTCTTTCTCCCTATCTTTCTCTGCCTCTCTCTCTCTCTCTCTCTCTCTCTCTCTCTATCTATCTTTCAATGTCCCTCTTTGTCTCTGTCTCTGTCTCTCTCTCTCTCTATCTTTCTCTGCCTCGCTCTGTCTCTATCTTTCTCTTCCCCACCCCTTTCTCTCTCACTCTCTCTCTCTCTCTCGCTATTTATCTATCTATCTTTTTCTGCCCCTCGTTGTCTCTCTGTCTGTCTGTCTGTCTGTCTCTCTCTATCTATCTTTCTCTGCCTCTCTCTCTCCCTGTCTCTATCTTTCTCTTTCCTACCCCCTCTCTCTCTCTCTATCTATCTATCTTTTTCTGCCCCTCTTTGTCTCTGTCTCTCTGTCTCTCTCTCTCTCTCTGTCTTTCTCTGCCTCTCTCTCTGCTCTCTCTTTCTCTCTCTCTCTCTCTCTCTCTCTCTCCACCTCACGAGGCTCGCCCCCTGGAAACCACCTCGGAACAACGGAGCATCTGGTGGCAGTCGAAGAAGAACAACAACTCACAGTGATGACACTGACGCATCGCTCACTCTATCTGCAACCACTCTCTCCGTTCCCCCATATGATCCCTGTGTAGGCGACGAAGAGGGAAGTCCCCGTTTCCCCCCTCCCCTCCGAAATGTTTTTGTGCACCGTCGGGAGAATGTGTTCATATGTCTGCGTGGCAGGTGGGTTGCGAGATAACAAAGGAAATAGTTGCAGGCTGACATTAATTCTGGAAGGCGTAATTTATTTCATTTTTCAGTGGGGGGATGGAAAGTGGTTTGTCAGTAGATGGAAAATGGTTTCTTCCTGTTCCCGCGCTTTCGACCGTTTGTCTTCGCGTTTTCCTTCTTTTCGAGAAGCTAAGTGAGTTTGTGTAATTTCACGGTTATTCACAGAGATATTTTGTGAGATAATGATGTTCACGTATGGGTAAATGAACTGAAAAGATGAAATAGGTATTTCGTGATAAGATATACGATATTTGAAGCATCCCATCCTTGGGCAACCTTATGCCCTTTTAGTTTTATCTCAGTCTACCACTAATTGTCCTCATGTGCCAATGTGTCGAACTGTCTGCAGGAATTCTTTTCCTCAGCGAGAGGATTTCGAGTTATCTGCCTCTTAAATTTTGTTCAACAAATTCAATGGCATTTCAGGAAATCCTCTAAATCCCCAAACGAAAATTTAAATGACTTATTTTGCTTTAGCATTTGCTACAGCCTTGACCGATTTATTTTAACATATATATATTCCATGCTACCCATTTGCAGACAGAAAATGAAATGCTTTAACAAGAGGGCGATGGGTTCGTGCAAATAATGTTTTAAGTGTTGTGAAATACATTTTTTTTCTTTTGTATACGCTCAGGGTATGCAAATGGTTTAAGTATTTTCGACCTGTTTACAGAGGTAGTCAGATAAACGAGCTGTGATAATATATGATACATTTCAGAATAGATAGATAGACAGATAGATATATAGAGAGAGACTGACAGACAGACAAGCAGAACGTGTGTGTGAGGAGAGAGAGAGAGAGAGAGAGAGAGAGAGAGAGAAAGAGTGCTTCCTTCTTGCTCTTTATTAATACGACATTTATTTAATATGCATGATATAACAAAATTTCTGTATTTGGTATTTACTGCTTGGTTACTATGGATAAAGTATGAATTTTCCCCCAGGATGAAGTAATTAATTAGTGAAATTAAGCAAAGAATAAAAGCTACAGGTAATGGGTTATATATGAATTGCTAGGTGTGCTTTTAGCAAGAATACACTTTATGCATATATATATATATATATATATATATATATATATATATATATATATACACATATACATATATATATATACATATATATATATATATATATATATATATATATATATATATATATATACATACATACAGTATACATATACATTATATATACACACACACAAGGTATATATTTGTGTATGCATAAGAGCATTCGCATACATGCACGTCAACATAAATGCATACGGGAGCTTTCAAAACGATGGAGAGAAAGATAAATAAGCAGATATAACCACTCCAAAACTAATTAAAGTTTCTCTATCGCGAGTCCTTCCCGAAGAACGCAGAGGATAGACCAGGAGTAGAAAGTACAGGTTCTTCTGATCTACAGCTTTAAAATGATACCCTTCCTAAAAGAAGTCTCAGAAATTTCCTCCTTGCGATGAAAAGAAAAAATGAATTATTCTAAAACCATGAGATTTCCAGCGCTTTAAAATCCGGGTCTTTATCTGCAAATTCACTGAAAATGGAAAAGTAATTGCATATATAAAACCGTGATTTTACTATTACCGCTTGTAATGGTGGAGGTTGTAACAGCAGTAAAAAATTGTATTAATGACAATAACTTTATCAGCTGCTCGGTTATGTTAATTCGTAGTGTACTTTACCGACAACACAGCACCACAGGTTATCCCGTCATGAAAGAAAGAATTCAACATTCGTTTCTTGCAAAATGTTCCAGTTTTCACAAACACCGCCGTTCCCATCAACAGCACCCCCTTCTTACGATTATTGATGTCTGGAAAAAACTCCATCTCGGCGAACCGAAAAAGTTCCCAGGCCAAATACTGCCGGAACACATGCGGCCTGCAACAGATTGCAATTTTTATTTATTCATTTTTTATTTTTCTGGCCTCTGTCAGACATGCAAAATAACTACAATTTATCGTTCCCATCCGACCCCCTGTCAATAGGACCTAGTAACCTCCTTCCTCAGCGGGTCTGAGAAAGGTAATATTTGTGCAGCACTCCCTGTTCAATACGAGTGCTTACTCTGTCAAGCACTAGACTCGGGAACGGGGAAAAAAAAAAAATTACTATTAGTGTCCGAATGCTAGGGAGGAGAGATCTTAAAGGGGAAATTCCTAAATTCAATTCACGTCCTGGAATTAAAGTACGGGTGCGCGCGTGGTGCGGTTCAGTTGGTTGGGAAAATCAACGGGCACACATAAAGGCATACACAAACAAACGCACACACGCTGACACACATACACATACACATACACACACGGATATATATATATATATATATATATATATATATATATATATATATATATATATATATATATATATATATATATATATATATATATATATATATATATATATATATATATATATATATTATATATATGTGAGTGTGTGTGTTCTGAGATTTTTTGTGTATAAGAATGTTCGTTAATATTTATAACCATATTTCCCTGGATGATTCGACATCAACCCAGCATTAGGCAGGTCCTTAGAACACATTTGCAGTCATAATTCAAACAAATATTTCAATTATCACTTTTTTTGAGCTACTTTTAAATAATTTGTGAGTTAGTTTTATTTCACAATTCATTGCAGATAAATATATACTGTTTCTCATTAACTTTTTACTTTTCTGTAAAAAATAACAAATGAGACGGCTTTGTCTGTCCGTCCGCACTTTGTCTGTTCGCCCTCAGATCTTAAAAACTACTGAGGCTAGAGGGCTGCAAATTGGTATGTTGATCATCCACCCTCCAATCATCTAACACACCAAATTGCAGCACTCGAGCCTCAATAGTTTTTATTTTATTTAAGGTTAAAGTTAGTCATAATCGTGCGTCTGGCAACGCCATGGGACAGGCCACTACCGGGTCGTGGCTGAAAGCTTCATGGGCAACGGCTCATACAGCCTTATACACTACAGGAAACTCGATTGCGCCGAAGGAACTTCGGCGCATTCATTATGTGATTTATTTTGTCATTAATTTCAAACAAGTATTTTTTACTTTTACAGATGTTAATAGAGTTCATTTCAATCACATAATTACCCATCTTTTTCTGAGAAGAAGAAGAAGAAGAAGAAGAAGAAGAAGAAGAAGAAGAAGAAGAAGAAGAAGAAGAAGAAGAAGAAGCAGAGGAAGAAGAAGAATTTAAATTCCTAGCGAGGAAGGTTCTCCTTACTGTAGAATTATTGTTTCAGTGATTTTCTGCCCTGGAGGTGAATTCTCATATTGTGACCCCTAGCGATGATGACTTCTGAACAGGATGATAAGCTTACATTACTTGGATCACTTAAAACTGAAAAAGCGTACCAAGCAGAATCTCTATTTCATAAGTGTTTTCATCTAGTGTCCAGCTGGTGCACTAGATGCGACCAAGTGGGCAAAAAAGCGGCTGTCTTTATCTGGAAAAAATAGACTTTCTGGATAATAGAGTCTTCCGAGCATATGTTCGGTTGCAAATGTGTCATGTGTTGAGGGTTTTAGGTAAAAAGGTGTAAGAAAAATGTGTAATCATAAATAGTAAGTGTTGTTTCAAGTTATTACCAGAATCCTTTATTGATTGTCTTATGAGACAGCACGACGGAAAATTAGTCAAGCTCAACAATGTATCCAAAGTAATTATATCAAAACTAGAAGTGTGTCTTTTGGGATTCCTTCTACTGCACTGGAGAATCTTTTCCTTCACCATGAAGAAGCA
This sequence comes from Macrobrachium rosenbergii, assembly GCA_039081455.1. NCBI lineage: Eukaryota > Metazoa > Arthropoda > Malacostraca > Decapoda > Palaemonidae > Macrobrachium > Macrobrachium rosenbergii. The sequence goes on from JANJGK010000018.1 coordinate 40,737,691, forward strand.
AAATGTATTGGATGGGGTGAAGGAGGTGGTGGGGGGGGGGGGGTCTGGTCTATTAGGCAGATGCTTAGAACACATTTGTAGACCAGTACTTAAAGTTTGATTATCAACTAAGACCCTTCATATTAGGGTGGGGAATGAGACCAATTTTACCTCATCAAACGACTATTCTCGTTGCACATCTGGTTAAATGCCATTCTAGGATGACAGTCCTTCAAATGATGCTGAAGTAGGACCAGAGTTAAGGCTGACAGTCCCCTTAACCGATATCTTGTTCAAATACTGTACTTAGATGATTAAACTTTAAATTATGATGCAAAAGTGAGTGAAGAAATTTCTGGTGAGAGATTAAAATATCATCTTTGAAGAAAATCCCTTCAACAAAAGATTCTGTGAAAACTGGAATTAAAATGTCAACGAGGGAAGATTATATATTCATAACAAAAATGTTTGAACATTTAATATTACGGGCAAAGCCAGGAGAGGGAGAGGAGATGAAAAAGAAACAGATAGAGAGAAAAAAGAAGGAGGGAGAATAGGAGATAATCTGGTATAATAAAATGTTTATTGTAACAGACTGGTATGATAAATTGTTTACCTAATGTAAACAGATTCTTACTGACATTTCACACTGACGGATTGTTTTATGTAAAATATATAAGAGGTAAATACTGGAAATAAGGTAAATATATTCTGCACATTTGAGTTATTTGTAAGTCAGTAGGTCGAGTGTTCTCTCAACCTTTCGTGAAAAACTCCATGCGTCCCAAATGAAAGATGAAGACGGCGATAACGCCGCGAGGAGGTTCAGATGACGTCGTTGCTTATTGCCAATGTTTTTATTTGTTTTTGTCGATTTTGGTCGAAACGTAATTATGCTTCTCCGGATACTGCTTATTTAGGTGATTATAGGATAACATCAATTATTGCTTTGATATATGAAAGATGTACATCGTTTCAGATTACAGATTAACTTACAGCTTCCCCACGCTCAAACGAGGTCAGGAATATGAATTTAATTTTACCTTTGATGCAAAATTCTAAGAAAAATTAATATGAAATATCTTTCAAGATTTTCCTGTTGACATCAGCAAAAAGTAGCGTTGTCTCTCTCTAGAACGGTCATGTAGGTAACCCTTAAGGATTCCGATACCTCACCAAAAACTAATTTATAGAACAGAAACTAATCTATAGAACGGAATAAGATAAATGCTAATATTACCCTCTCTCTCTCTCTCTCTCTCTCTCTCTCTCTCTCTCTCTCTCTCTCTCTCTCTCTGTCTGTCTGTCTGTCTGTCTCTCTCTCTCACGCACACACACACACACACACACGTACGCACACATATACAGACACGTAAGTTTTACTGATGTGGACTGCAGGTTCTGGTAACCTTATTTTTCGTCAGAGTCTATCATAGTTACAGTGCGTTTAAATTTTATTTTCTGTTCTTTAAATCAGTTTTCTGTACAGCGGCGGAATTTTAATGGGTCGGCTACATGAGTGTTCTGGAGAGAGAGCGCTTTCTTTGTTGCTGCTTTCGATGAGGAAATCTTCAAAGATATTTCTTACATATTCCTGTAGTCGCTGCATCACACCTAAAAACAATATTCCTGACTCAGTTGGCCCGTCGAGAAGCTAAATTAATCTGTGTTCTGTTGCCGAATACGTTAGTGATTACCAACCCCCAACCCCCACTTTTTTTTTTTTTTACCCGATAAATGAGTTCACAAATAAGCCAAAGTTAAATTCACCTTATGGGATAGTTTTGATTTATACTAGGGTGCAAAAGTCGCGATCCTAAAGATAAAAAAAATTCTTCCCAAATCATTACTTTCTGCTTTTTCACCTCATCGTTTCTGTGTGAAAAATATTAACTTCCGTGGTCTATTATTAGGACTATCGACTTAATCTACTTTTGCCTAAGACTCTGGTATACTGGACTGGAGACGTCAATCTCTTCTCATTATCGCCTTAATAGTGAAGTATAATTTGAAATATAATTTCGGTACCTTTTTTGATGTTTTATACCCACCAAAATTTTAAGCCAATTTAACTCTCGTGAATATCTGTTCCAGCAATAATTCCTGTTTTCTAGGAACTTCCGTGATTTAAGTAAGACCGTAAGTGAATTTTATTTTTAATCTTTCATTGTCAAAAAACCCGAACTGAATTGTAAACATGGCATCATATTCTCCTCTTTAAACGCACGGCATACAAATTAAGACGCTAAAAGACTCGAGTACAACGCCCGCCCAACTTTAATATTTCTCCTGCGAATCTTTTCAGTTAATTAAGAAAAAGACTCTCCTGGTCGTCGGGAGCATGAGCAGCTGCAGCGCCATTAGGAACTAATTTAGGAAATTAGACACAGCCTAAGCGCTGTTGAGAACACTCCCGGTAAACAGAGAGCTCGGACTCGGAAGCGGCGAACGCCATTATTATTGCATTCAGACCAAGGACGCTTTTCCTCGTTGCTTTCTTTTTCCTCAGGCGATTTTCTCTTCCTTTTCTTCTCTGAAATGACTCTCTCGGGAGGGAAGCGGTTCTTATGGTAAGTTAGGCTCTTGCTTTAACAATAATGACATTCGTTATACTGTAGGAGGCTCGCTGTTGTAACAGCAAGTGCTTTGCGTATAACAACCGCCACAGATTGGGTGTCTGCGAATTTTGCTTGCTAGCTTTCCTAATACCCATACGCACACACACATACATACACACACACATACACACACACAACCACGCACCCACAAAGAGAGAGAGAGAGAGAGAGAGAGAGAGAGAGAGAGAGAGAGAGAGAGAGAGAGAGAGAGAGAGAGAGAGAGAGAGCTCTTGATTATTGCAATCTCATATATCGTCATGTCGTAGTTTAAATATTCCAGTTACCGGATGCCGACTATTTGAGTACAAGTAAGGTAATTTCGAAAAAAAGTTACCTTTTTCTATTTTATGTAACACGGAATGTGCACAGTTTGTCATATTTACTTCTAATGGACTACTATAATCATAGAAGACGTATTTCTCCTGGTTTTATGTTTCCCAAAATGCGTGAAGATACTGGGTATATCCTTTCTTCATGTGGATAAGTACTCGTATTACTAGGTAATGTGCGCATTACAACACCACAAGAAAATAAGTATTTAATTAAGCCCTTTTATTCAGTGTAAACTATAGCGTCACCAGTCTTTATGTTATGAAAGCTAACGTCAGTCACGGAAAAACGAGTTACCTATGAAAACTATAAACTCTAAGTGCCAGTTGTATAAAGATATAAAGAAATATTCATGGCGTGAAGTGAAATAGAGGTCTTATACTTTAATATCACCAACTGCGAATCAATTTATTATCTTTACTGGAAGTAATAGATATGTTTTATGGTATATTTAGCCGTAGATCTCTAGTTGACCTCTTCATACATGTAGAAATGGATAATCACCCTGGACTATTTCCTGGAGTGGCGTTTAATGAGGTCTTGTCCTGATGCAACTGAGGAGGGAATTTCCGGTAAAGCGTCTTATACTCTTGGCAGTAATGAGGTTACCGCTGCTTGTTTCAGCTCCTTTACCGAACACCGCCTCCTTTCGTTTAAATTCTTGTATCTGGCGCGTACGCCCGTGGTGTGGAAGCGATCACGGGTAGACGGTGGGGGATAGGTGTAAGCGGTGGGGTAGGGGTAGGGGGTTGTTGAACACTGCCTGCTTCTGTTTACGTTCTTGCATCTGGCACAAATGCTCGTCGTATGGAAACAATCGCGGGGGTGTGGGGGGTTGGTCATGGGTCAAAGTGGTGGGGGGGGGGAGTCCACGGGTGAAAAGGGGGGTGGTTCACGCGTGGAATTGGGATGGGGGGGGGGGGGTGGGATTGCGGATGTGGAGGGTTAATGCAGGAGGAAATTTTTTTTCTGAGAACAATAATCACGACCTGAACTGGCCTTGCATCACCTTAGGAATGACTGTGTCCATAAATCATATGATAATGGAACTACCTTCATCTATTTCGGCCTCGATCTTGGATGAAAACAGGTTAAAATACTTCAACTTCTTTTTTATAACAGTTTAATGCTCATTTCCTTCTGATTACTTGTGATTTTATTTCTTGCTTTGTGATATATTTTTTTCCTCTTCTCCCCTCTTTATTCAGTAAATCAGCATAAAGGGATTCATTGTACCCAAAACTATGAGTTCTGTCACAAAAATCATTACCTTAAGTCTTCTAGTAGCTGAAATATGAATAGATTCTAATTTCAATTTTGACTCTTTATAATTTAAAATGGCAACTTTGCGCAGTTTCAGGAAAATGGAGTCATAAATGTTCAATTGTTTTTCAGGATAGTTCTTCAATAGTATAGTTTACCTGACCTCCAAAAAAAAGTTCAGACTTAACGAATATCGGTTTAAGAAACCTAAGTATTGAATTCTATTTCCTACCTAACCTCATATTTTTATCTCCTTTTATATCTGTGTTTACTCTACTTTTCTCATATTCGTCCCTGGTCCGAGTCAGGTCACGGCGTGGGTAAATAGGGTCAGAAGAGGTCAAGGAGCGTCCACCTCCTCCAGAAGGGAATATTGGATTCTCCCTCAAGGATATTGAGGTCCCTCCCCGCTGTGGAAAAAGGTGACTTCACCAAGATCCCCCAAAAGGAAAATGCTGCGAGACACTCGGGCATTAAGAGGAAGTCAAGTGCGACCTTGCACGGGTGACTTCTGTTGGCAAGCAACGAAAATTGCAGTCTATAAAGTTCAGGGGAAAAGAGAATGCCACTGCGAGACTT
>JANJGK010000018.1:40747459-40749959 GCA_039081455.1 Macrobrachium rosenbergii
TCACCAGGTGTGTATAAACTATTACCTTGGGCATTTGCTTTCTCCAGTAAATGTTTGTGAACGGAAATCCTAGAATTTTAGTGTAGCTGAAAAGAAAAGGATTGTTTTCTTCCTAGGGTAACTGGAAGACATTTCAAATGCGATAGGGTGGCAAAATTTAATGGAGCAAGAATGGAAAGGTATCTGTAAGCTTTTAGAATGCTTTAAAAAGTGATTACAAGGAATATTATGAAGGACAGTAAAGAGATTTAAGAAAGAAAGATAATATGGCATGGCGGGATTACAAGTGAAATGTTACAGCCCGGTGAGTGAGTGGTTGACTACGGTTTGTAAGGTATGTCTGGATGAGGGAAAGATTCCAACGAAATAGGCGAGAGGAATGATTGTAAATAGGTAAAAGTGAATCAGGCGATGAACTTTTTTTTTAAACAGGGAAATTATTTCCTTTAACTATAAATTTTAAGATCATGCCATCTGAGTATAATTTGGCCTCAAGGCTTGTAATATGTAAATACAAGGAAGAATTTTTCATTATTCGTGCAGAGGCCAATTCTGTACCAAATAGCAAGACCGTCGAACTTGAATAAGAGGAAGGAGAGCCTATTAAAATGGAATTAGTTTTAGTTTGCCAATTACAGTCTCGTCTAAGATCTAGAAGGGACTGAAGAGACTCTTATTCTTTAAACGAAGGTCGCCTTTTGTGCATCATTCTGTAACGAAAGTTGCTCGTTAAATTATAATGAAGATAAAGCACGATGTTTCCTAAGACATCAAGGATCATTAACATTCTCACTGGAATTACGAAACTATTATTTTTGGCATCGGCAAATACAGCCATTGTTAGTAGGTACTCCATCTAATAAGTTTCTGAGGCAAAGAAGTTATACGATGTTGTCAACCTCATTTCCTCTAAAACAAAGTCCAGCTTAAGAACACGAGAGAAACATTGTGCACGCCAGAAAAAATTACTGACAAACTGGAAAAAAAATGTTCATTGGGTTTGTCTCTGCCAACGTAACAGCTGTTTAAATAGTGCGCAGCGCTCAAGACAATTATAAAAGACGCCGAAAAAATAGAGAAACGATCAGTAACATTTCCTGGAATTTTTGTTGATTAAACAAAAATTGGGAAAACGGGGAGCCTTTCGAAGTACCATGATCAGCACCCCCTGGTCATATATAACTTGAATAGAAGATTTATTGTTCAGCTGGGAAGGGTAAATCTTTAGCTAGAGCTGGACGCCTGCAAATGTATTGCCTATCTCTTTTTATCTACTGTTTATCTGTACGTTTATATATATATATATATCCCTAAACATGTTCCGTTGTCTACTTTTATTTCCAAGTGCGTTCGTCAGTGGGTCTTGATGGCTAGGCAAGCATAAATCTTTTGCAAAGGTAAAAATTCCCCGATACATTTGTAATGTGATTTTTAATGCTTCTGATCTGATTTTGGCACAAAGATGAAAATTTCAAAAAGAAAAAAAAAAAAAGGGTACCGAACTAACTTGTCGAAATTCAACACACGATAGAAAAATCTGCATCTCATTAACCACGGAACTGAACAGGCAGTTCTTAATACCAAAGAGACTTTTAGTATTGGATCAACTGTCAGCACAAAGTTTTTCTTTGCTGTTGCTGATTTGCTGCTGGTTTTTAAGAGTGAGTTCTTCCCTCAGGTAGGATGTCCATAGTGACACTGGAGCACTCATAAACCAAACAAGTAAAAAATGCCCCGAAGTTTCTTCGGCGCAATCGAGTTTCCTGCACAGCTTATAACCAAGGTCACCGAAAATAGATCTATCTTTTGGTGGTCTCGGTACAATGCTGTATGAGCCGCGGCCCATGATACTTTAACCACGGCCCGGTGGTGGCCTGGCCTATATCGTTGCCAGATGCACGATTATGGCTAATCTTAACCCTAAATAAGATGAAAAATATTGAGGCTAGAGGGCTGAAATTTGATATGTTTGATGATTGGAGGGTGGATGATCAACATACCAATTTGGAGGCCTCTAGCCTAAGTAGTTTTTAAGATCTGAAGGAAGGGGACAGAAAAAAGTGCGGTCAGGAAAAAGTGCGGACAGAGAAAGTGCGGGGCAGAAAAAGGTGCGGACGGACAGACAAAGCCGGGACAATAGTTTTCTTTTCAGAAAACTAAAAAATATTTACAACTCGTTGTGATGATTTGAGAATGTAAAATTAAATAACACCCATCTCCACTCTCTCTCTCTCTCTCTCTCTCTCTCTCTCTCTCTCTCTCTCTCTTCTCTCTCTCTCTCTCTCTCTCGCTTCTGGCTTGTTTTCTTAATCCTTCACTTCATCATCACCATTACCAAAAGAGCAACAAAAATTCTCCAGTAAAGCATAACTGATTAACATTTTACCATAAAACTCAATTTAAACAAGTCAATGCAAATAGCGAAACGACAAAATTGCGAATGCCGGAAGCAGCGAACGAAGGGGACCTAAACCCTAGACGTAAAACGTTAAACAATGAG
>JANJGK010000018.1:40752459-40762459 GCA_039081455.1 Macrobrachium rosenbergii
GAGACATCTTGAACATCAGCGGAGCCGAGGAGGAGGAAGGGATACAAGTTGGAACGAATGCCGCAACTCCTGTTCGGTGTTGTTGCTCTCTCTCCAGTTTTCTTGTTGTTTTCTCTTGCCCGCCACATTCGGCTTCAGTTTTCCTGTTGTTTTCTCTTGCCCTTCACATTCCCCTTCGGTGGTAATTCCCTATCGAGGATATTCCCGAAGTAGCGTGAATTGGATATTGAACGACATTTGTAGCTTCATGATTGCATATAAATCACGGCGTGATAAAAATTTCATATACTGTATATATATATATATATATATATATATATATATATATATATATATATATATATATATATATATATATATATATATATATATATTATATATATAAATACATACATACGGAAACAAATACTAATGCAATTTGATTTTGTGAATATCATAATATACCTATTTTGGTCTTCAGGAATCGAAAATACCCACAGAATAAGTATAAAATACGTGGACGCGGATAGGGTTATAGTGAAATAAGTGCTATTAGTAATCTTGAAGTCACGAGAATCACTGCGTAACCCATCACATCACAAAACGTATTACAGAAATTGTACCTCGTCATCAAAGCAAGTTCTCGTTGTTTTAAGTTATTGCCGGAGTGTATGAACACGCGACTGAGCAGGTCTTGAAAGAAAACATCGAGATGGACGTGAAAAGAATTATCCACTGTTTAACAAACATTCACTTGAGAATATTTTCCTCTAAATCTCTTCTTTTAAGACACCCTTTTATGTCCTTCCACATCCTGTGCTCCGTGTTGCCACTCCCACATATAAAGGTAATTCTCATACAGCAGCCACCCACTCGGTTTTTAACAATAGCAAACCTTCACATTTCAGTTCGGATAAAGATTCCGTAACTTCTAACGTACAGAATATCCTTTTGAATTCAATACCAAAGCACCGAGATCATTCTTAGCATTAAAAGAATTCAAAGGATGTAAAGAATCCAGGTTACTGGAAATTGTAAAATAGAGAGACCTCCTTGTTCTCTCTTGCGTCTCAGTACTCTCTTCAACAGCCTCCGCTCAATATTCTTTGAATAGCAGAATGTTCAGGTTAATGAGATACACAGGTGGGACAATGCTATTCTGGTGTCCTCCGGGTCCTCCGTGATCTTAGGAATTCCTTATAATATTTTTAAGGCGTATGTCCCAGATGAATCCATTTTCGTATAAGCGTTTCAGGTAAACCGCTCTCTTCTGAATGATGATCTATTTTTTTGCTTCATCGATGGTTTACGTAAGATGTGTGCAGTTCCCAAGAGCTCTTTCGTGTTATGCTCTGCTAAGATTTGAGGGTTTTTATCTCAAACGAGGGCGTTCTAGTCGGCCTATGTTTCGTTCTGTAATAGTTAAATAATAATAAGGATCATGTCAAGATTAGCGAACCCACTCGCAGCAGGGTTCGCTATTCTTAACAAGAAGCTTATTGGGTTCGTTATTCTATGCGTGGGAATAATCGGGTTCGTCTTAAGGATAAACACTTCAGTACCAGACATTTGATCGCCCCGGGCGATCAAACAAGGCGAAATACATTTGACCCCCCAAGGGACTAGTACTAAACATGGCGAAACAGTGTAGATGAATCACTGTTTCGCCGTGTTTAGTACTAGCCCCACTGTTTTGCCGTGTTTAGTACTAGCCCTCATGTGGAACTGGAGTTCGGACCGGAAAGGGTTGGCCATTCTTTACATGGGGATCATTGGGTTCGCTGTTCTTGACGTGGAGATGATGGGTTCGCTAATCTTAACGTGATCCAGTAATAATAATAATAATAATAATAATAATAATAATAATAATAATAATAATAATAATAATAATAATAATAATTTTTTGGAGGAAGGCCCTCTTTGACACATATTTCACTGACAAGGATGGCATGCAAATTGCCATCCTCCCCTTCAGTGAAATAATAATAATAATAATAATAATAATAATAATAATAATAATAATAATAATAATAATAATAATAATAATAATAATAATAAAGTTATTTCCTTCCAAATATTTCCCCTTTGGAGAGATGGTGGTCCCGGAAGAAGCAACCATTTGTTCTTTTAGCAAGTATAATTGGATGAGGTCACCAGCTCATATTCTGCCCCAAAGAATCAAGGGGCCTCATGGCTGACAGAATCTGGCTGGTTTTGAAGGTCAACCAATCCAGTAATAACCAGGTCTGATGTTGCTTTATTTCGCTGATTTAACGAAGGATGTTACAGTGAAGGTGCTACTATCCTTTCAAGAACCTAGTGAACGTAATGTTATCCTTACAGTGAATCACCTACTACAGTTCTAAGAATCTACTGAACGTGCTACTATCCCTGCATGAACCTAGTGAACGTGCTACTTCCTCTCTAAGAATCTAGTGAACGTGCTACTGTCGTTCTAAAAACGTAGTGAACTTGCCGTTATCCTTATAGTGAACAGAATGCTATCTTTTTAAGAACCTAGTGAACGTTCTACCATCCATGTAATGAACGTGATGCTGTCTTTTTAAGAACGTAGTGAACGTGCTACTATCCTTAAAATGAATCCAGAAATCAGTTGTTGAAAAACATTGACATGTACCTTTCAATTCTAAATTTTTCTTTCATAGTTTTTATATTTCCGTTATCGGTATTACCTACATAGCCTGCTTTCATTCAGTTGCACCTAATGTAATCAAAATTCATATACTAGAAGCCCTTCACATGTTTAAATTATCCCAACCAGAGTACAACAAATTTATTTTGGTATTTTTTTCACCTTCTTATGAATAATATAAATCTGATGACAAAGGCACTTCCGTGAAAAAGTGGATACACTTTTAATACATAGTACTTTTATTAAAGAAATGTTTGGCTTTAACTATTGATTGTCTTCAAGGCTTTAAAACTTGATAAAGGTGAGCTAAATTAGGATTATTACTTTTATTGACAATAATTCTAGTTTCAACGGCATTCAGTTTGTACAGTCTATAGTAATTTTATTGGTGTCTTCTCCTCATCAGATAGTAGATGAAGAACAAGGATTGTGGGAAAAGATGGTAAAAATGGCAATGCAAACTGTGGCATTATCTGAAAAGCGTCAGTTGCCCTTGAGACGAAGATCATCAGGGCACTGGATCTAATAAAAATGTAAGCTTAGATACTACAAGAAATTAAATCCAAAATTGTAATATGAAGACTTTAAAAAAAAACTGAAATTACCGTACACAGTTTAAAACAACTGAAATAAAAAAAAAAATATATAGGAAAATTTCAACAAAAATACTGGACACTTTAGAATAATTGCCTAAATCTAATTAAGGTACAATGCATGAAAGGAACAAATATTGTCCAGTCTGAAAGAAGAACCGAAATAAAAAATGAAAACACATCATGGTGGAGAGATGGGCTCCCAAATTCTGACCATCAAATCTCCAATGACCGGATTTGCTTTTGAATAATCTTTCTAAATATATGCATAACCGCACTCTAGTTTATATGCCTAAAGAGAAAGTGGTCCATGCTGTTATGACTGTATACTTATTTAGAAGACTTTCGAAATACATATTCTAGTGAAAGAGAAGGTATTCCATGCCGTATAAGACTGCTTAGAATAAAAAACAAACTTCGGCACAATCGAGTTTTCTGTACAGCCGCTGCAGCATATAATCAAGGCCACCGAAAATATCTTTCGGTGGTCTCTGTATAATGCTGTATGAGCTGCGGCCCATGAAACTTTAACCACGGCCCGGTGGTGGCATATCCTATATCGTTTCCAGAAGCACGATTATGGCTAACTTTGACCTTGAATACAATAAAAACTACTGAGGCTAGACGGCTGCAATTTTGTATGTTTGATGATTGGACGGTGGATGATCAACATACCAATTTGCAGCCCTCTAGCCTCAGTAGGTTTTAAGATCTGAGGGCGGACAGAAAAAGTGCGGACAGAATAAAGTGCGGACGGATAGGCAAAGCCGGCACAATAGTTCTCTTTTACAGAAAACTAAAAAAGAAACTTTTACATGCGAGCGAAAGTTGCGGACCATTATTATAATCTACGTCCAACAAAATGCAAGCATTCGCACACGATGAAAGATTTGGAAACTTACGAAAAATGACTCCCAAATCCATTAAGGGACAGAAGAACACGATATCTGGAATGGTTACGCTTCCAGGAACACGTAAAACAATATCCGCGTCGTCGGCTGCTGAGGAGACTCGCATTAATAACGGTCTGAGTGCTGATGATGCTGCTTTTCTACTGCTGCTGCTGCTACTGCTGCTGCTGCTAGAGAGAGAGAGAGAGAGAGAGCTGCTGTTCCTGCTGTTCCTCCTGCTAGCGCCGCTGCTGTTACTTCTGCTGGCGCTTTTGATGCGGGGGGATTAATCTCGGATCGCCATCTCTCTCTCTCTCTCTCTCTTTCTCTCTCTCTCTCTCTCTCTCACTCTCTCTCCTCTTCAAAGATAACATTTACAAATGGATTCAGAAATACGGTTATGTCTCATAAAAGGATTTCTCTGTGAGGGACGAAGGATGATAGTTATGTATTTTTTACTTCCCCCCCCCCCTTTTTTTTGTCCATATTGAAATATTTTCTGTGATGTTCTATTATTCTCTTTATGTCATTACGAAACCAGTAATTTATGCCGTAGTGAGTTGTGTTTTTATTTTGGATATTTGTAAAAAAAAATCTCTTTTCAAAACATTGTAAGAAATTATTAACTTTTCAGTCACAGACATTAACGTTCTCTTATCAATGAATGTATTTCATTATTCTTTTACTTGGCCAAAAAAAAAAAAAAAAGAAATGTCAATATACACAATTATTTTCATCTCTGTTCAATGTCAAGGTCAACATATAGCGATATTAATCCTCAGCATGTTAATACCTCATCATATAATTAAACATTGATCAAGTAATATGTCCAGTTCAAAGGATTTCTGTTTCCCGAACCTCGATTCCACTATGGAATTTTGAGGCTCGCAATATACAAAAAAAAAAAAACTTTAACAAGACTGAATTCCATTAACCAAGTCATAAAAAGCAATCTAACTTCACCATATCCTAATTACATAATTATGCTGCATCTATTAACCTCGACTGACATTGGCTGATTATTAATATCTACGTAACCTTTTCAACCTTTTTCTTCAGCGACCGCGTAATTAAATCCGCTGTATTTTCCAGCCCCCTTTGAAAATCTTTAAAACATGGGATTATGTAACATCACTTTTTATTTCTCCAGAGGATTCCTGGTACTGAAGCCGATATCATCAACTTTGCTCTACATACCTATGTAAACTGGATTCTGTTCCATCTTGCAGGTGCAGACGTGTGTCCGATGTACCTAATATTAAACGTAATCCATATTCTAATAATGCCTCTGGCTTTGAAATGTAGATCCTTTGTAAGTTTCTAATCGTTGCTATTGACTGACGATTATGTAGGGATCATACGACGCTGTAGCAGCCTGTTCGTATGACTCTGTTCAGGCAAGCGCTGAATACACAGTCTGACGTAATGGCTGATGATAATATTCTGTTTGATCAGTAGAGTGATTCGAAGTAACTCTTCTTTGTTTCAGGTCATAGATTTCTTTTCTACTAATCTTATTCCCTGTCGTTCCGTTTTATTCTCTTACCCGGCATACGATTCTACAAGAGATTGGTGCAAATACTTCGCACGGGATGAGTTTCCTTCATTATTTATTTAATAATTACTTGTTTATTTATTTATTATTTTATTTACTTACTTTTATTTGCTTGTTTTCTTGTTTGTTCGTTCATTCATTCAGTCATTCCTTTATTTATCTATGTGTCTATTTATTTATTTATTTATTTATTTTATTTAGTTACTAAACTTACTTGTTTCTTAATATATTTGCTTATTTATTTTTCATTTATTTATTTATTGGTTGGATTGATTGTTTGTTTCATTCACTCATACGTTTTAAGGTGTTTTTGCATCAACTGTTCGTTGTTATTTTCATCACAGTCATTAATTTTCATGTAATGTAATTACGCCATATGTTGCAGGTGCTTGTTAGGCAATATAATGACTTTTATGAATAATAATAATAATAATAATAATAATAATAATAATAATAATAATAATAATAATAATAATAATAATTAGGAGTAAGATTCACTGGTATTTCTATTCCTTGAGTATGTTTTCTTAAATATTGTTACTAGGCCCTTATTCATAATTTCTCCTACTCCAAAAACCATACTCTTTCTCTGAGACAATCATTTACTTACAGGTGAGTTCAAGTAACGGAGCACAATTGTTGAATGTGGATTCAAGAAGCAAGATGGACACCTTTGAGATGAAACAGCTGTTTTATTATATATAGAGCAGGAATGGTTAGAAAATGAGAAGTCTAGAGATACCAAGATATGTTCAACAATTTTGGTTACTGGACTTACGAAAGGGTAGGTTGGTGGGCAGACTGAATCTTTCAGAAGGGTTGAGAAGTGGCGATGATATAGCCTAGGATATTCTCGGTTATCGAGTTGAGATCCAGAAGTATTAGAAAAGACGCTTTTCATGGCAATGGAAGCATATATGTGATTCAGGAGAGGGGTGGGTGGAACCAAGAATATAAGAATTAACTGAGGAGGTGTAAGAAGTAGCTACTGTGTGAGATTCTTCCTCACACGGATTAAGTTTTCATTTGACTATTGGAGATAAAATACAGTACAGTTCTTAGTTTTATCAGGAACGAATGTTTTTTTTTTATGGAGGACCCCCTCACCCACGTAGTTCGGCAATTTGGAATATATGCAACTTTTACAGTAAGTTCCTCCATACATATACGGTATAATTATACTAAAAAATATCAAGTACTATACTAAGTCAATATGTAAATTTATTACATTTTTTCCGCTCGGTTCAAACAAGCATCAAATAAAAATCAAAGACAAACGGGAGAGTGAGATATATATAAGTGCAAAAGTTTTGATAGGTACTTGTCTTTACATCTGGAAACTTTTCAAATCATCTAATATCCCCGTTCATTATGAAGTATATCTTAAAAAGTTCGGAAGCGGCGATATTTTCAACTCTCTAATAATCATTTGTTTTTAACCCTAGGCTGAGGGAGGCTGAAACGTACCAAAGAGCGCGCGGACGGGGGCGAGGAGAGAGAGAGAGAGAGAGAGAGAGAGAGAGAGAGAGAGAGAGAGAGAGAGAGAGAGAGATAATACTACAGATTTTTAGTTTTCTGTAAGAGAAAACTGTTGAGATCGTCGTTTGTCTGTCCGTCCGCACTTTTTTCTGTCCGCCCTCAGATCTTAAAAACTACTGAGGCTAGAGGGCTGCAAATTGTTATGGTGATCATCCACCCTCCAATCATCAAACATACAAAATTGCAGCCCTCTAGCCTCAGTAATTTTTACTTTATTTAATGTTAAAGTTAGCCATGATCGCGCGTATGGCACCGCTATAGGTGCCAACAACACCGGGCTGTGGGCGAAAGGTTCATGGGCAGCGGCTGAGACTTTCATGGGACGTGGCTTAGAGTTTCATACAGTATTATACGCTGTACAGAAAACTCGATTGTTCGGCTCATTTTTTACCTGTTTATATAATCACAGCTGTGCTAATTCTGTCTTACAGTGAGTATAGATATAACATCGACTTTGTGATGGATACGCTTTCATTTCGGCCAGTCTAAGCAAGAACCTAAAAAGACTGTAGCGAAGGCGTGACTAAGGGTCAGCGTCTACAAACTTACTAATTTATTCAGACAACAAAGAGAGGCGACCGAAAACAGAGGTCGCCACACAATCGTTTGTGTTTGTTGACATATTATGAATATATACATATAAATTGATAAATAAAGATACAATCCACGAAGGAAAGGGAAACGTGCCTCGCAGCAATCCAGTGTTTCCCTTTCCTTCGTGGATTTGTATCTTTATTTACAGATTCATCACGTTCCATTTTTTCGTGATTCAGTTATACATATATACGAGGTATGAATGAAGCTATGGTACAAATGGCTGAAATGCTGACATCGTAATACGTACGGTGACAATAATACTTTTGATCTGACAATAATATGAAAGAAGATATGTCTATAAAAGTGCTTGAAGTATGCCGTGTTTCTTGTGTCCGCACTTTTTGCGTGAGAAGATGTTGTTGTGAGGAGATTAGCGAGCCAGGTGAGATGACTGTGTGTGTGAGGTCCAGGTGGAACCCTACAAGACTTTAACAAATTCCCGCTCTCCTGGTACTTTAGTCCAAGGCCAAGAGAGACAAGGTCTACCCAATTGGGTGGAGTCGCCTCCCACCAGGGGTAACTACGTAGGCGATGACGTATCTTAGAGGTACCTGCTCATTACGGCAATTCACCTGCTGACGCAATAAGGAGGTAGACAAAGCTCCGCCTACATGGGGGATTTTGGCGGGAAGTGAGCAGACCTTCTCTTTCTCTTGGCCTTGCTTTAGACAACAGATTGTTATGATACAAAAGGAATTAAATGGAAGTTAGGGAGAAGGTAAGGTGGACAAACGAATTTAACCCCATTTAAAACGTCCGCAATAGGCACAATATCAAAAGGTATGTACCAACTGTGTTATGAAATATCTCCATTAATATTTTCCTACTTTTATGTTTTCATGTGAGTAAAAAAAACTACCTACAATGAACAATCATATCATCAGGAGGGTGACTGAAAGGACTGCATTTTTCATAAAATAATTCTTCGTTTGGTGTGCCTGAGAACAGAGTTTTGACAGGATAGCACTGGTGGTATTTTGTATGTCCTGGCAAAAGCAGAGGGTTTCATGAAATGAAGTTGCACTAATACGTAATTTCGTACGAGAACGTGACACGAAGATAGACTAGTGCTACTTTCAAGCCAAGGATATATATATATATATATATATATATATATATATATATATATATATATATATATATATATATATATATATATATATATATATATATATATATATATATATATATATATATATATATATATATATATATATATATATTGCCTCTTTATGGCGTAAACTATTATCTGGTAAGAGCATACCACAAGTGATTAGAAATCACACACACGCACACACACACACACACACACACACACACATATATATATATATATATATATATATATATATATATATATATATATATATATATATATATATATATATACATGCATGAAGCTACAAATGTTGTTTAATATCAAATTCACGCTACCTCGGGAATATCCCCGATGGGGAATGATCACCGAAGGAGCATTTATAAGTGATAAATGGATCGGTACTGCCGGGTCTCGATCCCACGACGCAGTTTCCTTCCAACAACTCCAGTCAACGGTCTACCCAGGACCCACTCTGGGTGGGTCCTGGGTCTACCCACTGAGCTATCTCGAGCACACAAACAGGCAAAAGAAGAAGAAGGAAAAAAAAAGAAGAAAAAATTTATAACCAGTTTCCCTGTTTAAGCAAAACAGCTGCATTCCCTTTGCTTCGTTTCTGCAATTAATCAGACCTGGTGGCGTACGGTCATCCGTCCCATTGACAGCTGCGTTTAGAATAACATCAAGAGAACCGAAGACACAACAACTGACAGAAGAAGAAGAAGAAGAAGAAGAAGGAGAAGAAGAAGAAGAAGAAGAAACGAGAATAACAATACATAAGCCAGGGAAAGCGATAGAGCCGTCCGCTGAGGAGACCGTATTCCCTGGGGATATGCCTGTATAAACCAGTCGGCGGCACCATGGAGAGAGAGAGAGAGAGAGAGAGAGAGAGAGAGAGAGAGAGAGAGAGAGAGAGGGAGAGAGAGTCCGTGACTGTAGACACATGTTCCCGGACCGCTCGAAGGGAATCATTTAAATCCAATAAATATCTCCGCCTTTCCCCCCTTCGGTCTGAAATCTTCCAATTAGGCAAAAGAGGGGAAGTCAAGAGAGGGAAAGAGAAAAGAGGGTAAGAGAAGGAAGACAAGAAAAAGTGAG
>JANJGK010000018.1:40767459-40779959 GCA_039081455.1 Macrobrachium rosenbergii
TTTCGTTCCTTATCTTCTGTTCAATTTGTTTTCCAGTTCTTTCGTCCAACACAACCAGAAAGTCTGAACATTTCCAATGTTTTTCGCTCCGTCATCCCAGATACGAGAGTTGAAAAATCTACAGTTTTTTTTCACAATATCAAAAATTGTTTCCAAGAACTACAAAAAAATAAAATAAAATAAAACAGGAAGATAAAAAAAGATGAAAATTAAATGACAAAAATGAAGTATCACCCTATACTACAAACTTATCGAGGAGAATACAAACGATTACTTATTTATCTTATAAAGTAAAAGCGAGATTTTTGACGTGAGGGGAACAATCAAAGATTAAAATATTCGTAGGAAAGAACTTTGCAAATCACTCAGAAGGTGAAAAAATGGAATACCTTTATATTTAACAGAAATAATACAGGAAAAACGCAATATACAAAAATATACAACTTTTACAGATCAACTAAATAGCGGCATTAATGAGGAAGAATATATATTCACGGAAAAAGTGACGAAATTCTGAAGTAAAAACTTTGCAAAGCAATATATTTTCTTCAGCACTTAAAAAGAGCCCGTAAATGACTATAATTTATATAACGAAAGAAAATTTCCCTTTGTGGTTATTAATATTCTTAACAACTAAGAATCGTAAATATCTTACAATATCTCTTTCGACGCAAAGGAAAATCATTTGCACGGTACACTCTTATTTTTACCTTTTCTTAAGGCGTTTATCGCCGAAAGACATTTCGAAATGAAAGATGGCCTTGCCGCTGCAACAGAAGAAGAAAGAGAAAACTAAAATTTGTCAAGTATTGGTGGTAGGATTCTTCGGGAAAAAGTTTTACAGGGAATTGGATTTCGATATTTCTTAAAAGGACCTTTCATTTGTATCCATACCCTTGCCAAGGTACGTATACATATGCCCTCACACACACACACACATACACACACACACACACACACATATATGTATGTATATATATATATATATATATATATATATATATATATATATATATATATATACATATATATGTACATATATACATATACACACACACACACACATATATATATATATATATATATATATATATATATATATATATATATATATATATATATATATATATATATATATATATATATGAGAGAGAGAGACAGAGAGAGAGAGAGAGAGAGAGAGAGAGAGAAAACGGTCAGAACCCCTTATGAGTCAGCCATATATTCCTATAAATGCAATGTGACAATAGGGGCTCGTATCCAACCCCTCAAGCTAAAAGTAAAATTACCAGCGAGAGATTTCCAGAGATTACGGAAGGCGTTCTAGGCACAGGAAGGCAAGGGGACCAGATCCATTCTTTGAGGATTCAAAAATAGCTTGAGAATATCTAAGCCTTTCTACGGCAGATAATCCAGCGAAGTGGGAACTGCAGCACTGGGAAATATGCTGGGAGGCGAGGAGATCTGTTATGGACAGAGGAAGCTTAGCAGATTGTTTTATTCGTTTCATCATTTTCTAGGAAACTGCGTTTTATCTTATGATTCCACAATACAGAGACTTCGTCAGTCTTTGTATATCTTTTCTAAGCAATACTTCATCTCTGTGTTGTGCTGTGTGAGGAAGAACTTCATCAGAGGTGCGAAAATGAGAAAAATACAAATGAGAAATACAAATGAGAAAAATACAAAACGCATTGTATTTAGTTTCGGTGAGTGGTTTGCAGTCATGTTTTAATAGTATGACCTTTATTGTAGTTCAGAAGCCTATAAAATTCTGGAAACTTTCAAAAAAGAACTTTGAAATGTATAATATAATCGCACTGAAAAAACTATTTTAACACCTTTCATATATCTCATGGTATGCCTTGTTGCATGCTAATCAAAAGATTTCTATCCCTCTTATGACCGATTCGCTATGAATGCTGAGATGCGGTGTATTGTTCCCATCATTTAATACCCACAAAATACAATTGAATTTTGAGTTATCAGCATGGCTTCGTCAGTTCAAAATTGGCCGATTTATTACTGATTGATTGATTTCTGTGGATGCATTCACACCGGTAATGGTTATCGATGCCTGAAATTGGTTATTAACTATTATTAAATCGAAATTAATGAAAGTCTAATAAAAAAGTTTATAAACTCTTCATTCACTCCATACCCATTCTAAGCGTATCAGTATCTTACATCCATAGCTTTTGTTACAATAAACTGAAAAATTTAGGGGAAATCATAACTTTTGGAGGCACCCCTCTTCCTCGTCAAATCTAAACACCCTCTCCAAAATCCCTGGAAAGAGGGAACTAACCATCATCATCCCAGCACTTGGATAGGAAATGTGCTCTCAAGTCCCCAAACCAGCTTAGCAAGACAGTGCCCCAAAACTGAGGTAATCTTTCAGCCACCAAAATGTGATTGTAGAGTACTAGGCTTCAGATAACTACGAGCCTTGTGTTTTTCCAGTGCTCAAACAATATATGGTATGGAAAGAGAAACCCACAAGATTCCTGTGTATAAGTTGTTTCCTTGTAAATATTTACATACTACTTGAATCTCGAGATTCAAGTAATACGTAAATATTTACAAGTAAACAAGTTATACACAGGAATCTCGTGGGTTTCTCTTTCCATCTTCAGAAGAAAACTGAAAGAAGTTTTTGTTTGTTCAACATATAGTATAGTAACTGTATCCCTACAGGCGAGCTCCTTTGGAAATTTCTAGCACTACTTGATCACCGCCAAGCAAAGCCTCTACATGACTAGCTGTGGTCCTTTTATTTTCTTGGTCAAACTTTAGAGAGTATCCCTGACCAGCAGAAGAAGCTTCATTGCCATATGTGTTGCCATGATCTGTGCCAAGTGATCTGTTCTATCTAATTGCTATAACTAATGTGCTTATTGCCAGAAGTTTCCGGTGAGAGGGTTACCATTGGCGGATATAATTTTCATCAGTCACATTTGGACAATGATGAACCTACAAACTTCTATCTACTGTCATTTGCCTAACCATCAATACAACGGAGGAAAATTCGAATTTACGAACCTATTTGAATTAGGCTATAACAAATCAACTATGCCGTATGTTGGGTAATAGAGTTTATTAACATCGTTCATGTTCTGTAAAATTACCTTACCCTTATCTGTTACTTTGATGTCACTACCTGGGAAGTTTTCCTCTTCGCATTCAACCCGATAAATAAATGCTGAATAAAATAAGTTAAGGAGTAGTACATTTTGCAAAATTATATGGAAATTTCTGTACACAAACAACGTCGTTTCTATTCGCTGTAACTTGTGAGTAAGAATACTCAAACATTACATTACAATAGTGCATGGAGTATTTATTCTCAGTTTGTATCACGAGCTGACCAAGCATGTAAATATTACACTCTGGAGTGTGTTCATCATCATAAATGAATGAAATATGAATAAAAAGAAACTCAGCTTCGTGCTATGTTAGATAACGGTAACGAACAATTCGTCAGAAACTTCATGTTATTTTTCAATTCGAATTCAGTATGTGCTACATTTAATACACTAGCTCGAGTATCATTGGCATTAGTCTTATTGAAACAGGTTTATACTTTAACCTAATGCCAATAATAACAGCAATTGTATCAGTGGTATTGGCACTTTACCTGTACTCTTAGGTAAGTTATCTTATTAGATAACAGTGCAAAACTGTAACTCATCTCATCCTAAAACAAAATAAATCAGAAACTTATTCACTGATTTATTCTACGATATCTAGAGAGAGAGAGAGAGAGAGAGAGAGAGAGAGAGAGAGAGAGAGAGAGAGAGAGAGAGAGAGAGCACAGCCTACATTTCCTATGCTGTAAATAGCGTTCAAGAAAAGTTGCAGCGTCCTTCCGTTTCCCCAGAGCAATACTCATTTCCTTTTATATTTCATACGTTCCCTTCAGCTTTCTCCCCATTCTGCTGCACACTTTCTCAAACTACTTTTTTACTAGTCGCTTTGTGTGTGGACATTTTCCTTTTGCTGCAACGTTATTCTAAGAAATGCCATGTCTCTGTCTGTTGTGAATTCAGTGGTAAAAGATCTCGGAGAGGTTCTTTGTTGTTTGAATAGCAGTGGTGCAACTGTAAAATTCTGCTGGCCATGAAGGTATTTGACCTGAAGGCATATACGGCGATAGTTGCTCAGGTAACTTTCGTAAAGCGAGTCATCTATAATGGTGCCCAGGGGCCGTTTCCTACATCGAATATTCATGTAGAAGAAAGCTTGGCAGTTTTCATGGTAGAATCTGTTTCCCAACTACCAGGAAAGGTTACGTGATATTGGGTCACCTCTGGGAAGGCTAAGGTATTTAGGGAATTGTCAGATTATGAGTTATTTTGCGGTGGCACAGAATTGTGCATTTGTCTAATGCTTGGCAGGTTTTTCTCTATAGTTTGTCGCCAAAAGTATTATTATTTTTACCTGAGAGTTGAGATGAATGTGATAATACTTTAAAAGCAAACTTTTTCTAGTAGGCAATTTATTTATCAATGCATTTATGAACCTAAAGTTTATATCTTATCGTAAAGGGAATTTATAATTTAAGAAAATATTTTTCAGAAATTTTTATTCATAAATTGCTTTGATTAGTTCGTTTGCCTAGGAATTGCAAAATACTTTCTGCATGCGAATAAGCAGCAGAATATATTCACAATTGACGAGAAGGACGAGTTGTTGCATATAAATAAAAATATTTAATTTACCAAAAAAAACAAAAATACCTCCATGAAAGGAGTCCTTGTGCTGTTCCAGACCCAAACATAAAGTGTGGGAAGAGCAGCAATTTCTTTAAGACCTTCAAAGGAGCAATATTTCCAAAGCTCCAGCAACGTAAACGCAATCAGGAGACACGGCCGTGCGAAGAATGTTCGGCTGGAAACGTAACGAATACCCGTTTCCGACGTAACGAATCTGAAGACACTTAACGAGGGCTTCCTCATTTCCAATCTAATTTCGGAACAAAACTCGACTGAGGACGGGAACTGATCAGCCGAGTGTTTGTAACAGATTCTCGTTCTCACGAAGGAAAGTTTGGCGTTCATCGTCTGCTTAATTTTGCCTCTATTGGTGTGAAAGGATTGTTCACGTTGTAAAAATAAAAGGTTTAGGACAGTGGTAGGAACTTAAACTACGATGGGAGTTTTCGCTTCAAATACAGCTAGTTAGAGAGAGAGAGAGAGAGAGAGAGAGAGAGAGAGAGAGAGAGAGAGAATGCTTGCGCGTCTGTGTTCGTGTGTGTGCCAGAGAGAGAGAGAGAGAGAGAGAGAGAGAGAGAGAGAGTGCAGGCGTGTGTGTTTGTGCTTGCGTGTGCTTGTTTGTGAGTATGTATGCGAGGAGGAGAAAGAGAAAGAGAGAGACAGACAGACAGAAAGAGAGAGAGAGAGAGAGAGAGAGAGAGAGAGAGAGAGAGAGAGAGAGAGATTTGGGACGCCGGAGTCTTCCCGCTGTTAACTTTCTCGAATTATGAGTTGCTTTGGATGTTTCCAATTTAAAGTTCGCGAGATTTGCAAAGTGCAGTGCCAGCAACTCCCTGATCGGGAGCAAGCTTTCAGAGGCTTATGAATTTTGTTTACCAACTTTTTGATATACACAAATACTTTTAATGCTCTTCTCTGTACTTGAAGTTGTGAGACAAGAGAGTACCGGGAATTACTGTTCGTGGGAGGCAGTAATTTATATATATTTCTAAGGTGAGGTCTGCGGTTTGAAAGACAAACATATATGCTTGCCACTTTTGTAAGAGGGTTTCAATGGTATTTGGCTAATTAACTGACCGAATTTTTTTTTTATGTAATCTAGCGTCGAAATTGCAATGATGACGTAGGCCGCAACATCATTGCAAACTCTCTCACTCTCTCTCTCTTTATATATATATATATATATATATATATATATATATATATATATATATATATATGCGTATATATATATATATATATATATATATATATATATATATACATATATTATATATATATACATACATATATAATATCATATATATATATATACATATATATATATATATATATATATATATATATATATATATATATATATATATATATATATATATATATATATATATATATATATATATATATATATCTAATCCAGCTATTTCAGTTTTTCTTATTTTTCACCTTACGGCTGACCGAGGTAAAAAACTCATTACATATAATGTTGTATGAAGGAAAAAAAAAGTGTAATAAGAATGCTTCTTTAGACTCAGGTCTACACATTATTTAAAAACAAGTTAAACAATCTGTAAAATTAAAACCACCTAATTATAGCGATAGATGATAAGCTCTTTCTCGCAAGTAGTCTAAAGTAAGTTTCCATAATGAATCTATACTAATTACAGTCTGTTTTTGCTAATATATTCCCCTGATTTTTAGTTTTCAGAAAAGAAAACTATTGTGCCGGCTTTGTCTGTCAGTCCGCACTTTTCTTGTCCGCACTTTTTCTGTCCGTACTCAGATCTTTAAAGCTATTGAGGCTAGAGGGCTGCAAATTGGTATGTTGATCATCCACCCTCCAATCATCAAACATATCAGATTGCAGCCATCTTGCCTCAGTAGATTTTCTTTTTTATTTAAGGTTAAAGTTAGCCATAATCATGCGTCAGGCAACGATATAGGACAGGCCATCATCAGTCTGTGGTTAAAGTTTGATTACCCGCGGCTCATACAGCATTTTACCGTGACCACCGAAAGATAGATCTATTTTCGGCGGCCTTGATTATACGCTGTACAGAAAACTCGATTGCGCCGAAGAAACTTCGGCGTATTTTTTTTTACTTAGTTTTAGTTTCTTATTTACTTACTTCCTAAACAGCATCTGTTGCTTCCCTTCCGTTCCTTGCATTACTGACAAGAGTACAAACCCATAAGCTCTCTCCCTACGGCGCTTATTTTCCAAATCCCCAGTAACTACGGTGGCGTCTGCAGGTAAATTGATTTTAAAAGTTTTAAAGCTTTCGGTTACATAACAGGAGGGGGAGAAAGCTACGGAAAATATGGGGCGTACCAAAACACTGAAGTATTTACCCCGGTACCATAACAAAACACTAATGTACTCCCTTGCATTTTCCTCCTAATGTGTTGTCACAGGAAGTGTAAAGAAATTCCTATTTCAAATACGTTGACAAGAGAAGACATCGCCTCGGTCTCGCTTAAATCAGCATATGAAATTTCTTTAAATACTTACAGTAATCGGTAATCAGCAAAGCGTCGACATATCATCGGCCAATCATCTGTATTCTGTGCTTATGCTAATGCTAGATAGTAGGGTTATTCCACCCGTGTACCTCTTTCATTTCATTGCTACACTGCCTTGTCTCTCTCTCTCTCTCTCTCTCTCTCTCTCTCTCTCTCTCTCTCTCTCTCTCTCTCTCTCCTATCCCCTTAAATAGAGCCACTTTAGCCAAACCGATCGTTTGAAAGCGTCCAACCTTTGTAATGTTAAAAGATCAAATGGGCAGTTTGGTGGGGCGTAAGTGATCTCTATGTCATTGATACTTATTTTTACGTTCATTTTTACTTTTATTTTACTTTGTACCCTTTTTGATTTTCGTATCTGCATTCTTGTTTTTACGAGCACCCGAAGAGAAGCCTAGTCTGGTTCGAAAATTGCGTTTTAAAGGTTAGAGATAATTTTAGAGCGTTTTCTTTTTCATTTCTATTTGTTTCTGTCATTCTCTATTTCCTTCAAGTTACCAAGCCTACTCACAACATTAAGAGCCAAGTTTTTCACTCATTTAAAAGCAGTTTGGTATATCTATCTATCTATCTATCTATCTATCTATCTATCTATCTATCTATCTATATATATATATATATATATATATATATATATATATATATATATATATATATATATATATATATATATATATATCTTGCCTTTCACGGTCTGACATACGCTGCAAAAAAAAAAAATATATTCCTTTTGTTACTTCACTTTCTTCTCTTTTTCAAAGTAAGGGGAGATTGCTCAGTAAGCCCTTCAACAGTTTCTACCTTTTCTTGCAAACTTTTACTAGCGATCCCTCTAATCCCTACCACAATGCTTTAGTTTTACCCACCGATACCTGTAAGAATAAACCACTTCCAGTTTTCCACCATCAGCACTAACGTTTCGTGTTCAGTCTTTCTGACTTCCATTTAAGACTGTACTGTATAGTCTAACGGCTGACAAGATTCAACTTTCTCCTTGTACGAATGCTTATGAAAGCTGGATTTCGAGTGTGAGACTGTATTGCTGAATGCCAGATCTTTCCAGGATGCTTTCATGGAAAATCTGTTACCTCAGATTTTTACGATTTTTGCCTTGCTTAGACTTAAGCTCCTCTAGTTTTACGTTTTGGTGTATTATTAGTTTGACCCGAATTGGCAAGCACTAATTGCCTACCTGACGTGAGGCCTCAAGAAAGCTCCCTTGCACGTCAGCATTGATTCAAGAGATCTATGAAAGTACGCTTGACGCAAGCACCAGGCACTCACAAAGCGGACACTGACATCTGAACCGGAGGAAAAACAAAAGAATGTTTACTGATTAACAGCTCTCCTAGGGCTGGCCCGAAGGATTAGACTTATTTTACGTGGCTATGAACCAATTGGTTACCTAGCAACGGGACCTACAGCTTATTGTGGAATCCGAACCACATTATAGCGAGAAATGAATTTCTGTCACTAGAGATAAATTCCTCTAATTCTTCATTAGCCGGCCGGAGACTCGAACTCGGGCCTAGCGAGTGCTAGCCGACAACTCTACCGACTCGCCCAACTAGGAATTGAGTGATTTAGTAAAGCTCTGTGCTTGAGAGCTGAGTTTATTTTACTTGTTTAATTCCCCTTTACAGCATTTATAAATGTGATTCGAAAAAAGTGATTACAATGTCATCAATTCAGACGTGCGGGAGAGCTTTCTATGGAAGTATACCTGAGGTTCAAAACGAAAAAAAAGCACAGAAAGTGGCACCGACTTGACAGCGGGAGAAAAAAAAAAAAAAAAAAAACTCTCGTAGGGGTCGGTGAAGCTGTGTGCTTGCGACTGAGATGACGGGAGCTAAAATCTGCCTTTCCGTTATTTGCAATCAATCATTCACTCCATAACCTTAACATCATAATATCGATCTTCACATAAATGAAAAAGCTGAGTTTGTTAATTAGTGAGAGCTACGGTCGTTTGTATCCGAGTTAAAGTCTATCTTTGGTAGATCTGTATATCCACGAGATAAAACCAGTCTTTTGAGACTAATGACATATTGATGAAGTAATTTCAGATATTTTCCATTTTCATCTCAATCATTTGATCACAAAAATAATGAGGGATAGGGTGAAAAATACTGCATAAATTCCGGAATATATCATCACACCTCTCTAAGTTCCGGAAAATATAACCATTTGCCTCCAAAAGATTTACGTATTTCTGGGAAAAATCGTTATAACTCCCATTTGGGCCGAAAGATTCCCTATGTCATTTCACTCTTCCCAACCCCTCTCTATAATATGCAAAGCTCTTCGTGAGCGCAAACTGTATTTCAGAATTGCTTGCCATAATATTTTTATTTACTTTACGTCACGCGTTTATTCTCTGTCTTTGTAGGAATTTCAAAAATTTATCATTGGTATCGGATGGATGACAGAAAGTAAATTAATACCTTCCACGTTAACTGAACTTATTTGAGAAATCATACAAACGAATATCATAAAACCATTAGGTCTTTTTAACAGGACACACGGCATGGCTGCTTTAAAAAATAAAAAACGGTTGCTCATAGGCCTTTGTAGTTTTGGGTATTTTTTTTAAGGATTCTTGAGCAAAACAGAAAAAATAAGGAAATATAAGAGCAACACTAAAATGTCACAAGGACCTTTAAAAATATTCATGAACAGACTATCAGTATATATGAGTAATTTTCAGAAAAGAATAAAAAAAAAAATCTTCCTTGACAGTCTCCAAATGCAGCAGACTTTTAGTGAATATTGCAGCATATTCAGAAACAATTTTGAGTGATCCTGCGAAATAAAAATGAAACATGAAACAAACTGAGATTACGGATATTTTACTGGGGTGAAAAGCATTCCACGTAAATAACATGTTCTGGTAATACTAGCCGGACAGAATAAAGCGTCTGTTGTTGCACAAAAGCAACGAGAATCATCATGTTCGTTTTACTCATAAAGTGAGAACTTGCTTAGACGAAAACCAGACACAGTCATTAAAAAGATAGAAGGACTGGTATATAGTGGTAGAAATTTACATCGTATATGCCACGGTGGCACTTCAAACGAACATTCACACTGCTGAAGAATATATCAGTATTTGTCAGGGATAAGGAACCATTAACCCCCTTTATGATGAAGTCTGTGCTG
Source organism: Macrobrachium rosenbergii (assembly GCA_039081455.1). Classification (NCBI taxonomy): domain Eukaryota; kingdom Metazoa; phylum Arthropoda; class Malacostraca; order Decapoda; family Palaemonidae; genus Macrobrachium; species Macrobrachium rosenbergii. The sequence continues at coordinate 40,777,857 of JANJGK010000018.1, forward strand.
TATTATTTCAAGATCGTGGGCTTACATCATTGCTATTAAGCCCAGGCAAACTACCTTCCTTAAAATCTAAACTTTTTACATAATTATTATGAAATACATTCCTAGTCTTTCAAATTCCTCCAAAGTTTTCTTTCATAAAACTTCAAATAAATTCTTAACGCCATGTTATTGGAGCAAACCAACTTTTTATCATCTGTCCAATTTATGGCACGAACGAAAATTGCACTGGTCTCCTTCTTCACATCTTATATATTTTTTTATGCACCTCTGTTCTCTTCTCCAATGATTATCCAGCTGGAACAATGTAATAAATTGTCACATGAAACACATGGGATTTGATATACACAGCCATTCGCATTGTTGGGAGAATTCTTTATAGTAGTTTTTTTTTATTGTATTGTTTTTTTTTTTAATGCTACATTAACTACGAAGTTTTAAAGGAGAGAGGGAATATGTTTGAAATTATTATAACATGGTAGTTCGAGTAGGAATTTGCGCAGCATACATTTCACTGTCGTTATTAACCGAATTTTATTTTTTTTTTTTTGCAGCTCTTAATGCATTGTCGAATACAATAACAGCATATTTTAATTCCGTGCATGCATTTTTACTTGTATCTGCTCCATCATCGAGATATTCAGGGATACATATACATAATGCTCTGAAAAACAGATGTAAAAACTGATCTCTTTATTTCGTTGCTTTGTACGTGGGCAGAAATATTGGTAGGTTTCTGCAGACAGTCTGTTTAAAGTCATTATTACTTAGGTGTATTAGGGAATCCAAAAGCGAGGGCTATTGTCATGTTTAGTTTCAATGTGAATTATTTTTATGTCATCAGTTCATAGATTTATCAAAGAAAATATTTATATTTTTTCTCTCTGTCCAATGCATATTATTCCGTGTACATACCCAGATTCCAGGGTATCTAAATGATAATGTGAACAACCCAAATTATCTACTTCTCCGTTCAACGGCGGAGTTTTTATTCTTGCCCCCCCACCCCAACCCCAAAAAATGTAAGAGCCGTTTCACCCTCATATATACTAAGCATATCTAACTTTTTAAATTATTTCCTCAAGTATTTAATCATAAACATATCTAACCTTTGAGATCATTTCCTCAAGTATTTTAATCACTGTTGTGCTTTTTTTTTTTTTTGCCTCCGCTTTGTTAAGTGTTTCTCTATATTAATTGCCAATTTTCCTCCCTTTTGTCACATAGGAAACTGTGTTTTCATAAGGCAAATTCCATAAAATCCAGCCAACAACTCAATTTCATTTTCAATTCTATGTCACTAACATTTCCCTCACCTCACAGTGCATTACCATTCTTGAACCTTTTATTAACCTGCTCATCTCCTCAACACTTCCTTCCCTGATGATTCTCAAACATCCATTGATCCTATTAGTCTTTACTAAAGAGAATTGTTTTTCTTCCACGTCTCTATTTAGTTATTTATATTTTCTTATAATTCTGATGCTCATCTGTACGTGATAAAATATAAAATCTCGCAAGTTTGTATAACTAAACATGTGAATTTGCTTGTCCAAACAAACAATAAAGAGTAAGCTCATTTATCAAAGGGTGTGTGAAAATGTGTAAACATGAATTCCAATAAATTAGCTTGTATTTACTGTAGCCAATAATACAAACGCATGCGAAAAAGGGTATTTATTGTGATGTCAGTCCGAAATCTTGTATGCACAGTAGTGAAATGTCAGGTACAAATATACATTTAACTTTATTTATTTATTTATTTGGTTTTGCAAAATACTCGTTAACTATGTTGAACCTTTAAGAGTAAACATACTCATAAGAAATAATTCACAACCCTTTACATATCAGCCTTCAACAACATACTCCGCCTCCGCTGGGCGTAATCGTAAGACAAAGTTATTTAATATTCATAAAACCAGACAATAAAAAATATAGGAGCCCCCTTTACTACATTTATAATATCTAAAAAGCCTCGTTCGTATTCGTGGAATGAGTTTTATTTGTGTTCTTTGTGTGAATTCGAACGAAAAGAGCCCAGCACTTCAGAAATGCGATTTCTGGTTCATTACTTCCAAAGTTGAATCCGGCAAAAGTCACTCCCGG
>JANJGK010000018.1:40782459-40794959 GCA_039081455.1 Macrobrachium rosenbergii
AGACTCTCTCCTAAACAAGTCCTGTTAAATAGGATGGCTGCAATATTTGAATTAATTTCATACTGGACCTCCCAGATTTCCTTATTATTATTATTATTATTATTATTATTATTATTATTATTATTATTATTATTATTATTATTATTGTCAAGAAGGATGTAGACTCTCTCCCAAACAAGCCCTGTTAAATAGGATGGCTGCATTATTTGAATTAATTTTATACTGGACCTCCCAGATTTCCTTATTATTATTATTATTATTATTATTATTATTATTATTATTATTATTATTATTATTATTATTATTATTATTATCAAGAAGGATGTAGACTCTCTCCCAAACAAGCCCTGTTAAATAGGATGGCTGCATTATTTGAATTATTTTTATACTGGACCTCCCAGATTTCCTTATTATTATTATTATTATTATTATTATTATTATTATTATTATTATTATTATTATTATTATTATTATTATTATTATTAAGAAGGATGTAGACCCTCTCCTAAACAAGTCCTGTTAAATAGGATGGCTGCATTATTTGAATTAATTTTATACTGGACCTCCCAGATTTCCTTATTATTATTATTATTATTATTATTATTATTATTATTATTATTATTATTATTATTATTATTATTATTATTATTAAGAAGGATGTAGACCCTCTCTTAAACAAGTCCTGTTAAATAGGATGGCTGCATCATTTGAGTTAATTTTATACTGAACTTCACAAATTCCCCTATAATTATTTTCTATTCTGCGTTAAAGAGAAAAGTATTATAAGAAAAGTTAAGAAGGCTCAATATAAAATTCATTCAAATGATGCAGCTATCCTTTTTACAAGGGTCTATTATTATTATTATTATTATTATTATTATTATTATTATTATTATTATTATCAAGAAAGTATAAAACATTGGCCGATTATAATGAAAATTGAAGAGACTCTTTATCAAATTAACTCAGATGATGCACCATCCTATTCAACAGGACTTATTTATTATTATCATTATTATTATTATTATTATTATTATTATTATTATTATTATTATTATTATTATTATTATTATTATTCAGAAGATGAATCCTGCTCATACGGAAAAAAGCCCACAGGGGCCATTGATTTGAAATTCAACCTTCCAAAATACATGGCGTTCATTTGGAAGATGTAGCAGAAGGTAATATTAAATACAGAAAGATGAGTTCACTTATTTTTAGAGATAAAAATAAATCGACAATGAAATAAATGAATAAATGAACATGTAAGTGAATTTGTTCTATGTTTCATCACACCCTCTACTGACCTGCGAGATAACTATTGAACTAATATAGGAAAACGGTCTTGATAATCCACGGACATTAGCAGGCAGTCTGTCTATAATGAACTGATATAGGGAGGTCTTGATAATCCACGGTCGTTAACGGACAGTCTGTCTATAACGAACTAATGTAGGAAAACGGTCTTGATAATCCACGGTCATTAACGGACAGTCTGTTTATAATGAACTGATATAGGAAAACGGTCTTGATAATCCACGGTCATTAATGGACAGTCTGTCTATAATGAACTGATATAGGAAAACGGTCTTGATAATCCACGGACATTAAAGGACAGTCTGTCTATAATGAACTAATACAGGAAAACAGTCTTGATAATCCACGGTCATTAACGGACAGTCTGTCTATAATGAACTAATATAACAAAAAGGTCTTGATAATCTACGGTCATTAGCGGATAGTCTGTTTATAATGAACTGATATAGGAAAACGGTCTTGATAATCCAAGGTCATTGACGGACAATCTGTCTCCAATGAACCAATACAGGAAAACGGTCTTGATAATCCACGGTCATTAACGGATAGTCTGTTTATAATGAACTGAAATAGGAAAACGGTCTTGATAATCCTCGGACATTAACGGACAGTCTGTCTGTAATGAACTATTACAGGAAAACGGTCTTGATAATCCACGGTCATTAACGGACAGTCTGCCTGTAATGAACTAATAAAGGAAAACGGTCTTGATAATCCACGGACATTAACGGACAGTCTGTCTGTAATGAACTATTACAGGAAAACGGTCTTGATAAGCCTCGGTCATTAACGGACAGTCTGTAATGAACTAATACAGGAAAACGGTCTTGATAAGCCACGGTCATTAACGGACAGTCTGTAATGAACTAATACAGGAAAACGGTCTTGATAAGCCACGGTCATTAACGGATAGTCTGTTTATAATGAACTGAAATAGGAAAACGGTCTTGATAATCCACGGACATTAACGGACAGTCTGTCTGTAATGAACTATTACAGGAAAACGGTCTTGATAAGCCACGGTCATTAACGGACAGTCTGTAATGAACTAATACAGGAAAACGGTCTTGATAATCCACGGTCATTAACGGACAGTCTGTTTATAAACTTTCACGGCTGGTTGGATGCTTATTCACCTGTCCTTGGTGACGAATATCCCCGAATATTCATCCCATTAAGCAGCCTATAGGTTACTGTTATCGATTATATATGGTCAGCTGGGCAGAACAGAGTACTTTACTGTTACCTGGAAACCCGCTAGGCATGTTATCAATACAACGATTACTATCAATAGTACTTCCTTTTCTGTGCATTGTATTTTGAAGTTCCTCTATGTGAATAATATATTGTATCGTAAGTTAAGAAAAATTAAGACAAAAATTCTAGAACATCATATTGAATTAAGTAACAGGATCTCCAGATTATTATTATTTAATTAATCTAATAGTTTTCCAGTGTTGGAAATCTCAGAGAGTTTATGTTGTTAGAATACAAAGAAATATGTGTCTAAAGTAAGGTATCATAAGATACCAGATTTATTTGCCGTAGTTTTTCACGGCTGTTGATAAAACCATTTGCAAAGACGAGCATTGTAATTTTAGTTGCAAGAGATAGTCTTCTTTTGTTTTCTCGCAGTATTAGCTATGGCAAATCGAACTCAAGACAGGCTTGTTTTTTTCATTTTACAGATTCTTGGATGGAAAACGTGCTGTATATTAATCTCCTGGCTTTTAATTAGAAAAAAAAACATATATAAAATATCAGTATATGTATATGTATATGTATATATATATATATATATATATATATATATATATATATATATATATATATATATATATATATATATATATATATATATATATATATATATATACACATATTATATATATGTCTATGCATAATTTTTTTTCTAATTAAAAGCCGGGAGATTAATGTACATTTATGAAGCTACAAATGTCGTTTAATATCTAATTCACGCTACTTCGGGAATATCCTCGATGGGGAATTATCACAGAAGGGGAATTTTTTAAGTGATAAATGGATCGGTACCGCCGGGTCTCGATCCCTCGACATAGTACCTTCCAACACTCCAATTGACGGTGGCTCAGTGGTTGGACCGTCGAATGGAGTCGTTGGAAGGTACGTGTGTGTGTGTGTGTGTGTGTGCATTACATTATTAGCATGCAACAATTCTTCTTCTTCTTCTTCTTCTTCGTTTAACGTGCTTTTTTCCATTTTTCATATGGGGTAAGCACGATGCCTTCTTTGAAGGACTTTGATTTGGCGTTGGGGTAGGCCGTAGCCTCGATCGGCTGCCCTGCCTGACATCGCTTAGACCCCGGTAGCACATGTGTATATGTATCGTGCCAAATCCCCAGCTCCCTTTCCCCTAGCAGCGCGGAGACGTGAGCTGTTTAGGCCGACAGTTCGAGACGTGTAAGGCGTCTGTTATGTTTTTAGAAGATGTTGGAGTGGCTTTGTTTGTGTGTGTATTAGTTTGTAATATCACTTGCAAATAAGACAGCATGCCATAGGATAGGGTAAGATGTTACAGAGGGCACGAATTGAAAATTGCATGGCAGTTTACTTAGAGACAATCGCGTTTCAGAAAGGCAGAATTATAACGGTCCGTACTCTTGCATCAAATAACACTAATCCCTCAAAAAAAAAGTAAATGGCTTTAGATATGAAATGGACATTTGCCATACGGAAGCGGGATTTAGTGGGATTTAATGTTCGCCTCGCTAAAAAAAGATACAAATGACAGATTGGTATCGCTAAAGCTGACTTGCAATGTTTAGGTAAACTGTTTGGTGACGTTAACTTATCAACCACTTAATACTGTCAATACGAGGTACCTTTCTTGCCATTTTCTTGCTTTCGGAATTATCAGATAATCTTATAATTAACTGAAGTTATTTTGACCAGCTCGCAAAGGATACCGAGGGGAACTCAATTTTGAAATTCACTTTGCAGTCACAAAATATGCAACTGCTTTGAAAGCCTTTTTAGAAATGGCCGCTGTCACAGGCAGACATGTTCCCATTGAGTCTCTCTCTCTCTCTCTCTCTCTCTCTCTCTCTCTCTCTCTCTCTCTCTCTCTCTCACTGGGATTTTTTGCTTTACCGAACGTTCTCTGTAAATTTGAAAATGGCTAAATTAACTTTTATTTACTGGAAGACATGCAATTAAAATGAGAAGTTCCTTGCGTTTCCGACATTTACATAAACATGGTAAGGATGACACCATGAGAAAGGAGACGTAGCCATCATGGTATTTAATATGATAATTGCACAAGGCTAGTTCTTCAAAGATTCAAAGCTATCGGCTGTTATTGTCCGGTTGCTAAATCAATCTTCTTGTTCCTCGCCAACTACACCTCTTTGCTGGATGTTACCGTTGAGAATTCAGGAGCCGACTGAAATTTTCATTGTTGAGGAATCTCATGAGGAGTTAGAATCGATTAGCAAGGTTCACTCGGTGTAAAGGAACTCTGATTTAGAATTAATGGCGTATGAACGTCATAAAAGTCTCCCACACGTTCTCCGTCAAGAAAGAAGGAACAATGAAAGGTCGATAGACTTTAATCGGTTACTAAAATTCCTTCTGTATAACATCACAATAAAATAACATTCATCGCTAAGTAATAAAATTATTTTGGTAATATCCTACTTTAAAGAATAATGTTTTTATCTGAGAGAGAGAGAGAGAGAGAGAGAGAGAGAGAGAGAGAGAGAGAGAGAGAGAGAGAGAATATTCGTGGCTCATTCAAAACCTCGCGTCGGGTACTACCTTTCTGTCGGAGACAGGGGACCTCGTCTTCAGCGCCAGCAGGGAGGGCATGAATTAGGGGCTTTCACCACAAAGAAAGACTCAGGCTCAAAGCAGCCACGTGGAAAGAAGCAGGGCTCTGATGGAGCAGATGAGACAAGGGACAAGTGTCTGGAGTGAGGGTCCGGGCATTTCTGGCCAGTGTTGCCCGGGTATCATTTTTTAAGATCTCGGAGGATTATGACTCATCTCTTCCCAGATGGCAGTGTCTGCTCGCTTCGCAGTCCGTTTTCTATGCTCTCCATGCTTTCGAGCCATGTGGTATGCCCTGGCTACGTGGTGATTCTGTTGTTAGGGCCCGGGCGCTTTCTTTTTTGGTTTTAACCCCCCTTTGCCGGCTCTTCTGTGGCTCTGGCTGGGATTTGGCTTCCCGAAAGGCATTACCTTGAAGAGGGGCTCGAGCAGTCACTAGGTCAAGGTGGAGGATTAAGATTATTTTTAAGGGGTGAGGAATGAGAGATTCTCCCAGGAAGAGACAATGTTTTCCCATGACCTGTCTTTGTTAGTCAACGGTGTCAGTAACACAACTACCTTTATTTCAATAGAATACGTGAATTAAGTTGATCTGGTGCATCATTACAATATAAATATACATATATATATATATATATATATATATATATATATATATATATATATATATATATATATATATATATACATATATATATATATATATATATATATATATATATATATATATATATATATATATATATATATATATATATATATATATATATATATATATTATATATATATATATATATATTATATATATATATATATATATATATATATATATATATATATATATATATATATATATATATATATATATATATACTGTATATATGTAAACTTCCCATATTTTTTTCCGCTAATAATGACTAAATATAAGAAAATTAATGCTAAATGGAAATGTTAGAATATTGAAAAAAAACTGTCATTTTGCAATGGGAACCATAAGGGCTCTGCGTGGTTACAATGAAAAAATTGGTTTCAGTATCGAGATCTCTGTAGAATACAACAGAATATACAATTTAGGCCGAAGGCCGAGCGCTGGGACCTATGAGGTCATTCAGCGCCAAAAGGGAAAATTGAGAGGAAGGTTACAAAGGTGTAACAGGAGGAAAACCTCGCAGTTGCACTATAAAACAATTGTTGGAAGAGCTTGGAAAGTAAGGTGGAAGAAAGAGAATATGAACGGAGGTACAGTAAAAGGAATCAAAGGGGTTGTAGCTAGCGGCCAAAGGGACGCTGCTTAGAAGCTTAAGTAAAGCATTTGTTTGTACTGATACAAACAAATAAATGGTTTCAGTTCGTTGGTTAACTTCAAAGGTTTTCGCCAGACCTACTATCCCTTGTTATACATTACTACCCTTGCTTCTGAGCTTCGGGCAGGAGTATCGTGGCTTAATCTCAGGTAACTATAACCAACCCACACACACACACACACACACACACACACACACACACACATGAACATCATATAGGTGTTCTCTTTGTAACCACGACGTTGAAGGAGTTAGCGATATTCGAAACTTTTACTTCAAAGGTATCAAACCGAAAGCTACACTGTTACTCTTGTTAAAACTTTTTCTTGCCGTATTGGGAACTGAAAATTTTTGTGCGTATGGATTGGAAGAGAGACTGCTACAGAGAGAGAGAGAGAGAGAGAGAGAGAGAGAGAGAGAGAGAGAGAGAGAGAGAGATTACTTTAGTCTCAGCATTTGTGGAAGATTTTCAGAATCACCATCGATTAATACTGATATAATGTATTAAACAAATCAGGTTTGTATGAAAGAATTTACTTTAATATCTGGTTTCATCAATAATCACCCATTTTTTTTTCTTTTTATTTCAGATGCCCTGTTTTCTCTTTGATCAGTCATAACATTACCTTCGTGAGAAGCACAATGACAGATATTTATAACTGATAGAATTTACATACAAAAACATAACATTCCCAAAGTGTTTAACGCTATTTGTCTTACTCTCAGTATTCCAATGGATTGTTTCCTCTATTTTGACACTGTAATATCAGCAAACTTTATTTACAAATTTCTTTAACGATATTTGTTCTCATTTTCAAAATCAATTTGAAGTTGTCTGAAGAAACTTCATTAATCGAATATAATCCGGAGGCGGATATTGTCGAGTAAATTTATTGATGATATTCTGCTGAAGATGGATCAAAACTTTTCTAATTAATTTTTGACCCACTCATATTCAATAGAAACCGAAAGTTTCTCCACTTAAACTCCTCTGTTACCTTCAAAATAGGCTCAAATGAATTCCAGGTCAATGATCGGACACCTTTTGATAAGGGTGACCTCAAAATTTTCCGCCTATTGAAGTTACCTGGAAGTGTGTGAAGAGATTATTATTATTATTATTATTATTATTATTATTATTATTATTATTATTATTATTATTATTATTATTATTATTATTATTATCTCTCTCTCTCTCTCTCTCTCTCTCTCTCTTTTGTGAAAGTTGCCTGAGCAGAATTGAGCTTAAGTGCAAATCTGTTGTTTATTGAATCTCGTTAGCTACTGTAATAATATATCTATCTTAACGTTCGCTGTTGAAAACAATGCAAGTGGTACTCTCATAACGAAAAAATAAAAGTCAGTTAGAACATTCAAAAGGCTAAAAAAAAAAAAAATGTTCTAGTTAATCATCTCAATTGATTACTTTAACCCCCTGAGCTCGTAAGCTTATTCGTGTGGTTTAAGTGAATGACTGACTGCTAGTCAGTGAACGTTTAAAATTTTGTTTTCGTATCGAGTGGCGTTTGATTTATCATATATCGTATTTCAGAGCACAATTAAGCATTTCAACTTTTAGGACGTACGCTTACCGAACCTGTCATAAGATAATTCTGGGTTTTGACATCAAACGTTTTTAATACATCACCTGACAGTTCTACTAAAAAATAACACTTGATCTTTACTCATTATTTTATGACACGGAAACATGACATAACTGAAAACTTCCTTTGCAGGTGGTTAGCTTGTTTTTTCCTGAAATAGATAAGGTGGACCCGGTGGCCAAAACTTACTTTTATGAAAGCTGATCATGGCAGAGATTATAAGTAATAAAACAATAGCTTGCTAAAATACCATTATGAAAACTCGATGTGGAGCTCTTCTATTCATTTACCAAGCTTCATGAAATGCTCCCAAACTTATTTGGTTTTTTGCAAGTTAATCAGGTCCATTTCAAGGCATCATATTCACTCGTATCTTTATTGAAGCCAAATTTCGTATCGACAGCGTTAAGAATATTTTTTCTAGAATTGATCTGTCGAGGCTCTTACCCACTTACGAGGGGAAGAACGCAAGCTCTCCTCACCCATCTTTTATTTTGTTGCACAAGTTAAGAACACAGAAAAAACTCCTTTGAGGGCTGTTTTCCTTAGATGTTAATAATAATGTTTCCTCTACAATGTACCGTAATCTTTGATACATTAACATGATTTGTTATACCGTAAAGTGTCCTGCAATATCCAATTACCACCCAGTTTCTATATGTTCAAATAACTCCAGCCAAACACGTTTATCTTTTAATTGTACGATGTATGAAAACTGCCTTGATATTAATATCTTCAAAATTCAATTAATGAGGCTTATCAGTAAGCACTAACACAACCTCTGAACACAAACAAAAAACTTTAATCATACTTATACACCTGTGCCTCTTGAATTTCAAGGACCTTTTGTTCCACACCATCTTAGTAGCACTTTTAAGCTTTGAATGTTTAAAATTTTACACAAAATTTTTTTATACCGAATTCCGAACCATCATCGTCGTACCTCAATAAGTTTTTAGTATTTTAGTTTTTCAAATCCCCATATAATAGGTACATATTCATTTCTTTCATATTTCTTCTCTCATTGACATTCAGCCTGCAAAGTTCATTTCCATATAGAAAGGCGATATGAAAAATTCTTTCACGCACTCAAATTTTAGCTTTTATAGATGGCCTTGTTCCCCCCTCAAACCTTCCTTTGTAATTCCACTTACAATTCTGGCTTTTCACAAATATCATGATTCATCTCTTCACTCATCCAGTCTTCTTCCAGAGCCTTAATTCCTAAATATTCAAACGCATAATTTGCTTCCAACCTCGTCAAGTTCATAGTTACAGTCGTTGAACTAAGTGGCTTTCTTTTGCTTGAAAACTTCAAATTTGTTAAGAGTTACTTCATTACTTTTGCTGTTATTAACATCCAACATTTTCCATTCAAAACATTTTTGAATTTTCTCAACAAACTCTGTAGTATTTCTTCTTAATCATAATTTATTGCTAATGTAATTCATAGTCCGAAAGCATTATCCTCCCATTGTCATCCCCTACAGAGAAAAATCGAACAGTCACAGATAATAGTCTTAGTGGAAATCCACCTTTATTCCAGACCAGTCACTCTCTCATTCATGTAATCATATATAAATTTTGCTTTGAGCTTCTACACTTCGTTAGATCCAGGCAAAAAAATTCAAAATAGGAAAACAAAGTGATGTAACTAGCCTGCTCTAGACAGCTGCTTTCATTATTTATCGTGTACGCAGAAACTGATAAAAACTTGGCAAACAAAAAATCCTACTATGTCCCTGTTAAGGATAACATAATCGCAGCCCCAATTTCATCACTGAAACATTTGTTAAAGAGTTTATCACTTATCATCGTATCTCCATTATGTAAGAGTATGACCACACTATGGCAAAGCATATCATAAACACGGGTCGGTAACTTGTTACGCACATTTCATAAACAGATTGAAAAAAAAAAAAAAAATAATAGCCGTAAGTAGAGAACGAATCTTAAGCACATGTAGGATAATCGTATGAAACACTGGTAAAGACTACCAGCAAGTCGCTGACTTGTAATCAACCTGTTTGTGATGTGTGCGCGATAAATCACCGACGTTTATTTATAACATGTCTAACTGTAGCGTGAACGCACCCAAAGAATAGGCCACATTGCATACAGCGATATTAATAATCTAATAGTCGATTCTTGAGCTTTGTACATTTCTTATTCCCATTGCTAACAATATTGCTTTGTATTTATCACCTCCATGATCAATACTATGCACTATTTTTTACATAACCATAACATTCTCCGTTCAGTGTCGAACGTGTATCAAAATTATAAGGCATATGGTCTACAAGTAAGTACAGGAAAGTGAAAAAGGAAAATTAAATTCTTCATGTTGACCCTGTTCAAATGCATAAAAGAAGTTATGCGATGATGCATAACTTCTTTTATGCATTTGAAAATAATAACCGCAGAAAAAGAAATCACTGTTAGACGATATTGAAAAGAGCTGACGTCCCATTTTTACTTCAGAACTTTACGAAGGAAATCGACGAGCCGAATGGTACCAGATTTCCGAAATCAACATACAGACAAGTCTCCTACAGACAGATCACACGAGACGGACAGGCAAGCGCACAGACAACAACTGGCTGAAAACAGAAAATATATTGGTTAACCTCCAAAAGATGAAGATTAATTACTATCCTTCATTTTAACCAAAATGTCTTCTTTCGACAGCCCTCGTAATATTTAGGTCTAATGTGCAGTCAGACAATCGAGGGGTGGGAGTGTGTGTGTGGGGGTGGGTGGGGGGAGAAAAAAGATGAAAGGGGAAACGAAGATTACCCCCAATTAAATCACTTTCCAACTCAGACGGCGATAATGAATCACAGCCCTGCTCTTCATTCGCGGGAAGCGTAAGAGGACTCTAATTACGAAGCGATTAGCTTTCGTCAGCGGTAATTTATTCGGAAGCGTGACTCGTTGCTTATTGTGCCTATTATCTTGCAAAGGAGGTGGGGCGAGATCGGACAAAATTGCATTTGAAGATTAAATGATAATCGAGGAGGGATCGCGAGGTCCTAAATATGTAAGGCAATAGATTTTTCATTTTTTTTTTTCGCGGAAGAGGAATTGCTAGGTAATCAAATCATATACATATTTTTTTTTTTTTCAGAAGCTCTCGTACCCGTGATCTAACAGCTATTCCCTGTTGCTAGGCAATGAGGGATTGCTTCCTGAGTAGATACCTTTGATAGCTCTGAAACCTTTTAATTTAACAGATTAAAGAGTACAGTGTAAAGATACTTGAAATACTTAAAACCTTAATGAAGTGTACACATGATGCTTTGTTGATGTGATATGAATATATAGATTGCAGTCGAGTGCTGTGTTGCTGAGGATATGAAGATAGAAAAGTTATGATTCTCATGAAAGTATATTAAACTATGGAGCAGAGAGAGGACGGAAGTGAGCAGTAAATAGCTTAGACTTATAAATCTTAGGGCGAAGTCAAAGGCTTAAATAAATGACACTATTTTCACGGTCCGGTTTGTCGCTGAAATGTTTCAAAGGTGAATGATTATAGAAGCTGATAAAGACTTGAGCTAAAACACACGTGTCATAGGCATTGGGACCTGTCCTCCACTGGCTGTCGGCCTAAGAAACAGGAGATCAGCGCCTGCCTTATGAGCCTACAGAGGCCCAAGAGGACTCTAACTTAAAATACACACTCTCACTCACACATTTGCGTCTATTTCTCTTCCCTAAGCAGCGAGTTAGGTACCTAGTACTCACTGGAATGGAATGGAATATAGAGTTTAGGCCAAAGGCCAAGCGCTGGGACCTATGAGGTCATTCAGCGCTGGAAAGGAAATTGAGAGTAGGTAGGTATGAAAGGTCTAACAGGAGGAGAACCTCGCGGTTGCACTATGAAATAATTGTTATGAGAGGGTGGATAGCAAGATGGAAGATAGACAATATGAATGGAGGTACGGTAAAAGGAATGAAAAGGGTTGCAGCTAGGGGCCGAAGGGACGTTGCAAACAACCTTTAGTAATGCTACAGTGCACCCCGTGAGGTGCACTGACGGCGCTACCCCCCTACGAGGCCTAGTATTTACTGGACTATAAGGGATAAATAACCAAAATTGGAGAAGGCGTAGGTGAACCTATCTTCCATGGGCAAAGGAGAAAAGGTGTGGAAGGAAGATTATTTGTAAATGTTCTCTCGACCGCTTTACCAGTTTTGCTTTGCGTGAGTTTTAGCGAAAGGCGTTGAGTGATACTTTTTTTCAAAGAAAGGAAAAGACAAATGAAAAACATAACCAAGTCTGTTAAATCTTGAAGGACAGATGAAAACATAACCATGTCTATTAAATCTTAGAAGACAGATGGAATAACATGACCATGCCTATCAAATCTTAAAAACATGAAAAACGCAACCATGGCTATCAAATCTTAAAAAACAGATGAAAAACGCAACCATGGCTATTAAATCTTAAAAGACAGATGGAAAG
>JANJGK010000018.1:40799959-40802459 GCA_039081455.1 Macrobrachium rosenbergii
ATATATATATATATATATATATATATATATATATATATATGTATATATATATATATATATATATATATATATATATATATATATATATATATATATATATATATATATATATATATATATATATATATATGTATATATATATATATATATACATATATATATATATATATATATATATATATATATATATATATATATATATATATATATATATATATATATAATATTTCCGGGGCATTCCTTCGGTTTCGTTTCTCAGCAAGATTGAATCAATGACCGTCCTTGTAAAATATGTGCACAGATCAACTTCTGCTCTAAACCGCCTTACCAAACTTAATAAGTTTTCATACGCTCACTCTGTCTTACTCTCAAGTTTTGCATTCAGATAACAGTTTGGCTAATTTGTGTTTGCAACATACGGTTAGCTGGTCGGCTGGCACAGTGGTTAGTGTCGTGACATGCCACTCTGATGTCGCGGATTCGCTTCTTCCCCAGGGCGATGAAAGATCACTGGCTCTGTATCATGATCAGTTACTGCTGTAGTGTGGGGTCTGTGGTGGGAGGTTGAAACCAACATTCTATGGAAGCTTGAATTTCAAGTCAATGGCCCCTTTGGTGTGCTTGTTCCATGTGAATATATTCCATCTACTGAAATAATAATAATAATAATAATAATAATAATAATAATAATAATAATAATAATAATAATAATAATAATGGGAAATTCTCATTCATTTACTGTTTTTTAACTCCTTCATAGTCTTATGTGACACTTTTCATCCTGTTTTCTTTCGCTGCAGGCTTATAAAGATATTAAAAAGTTAGCACTTCATATGAAAATGCTAACATTTCATATGAAAAAAGGCTAACATTCCATATAGAAATGCTAACATTTCACATAGAAATGCCAACATTTCATATGAGAATAGGACAATTTTAAGTACGTACAACACTCACAAATCAGGATCACGCTTCTGTAAAATCACAGAAAATTTTCTTACTATTTCACTTAATAAAATTAAATATATATAAAACTGAAATCATGTTTCTGTAAAATCATAGAAAATTTTCTTGCTATTTCACTAAATAAAATTAAGTATATATGAAACTGAAATCAACGGTTGATGGATGGCACGTCGATGGAAGGCGTGTCCTTGAACGTTTATTGTGTAAATCGTATGTCAGTTGCTTACAGGCTTAATTTCCGTTATGCGAGTGCAGAGGAAATAAGAACCTTGCGTCTTAAAAAAGAGATATTAATAAAAGAACTCAGAAAGATATCGTCCCTCAGGCATGTCAAAAATACAGAGAAGCCAGGAATTGTATTTTTCTATTCAGGCAACTCATATTGCTATAAGAGATATCTGCTACGAATAAATGGTGAAGAAATGTCGAATGAATAAAAATTTGAAATCTAGTAATGAAAATGATGATGATGATGTAAGCTACAATCATGGTAATCATGATGTATAAGAGAATAACAATCAGAACTACAATTCCGTAGATGGTGATGCCACCAGTGCACTTCACGCGGTGTACTGTAGGCATTACTTGATGTTATCTGCAGTGACCATAGCTGCAACCTCTTTCATTCCATTTACTATACCCCCGTTCGTATTATCTTTCTTCCATCTTACTTTCCACCCTCCTAACAATTGTTTCACAGTGCATCAGCGGGGTTCTACTCTTGTTACACCTTTCAAACCTCCTTTACTCTCAATTTCCATTTTAGCACTGCGTGACCTCATAGGACCCAGTGCTCGTCCTTTGGCCTAAATTCTACATTCCAGTCCAATTCCAATCAGAACTACAAAATCACTCCTGTTAGGAATGGTTACATCGAGCATTGCTCTTCACTGGGTGAGACCAACTCGGTCACTTAAGGAGGCACGAGCTATTTTTTGCCTCTATTTTAAGCCAACAGCAAACGCATTATTATAAGTATGTTAACACTTTTTTTTTTTTTACTGCATTCAGTCTGAATTTTTCTACCATCGATCTGTGGATAGATATTGAAAGGCACGTTTATTGAATGATTTCTTAAGTTACATTTTTCGGTGGGACTTTCCAAAGTAATACAATAAATGACAAAATGATTTTATCAGAAAAAAAGTACCACTCTCTGTATCTGATATGCAGAAATTTAATTTTATTTTGTAGATACGGTCACGAACTCACACGCATTCATACAGACTTTGTGTATATATAAAAATAAATAAAGTAATAAACACGCACACACATTATATATATATATATATATATATATATATATATATATATATATATATATATATATATATACATACATACATATATATATATATATATATATATATATAAATATATATATATATATATATATATATATATATATATATACATATATATATATATATATATATATATATATATATATATATATATATTATACATATGTGTGTGTGTGTATATATAATTTATATATATATATATATAAATATATATATATATAATATATATA
>JANJGK010000018.1:40804959-40894959 GCA_039081455.1 Macrobrachium rosenbergii
CTGGAGCGAATTCAAATATGAGGTTGCTTGCTATCAGGCACAGATTTAGGTGAATTCGTTCCAAGCAGATGGAAAGTTTTATCCGTGAGAGTGAGGTGGAATCATCGATGCGTTGGTATTCCAAAATACGGAATATCTTTAAGGTATTCAGGAATGACGTGGCGAAATGAGCCCTTGGAAAAATGCAGTCTTACCAACTCGCTTTACATTCATTGGAATGCCTTACCTTTCAGGCAATTTTAGTGGATTACTGGCTTCATAATGGAAAGTATGTCATAATGGAAATAGTTGTTTCCTGTAATTAATATCTAATGATGATTGCGTTGAATCCCTATATGATCTCATTTATATTTTTGCACTCGGTTCTATTCTATTTCTTGTGCAGGTGATGAGTATATTTACAGTTTAGAAGCTAATTCTATATATATATATATATATATATATATATATATATATATATATATATATATATATATATATATACATATACGGAGAACATTTAAATGAAAGGAACATAAAGTATTGTAGCCACGGCTGACTAAGGGGCTGGTCAGCTTTAGAGACTCTTTTCATTGCTCCACCCTTGTCTGACCTTCCAAACGTTTTTACTCTCAGCAATATCGAGGCGACATAAGATTAGAAAATTGTTGCCGGATTTAAAATAGCTGTCGACTGCGAATTTTCAGCAGTCGACGGTTTCATTAGTCCCGCTAATGGTGCCTTGAGGTCACAACAACAATAGAAGTCCCACCTATAGGCTGGATTTGAGGTCGTACTCAATGATCTGACTGATGAAGCACTCGAATCTATCAGTCTCGCTCTCTGGGTTTTGAAACTGAATCGGTGGAATTCCTGTTCTCACTGGGCTCCCTTTGGAGCATCGTTGCATAGACCTACACGGAGGAAAAATTATGGGGACATACGCTGGTCTTAGAAGAAGCTACAACTCCATACGTGAAAGCCAGCAACAATCATTCCATTAGTACTGTAGGCTAAGACTCCCAAAGGGTAATCCGCTCCGATGCTAAGCTGAGCACCCACTGTCTAGCATACCTTTGAAGGCATCACTAGATCAGGCAGTCAAACTCCTTCCATCGAATCTGACTCGTCCTTCCCCCAACACTAATTGCAAAAAGACTACATTATGACACGGTGCCATTAGAAACAATGGAAACGTATGAGGCAGGAACTTGAGCACCTGAACTATCAAATGAGAAATAGACGAACTGTTCGGTTCTGAGGGGGAAGGGGTATAAATTACTAGAGTAACTTACACTTTAACATAAGATAATTTCTTTTTTCCAGAAAGTGCATTAAAATTCTTACTAGTGCTGACGTAGTCCACTGTTGTTAAAGGTGTTTTCATCAGACAAATTGTTTGTGATAACTGAGTGTATTCATGTTCATTATTGTTTAAAAATTTTATTAGAATTTGAGTAGTCTTAGTAAGCGCCCACGAAAGAAATTTTTGTGTCAAAAAGTATTTCTGAAGTTGCATATTTTCTGTTTTATTAAAGCCATTGAAGTAAGTATTTTTTTAAATTTTTGTCAAGAGAGAGTTTTGAACACTGAAATCTACCAGTAAAAATCATGTGAGCATTTCATCTTGCACCAACGTAATCCTGAGTGTAACCT
Source organism: Macrobrachium rosenbergii (assembly GCA_039081455.1). Lineage (NCBI taxonomy): Eukaryota > Metazoa > Arthropoda > Malacostraca > Decapoda > Palaemonidae > Macrobrachium > Macrobrachium rosenbergii. The sequence continues at coordinate 40,806,595 of JANJGK010000018.1, forward strand.
ACTTGTCAGGCTGTTATGGAAAAAAGTATTTATTTGTAACATCACACTGTAATGGCAGCCACTCATCTCTGTAACCTTAATGAAGTGTTAAACCCCAGTGGATTGCACTGCGGTCGCGCAGCATTGAAGCGAGAAGCACAATTGAACTTTTCGCGTAATCTTTGAGACGGAGTACCTTATTGAGAAATGTTGAGTTTTAGGTCAGTCACTTAAAACAAGTTATGTATTTCCAAGTATTGTTTAGGTTAAGTGAAGTGCTGGAGGAAAATGATTTCATGCTTGGACTAACTTTTTCTTAAATTCCGGACATGCAATGCTAAATACGGCTAAGAATTAAAGTTCAGCTAGGAAATAATTTGTTGTGCTGAAATAGTCATAGTTCGCGGTTGCACCTAAGATGACTTGATAGAATGTGTAAACACAATAATTCTTCGTCTAAAAGGTTCTTTCACTGGATGAAGTGATGTAAAGCTGTCCTGAGTTGAAATAACGTTTTGATGCTGCGAAACTCTTTTATATAAGTAAAATTCTATACTGGATTCAACGTAAAATCACCGTTTTATCGTGCCAGACCATTTGCTCGAGTAAGTTGCGGCAAGGAAATTGTCCTACCCTCATGTGAGCGCACTGCTGTCAACTCTAGAAATTTAATAATTTTGTCTTTACAGGTGACTCCTAAATTAATGTATGCAACAATTTTACCATGGGCACCAGCAAATGAAGGGTTGGGTTGGATAAGTATAGCAACCCACCGTTGCAAGTCCAGGCACTGAGGGGCCGAAGAGGAATCTGTGAACGATAACCAGAGCAGGAAAAGGCAATATTAGGAAAGACCAGGAGACGAAGCACTTAATGCATATTTGCTGCATTCCTTATTTTTGAACGTTAGGTATTTATTTAATTTAACTGTAAAGATTAAAAACTATATTGTTTTCATGATAAAACATGTGCCCAAAATTACGCTCAAACAATGTTCCCTAAAGACATTATGAAGGTCGAGGGCGTGTAAGCAGATGAAACTGTCAATAGAGCAATTCGTTTGCCTATACTGTTTTTGTATATTACATGTTTGTGTCTACTGTAATATACACAAACAAGGCACGAGGGAGATAAACAAAGAGGAATACACATGTACGCAACAGACTCAAGCAAGGCATCAGGGATTCGTTCCACAAAGCAACGATAAAAGGCCTTCATATTTCTGCTGTTGACAGCGCTTCCTTCATCTCTCAAGGGGCACTAACCGAATGTAAACATGCATATGCTAATGCCATGCGAACACTTCCCGTTGCATATTTATCACGTGTCTTGTTTTTGAAGAATGGGCGAAAAAAATCTTAGAGAAATTTTTTTTTTTTTTTGTCTCTAAGCAATCTCGATATATTTTCAGGTAAGAACGGGTTTAAAGTTTTCCATGTCTTTATGTATATTTACCTATTCATATTTTCATTCATTCGTGTATTTATTGTTTTGTTTTTATTTTGATTTTCTGCTGTTTTCCTGATACCAGAATTCTCTTAAATATTATCATATTTAAAATCAAATAATTAAAGAAAAGGATTTTGATTTCATAAACATACGTTAATGCCAATTCAGAATTTTATGGCAGCAAAAATTATCATCTTAATAAATTCAACTAGATGTTGTTAAAGAACTTTGAAATACTTTATCAGAATTCTCTTAAATATTATCATATTTAAAATCAAGGTGCAAGAACACCTTGCAAATAATTAAAGAAAAGGATTTTGATTTCATAAACATATGTGAATGCCAAGTCATAATTTTCTGGCAGCAAAACTCACCATCTTAATAAATTCAACTAGGTGTTGTTAAAGAACTTTGAAATACCTAAACAAAAAGACTCAGTTGTGTTCGGTTTTAATGGAAATGGTTTACGTCAAACATTAAAAATCTTTAGAGAAAGAAGAGCGAGTGACTGCATGAAAGGATGAATTTCACTTTATTAAAACCTAATGGAATCGGGACTTGGTTGTTCGTACCATAATCTTAAAACATCAAAGAGACTTCTCCGAGCTAAAATTGTCTGAGAGGTTCCTTACAAAAGTGAATGAAACACATTTTATGTTTTTTTTTTTTTTGTATCAAAGAAGACTTTTTTTCATTATATTCATCAGAACTAATATCTACATGACTGTAGATTCTTCCTCGCCACGAAACACTGCTATTAAGACATTCCACTTTTGTAACACTATATTAACTTTAATTCTGTATTTTATATAATCTGTAACTTCTTTCAAATGAGCACCATATTCTTTGGAAGCTTGAATTTCGAGTCCGTGACCCCTGTAGGCTTGTTTCAAATGAAGAGGGGGTTTATCTTTTGAAGAATAATAATAATAATAATAATAATAATAATAATAATAATAATAATAATAATAATAATAATAATAATAATAATAATAATAATAATAATAATAATAATAGTGAAGAAATCTACAATGGTGCAAATGTAAATACATATTAGAAAAAGATTTAAATATACATTTACTTTTACACCATTGAGTATTTCTCCACCATTTGAGTGACTCATGCTGTTACGAGATTTTTATGAATAATAATAATAATAATAATAATAATAATAATAATAATAATAATAATAATAATAATAATAATAATAATAATAGTGAAAAAACCTACATTGGTCTAAATATAAATATATATTACAAGCTTTCTCCACCATTGGAGTGATTCATGCTGTTACGAGATTTTTATGAATAATAATAATAATAATAATAATAATAATAATAATAATAATAATAATAATAATAATAATAATAATGGTGAAAAAACCTACATTGGTGTAAATATAAACATATATTACAAATATATTTATATTAATACTTACACCATTGTGGCTTTCTTCACCACTGGAGTGACTCGTACTGTTACAGGATTTTTATGAATAATAATAATAATAATAATAATAATAATAATAATAATAATAATAATAATAATAACAACACACAAATTCTAAAAGCAAAAAATAAGGAAGAGAGTCCCACACCACGGAGTCAGGAGATGTAAAACGCGCTTATAATCTTCAACATTCCACATTTAAGCTGGATTTCAGCTGCGAGAGAAAGAATACGCAGAGTGGCATCAAAAACATTCCGAGGGAAAAAAGAAATCTCCTCAATGGGTGTCATGAAGAGAACACTAGAGAGCTTTTGGAAACGAATTCTGCAAATGTTTTGCTCTTCTTTTCTTTATCCTTTAGGAGAATTTTAATTCTCTCTCTCTTGGAATGTCTAGCCATTTGCATTTTCAGAAGTGAAAATGTATTGTAATAATAATAATAATAATAATAATAATAATAATAATAATAATAATAATCATTATTATTATTATTATTATTATTATTATTATTATTATTATTATTATTATTATTATTATTATTATTATTGTGAGTAATGAAAAGCCACAATTATATATAGTAAATATATTACTATGGTTCTTTTTACATAGTAATATATTTACTATATAATTGTGGATTTTTATTACTCAGATTGTTTTTCGCGAAATTGTGAATCTATTATTAATATTATTATTATTATCATTATTATTATTATTATTATTATTATTATTATTATTATTATTATTATTATTATTATTATTATTATTATTATTATTCAGCAGATGAAACCTGTTCATATGGGGCCATTAACTTGAAGTTCAAGCTTCCAAAGTATATGGCGTTCAGTAGGAAGAACCAAGAGGAAGTAAAGGGAAATACGGAAAGAAGAGAGAACACTTATTAACAAAGGAAAGAATAAATTAATAAATAGATAAACATAAAAATGTATCAGTGAAAGAAAAAGAGAAATAGGAGGTGATAATGCTTTCGGAATGCATAAATAGTTTACATAAAAAACTTGGGAAAGAGTATTCTAATGTTAAAGACATTGATGTTATAAGTGTAATTCAAAGACAGGTTAGAAAAACAATTAAAAGAGACAAGTGCAGAAGGAGACTGAAAAACTGGCGAAAAAGCAGTTGCATACTTAAATGTAAATGGAAAAATGATCTGTTTATATATATATATATATATATATATATATATATATATATATATATAAATTTATATATGTATATATGATGTTTGTGTGAATATATATATATATATATATATATATATATATATATATATATATATATATATATATATATATATATATATATATATATATATATATATATATGAACATACATATCAAATAGGCAGGTACAAGAACAGCTCTCAAGAAAAAAAACTCAATCCTCAGATGAATATTTTTCCCATAATGACCCTGGTACAAAATAGGCAGACTTATTGAGGAAAGGGTTTCAGTGAGACGTCTGTATCCACCGAAGAGGAACTTAGTGCCTCATTAACAAGATCACTTCATAGATTATATTCGACAGCAAATTTCCGTGAATTTCGAGATTGTTTATTGAAAGTAGGATGTTATGCCTACATGATTATACCGTATAAGATGAAGGGTGTCTTTTTAAAACATTAAAGCTTTGCTTATAAGATATTTTCCATTGCTTTCACTTTTAGTTTTCTGTAAAATAAAACTATCGTGTCGGTTTTGTCCGTCCGTCCGCACTTTATTTTGGCCGCACTTTTTTTCTGTCCGCCCTCAGATCTTAAAAACTAGTTGGCTACAAATTGGTATGTTGATCATCCACCCTCCAATCATCAAACATACCAAACTGCAGCCCTCTAGCCTCAGTAGTTTTTATATTATTTAAGGTTGAATTAAGGCATAATCGTGCTTCTGGGCATGGTTAAAGCTTCATGGCCCGCGGCTCATATTATGCCATGACCACCGAAAGTTAGATCTATTTTCGGTGGCCTTGATTATACTCGTACGCTGTAGCGGCTGCGCAGAAAACTCGATTGCGCCGAAGACACTTCGGCGCATTTTTTACTTGTTTCTTTTTATGCTTTCAGCTGTAAACGGAATTCCATAATTTTCAGTATTCTTTCCGACCGTTGTAAATTTTAGGAATTTACAATACAGAGACTAAATCCACATCCCAACCTAGAAATTCCGCCTATGTTTTCTCTTTTACTAAACTCACCTTTTTCCTCTGCGTTCCCCGTTTTAATTTCAATTTCATCTGGAACGCGACGATGAGTCCGAAAAATCAAAGGGAAAGGAAACTTTAGACACCCCTAATTTAGAAAGCCTTTCAAATTCCGCTCAGTACAGTTAAAAAACTGCCGGTCCCAGAATTTATTGCCCCACTCGGGATGATTATAATATATTTCTCATTACCCTGACGTATTGCTTCATCGCTGAGGGAAGGGGAAAATAAAAGGGACTGCCTCACGGAATGGCGTTGTTGGGTTGAATTTCAGAGTGGAGGAATTCTGATTTTAGACTGCCTGGTGTTGATATATCTGACGATGTAAGTCATAATAAAAAAAAAATAGAAAGAATATATCTAGGTAGAATATTCTGACAGTCTAGTGTTGATATGGCTGACGATGTAAGTAACAATATTAAAAAATGTTTAAAGTATATCTAAGGAGAATATTTTGACAGTCTAGTGTTGATATATCTGACTAAGTAACTAATAATAATAAAAAGAAATAGAAAGGATATATCTAAGGAGAATATTTTGACAGCCTAGTGTTGATATATCTGACGATGTAAGTAATAATAAAAAATAGAAAAAATATATCTACGTAGAATATTTTGACAGCCTATATCTGACGATGTAAGTAATAATAAAAAAGTAGAAAGAATATATCTAAGGAGAATATTTTGACAGCTTAGTGCTGATATATCTGACGATATAAGAAATGATAAAAACAAATAGAATATATCCAAGGGGAATGTTTTGACAGCCTAGAGTTGATATATCTGACGGTGAAAGTAATAATAAAAAAAGTAGAAACAATACATCTAAGGAGAATATTTTGACAGTCTAGTGTTGATATATCTGACGATGTAATTAATAATAAAAAAAACCAGAAAGAATATATCTAAGGAGAATATTTCACAGCCTAGTGTTGATATATCTGACGAAGTACGTAATAGTAAAAAATTAGAAAGAACACATCTAGGAGAATATTTTGACACCCTAGTGTTGATATATCTGACGATGTAAGCAACAACAAAAAATAAAAAGAATATAAGAAGAATATTTTGACAGGCTATTGTTGATATATCTGACGATGTAAGCAAGAATAAAAAAAAATAGAAAGAATATATCTAAGGAGAATATTTTAACAGCCTAGTGTTGATATATCTGACGATGTAAATAATGAAAACCAAAGAGGCGTGAGGAGAACACACCCAAGTTTGATATTTTCAACGAATATCTAATAGAGAAGTGAAATTTAGGCGGCAGAATATTTTAGAAGGGCTCCAGAGAGCCACTGAAAAAACGAATAATAATAATATAAAAAATAATGATAATGATAATAATAATGAAGATAATAATAATAACAATAATAATAACAACAGCGATAATAATAATAATCTTCTTCGCCTTTAACGTGCATTTTCCCATTATTATATGGGGTAAGCACGATGCCTTCTTTTGAAGGACTTTGATTTGGCGGTGGGGTAGGCCGTAGCCTAATAATAATAGTAAAATAATAAAAATAATAATAATATTAATAATAATAGTAGTAGTAGTAATAGTAATGATGATAATGATAAAAATAATTTAATTTCTTTAATAATAATAATAATAATAATAATAATAATAATAATAATAATAATAATAATAATAATAATAATAATAATAATAATAATAATAACAACCACTGGTCTAACTATTGTAAACTACCACTCCCACTGCTCAAAAAATGCCTCCAAAGTAAATACAGACTGAAAACTGGAAAGTCGACCCAAAACTTAAAAGGAAGAAGTCTCCTGCATCCGAAACCTTCATCCAGAAGATCTGCTGCCTCGGAAGACAAATGGATCAGTCGAAATTAGCGCCGACTTCACTCCTAAATAAAGCCTATCATCCACGGATAAGTTTATGATCTAGAGTGCCATTATCGTGAATAATTGCCGTCAGCAAGACATTTTCAGCCGAACCAATGGCGTCGTACCTCAGGCACTATCCAAAAAAGAAGAAGAAGAAGAAAAAAAAAGACAGGCGCGATGATTGCTCACTCCTTGGAAATTCCAGTTAATGGGTTTGTGCGTTTGCCTCGTTCGCGTTCTTTTTGTTTACATATACATACATATATACATATACTCTACATACATATATATATATATATATATATATATATATATATATCTATATATATATATATATATATATATATATATATATATATATATATGTATATATATATATATATATATATATATATATATATATATATATATATATATGTATATATATATATATATATATATATATATATATATATATATATATATATATATATATATATATATATATATATATATATATATATATATATATAGCCTCGGTGGCTCAGTCGGTAGAGCAGCGGCCTAGGACTTCGTAGAGGTCCGTGGCGCGGGTTCAAATCCGCAGCCGACTGGTCAGTGAAGGCGGACACTTTGCTATCCGTGTAGACACCCCGGGATTACGTATGTAATCAACGGATAGGTTTGCTGAAAAGCAAATGGGTGTTACAGACTAATACACACATAAAACAAAGCCACTCCAACATCTTCTAAAAACATAACAGACACCTCACACGTCTCGAGCTGTCGACCTACCCGCCCAGCTCTCCTCGCTGCTTGGGAGAAAGGGAGCTGGGGATTGGCACGATACACGTACACATCGTTACCGGTGTCTAAGCGATGTCAGGCAGGGCAGCCGATCGAGGCTACGGCCTACCCCAAACGCCAAATCAAAGTCCTTCGTAAAGAAGGCATCGTGCTTACCCCATATAGAAAATGGGAAAAAAGCACGTTCAAACGAAGAAGATATATATATATATATATATATATATATATATATATATATATATATATATATATATATATATATATATATATATATATATATATATATATATATATATATATACCCTCTCTCTCATGCTGGTTAGTTCTTCACTGGGGGGTGGGTAGAGCTCTCGGCTATCACGCTGTTGGCCCAGCGTTCGACTCTCCGACCGGCCAGTGAAGAATTAGAAGAATTTATTTCTGGTGACAGAAATTCATTTCTCGTCATAATGTGGTTCGGATTCCACAATAAGCTGTAGGTCCCGTTGCTAGGTAACCAGTTGGTTCTTAGCCACGTAAAATAAATCTAATCCTTCGGGCCAGCCCTAGGAGAGCTGTTAATCAGTTCAGTGGCCTGGTTAAACTAAAAATATACTTAACTTTCTCATGCTGGTTACCTCATTAGAGTTTACTTCTTCGCTGAAATTAATTCCATGTATTTTATTTAGAAATATGAAATCCTGTAACTCCTCTCGTTAATAACTATCAATTAACCTATCCTAGTTAGCAAAACATAAAATTCAAATAAGAAGGCACACCATATGATAACAAATCTGAAATCTTGAGCCATTTAAGGTCACTAATTTCTTCTTCGTTCGAAACAAACTGTAGCTACAGCACCGAATACCAATGAGCTTCTCAGCCGTGCAATGAGCTGTCGAAAATCTATCCAAAATTCAGAGAGAAGCCAAGTTAGGAAGCGAAAGTTGGATATGATGGTCTTTATCTCCAAACTCCAGGTGTGCACTTAAGCATCATCAAAAGATATAATTGCCTCGTCCTTGCATCTCTGCGACAGAAAAATAACAATAAAAAAACAATGAGACTAATGTGCTCGCTCAATTGGAACTTGAAATTCCTTGACGACTTGGGGGCGCTAATTTGGTAGGAAAGCTGGAGCTATGAGCCCCGCCCGCCTTCCCCTCTCTCTCTCTCTCGTTCACAGAGATGAAAAATTAACGAAAGTTGACATAACGGGAAGAAAGAATGTATGGGGGAGAGGGAGGGAAGGTAAATTACCCGAGGGAAATCAAGGGAGGAATGACTCAGAGTAACCTTTGTTTGTCGGAGGCACCAAGTTGTCGTTACCTGCCGAAAGCCTGTTTGTTTGCAAGAGCCCCTTCTTAATGAATGAAAGGGTGAATTGACCACTGTGAGAGGGGCCAGCCTTTTCTGCCAGTATCCTGCGGTCCAGGCTTAAGGGGGATTTAATTCGAAGTTTTCATTTTGGTGGGACTGACCCATTTTATCAAGTCTTTACCTCTTTCCTTTTCTTTGGTGTAATGGAAAGATCGCGTGGTAGGCTTCGGGAAGCTTGGTTAATAAATAGATTTCTACTTCCAGTTTTGTTCATAAAAGGAATTTTGTAAAGGTTGGATTAAGGACAATAGTAAAACAAAAGAAGAAAGATAAATAAACAAACATGTTAAAAGCGATGATTTACAGTAAATGTGAGATAACTCTTGTTAGTTACTTTTCATACTTTAAAAAAAGCAGAACTAATCTAGTATTTCGAGTCATATAAAATCGTCATAAAAACATTTAACAATTTCTCTTTATCGGCCACTTTTAATAACATAAATGAACAAACATCCAGACATTGCCCCGAAAGTTAAACAGTCACGGAGATGTCTCACTTAAAACGAAAGGAGATTTTTCTTTTCCCAGACGAGGTAACGTGTACATATTTGGATTGACGAAAACACGAGAGTTAACTCCCTAATTACCTTTTGCTTTTTACGAGAAGGAGGAAGAGAGATATAAAGAGAAAGAGAGAGAGAGGGTCATTTCAGTCTCACAACGCACGTGAAAGGAACTATCTCTGCATTTGGGCACAGAAGCGCTCCCTGGGGTATTTAAGAACTTACTAACCGTGAAGCGCGAGAACACTTGAAAGACAAGAGGGGGGAAATGATTCAGTGTATGCGAGAGAATTCGACGACGAGGCTTCAGTAACAGCGCATGAAGCAGCTGATGCTGTGAAATACTTCTCTCAACTGCATTTCATCTCCTCAAAGTCTTTCTGATAACAGCCTTTTTCGCTGGATCTATTTTTGTACCTCCCAAATTCCCCAGTTCTTCAACATTATACTGCGCTTTGAGCCATACCAATTTAACCATATGCTCATGCATGTTGTTAATCTTACCGTGCATGTTGTTAATCTTACTGGCTGGGATTATTGTATCAGTCACAAAGATCACTGTATCACTGGCGTTTTGCCTGTGAAGGTATTCTCCTTTTCTCTTAAAACTCTGTCTCCATCCTTGAAGTGATTCGACAAACATTTTTATCTGCCTACCAAGGCTAATGATTGCACACATGACACCATATAACTAAGTCCTCCTTTGCAAAAGAATAAATATAACAGGTGCACTTCATTTCCTTTAAATAAATTTCTGTGAAACAGGTCTGATTTTCTTCCTTTTGTTTTGCTTAAAGGTGATACAAACTCTTTCCCTCTGAAGTACCATTCTCTTTGGCTCCCTGTTCACTTGCAGTTCATCTTTTGATGATTCCTTCACAACTGGCCCCTATTGCTCAGGTATTTGCTAAACCTAAACCTTCTAGTCTCATTGTTACATTGTTAATCCTTAGTATCTAAAGAAAGAGTCACAACTGATTATGTAAACACTTTCAGTAATGCTACATTAATACACAGAGCAAACTTGATTGAGCTGACTAACTAGAAAAAACTTGAGAAATATTAGGGCAAAGCAAGGCAGTTCAGTGCAGTTAACCATTTGAGATCTTAATGACGTCAAATAATGTTATTTATAGTTCATCTCCTGAAATTCTGATCACGCCAAAGTGCCATCCATAAACTAAAGAACTTTAAAAATACATAAATACTTAGGAGTCAGGCAGAGCTGGGACGATATCTGAGGTGTGTTGGAGGATGGTTTAAATTTCGAGTCCTACTGGTTTTTATTTTTGCAATATGGAAAATTTACAACTGAATTTAGCTCTGTGCTCATAAGAAACATTAGAGTTGCATTACTCTCTCTCTCTTTGATCTTAGTATGAATTCTAGTAAGATCACCTTATGTTCTCCTTTTTATCATGCCTCCACATTTGGAAATTTTCTAGCAAAAACTTTAGCAATGCTTAATCCATTCCTCTTGGTATATCCGGCAATTCTACTTGGCATCTTGTATTGGTGATTCGCCTGATTATGCTTCCTCTGTCCCTTACCTCATCTCGAGTCCTGTGTATGTTTGTGTCTCAGATTACCTAGTGTGGCTGTTTGTTTATCCCTAGACTACGTTTAGGTGGTCACGTTTATGTTTAGCATTGCTTTATTGTTGAATGGCCCCATTGTTTTGAGAGGTGATGTTCCTGTTAAAACATTCCCTGTCCATATTCCTGCATCATTTACCAAAGACCAACGTGCATTTCGCTATCTCAACAATAATTTATTAATACTGGTATAATCAGTACATATTAAATTCCACTGAATCTAGTTTCTAATCAAGTTGACTCTGATTACAGAATTAGGACTTAAAACGTACGATCCAGAATTGCGGTCCAATATATTACTCTTATTAACGAAAATTTTCCAGTAGGAGTATGACTATTAATAACTTTTGCTGTAGATATTATTGCTCGAATCCCTTTCATGGAAACTAAATCTGATAAGATATTTTGCTAATTAAGATGTCATTTCCCCCATGATTGATTTAATGGACTTCATCGTTATAAGGGGGATTTATCATTTTCACTCATTCTCATGGTAGTAGTTAGTGACAGTTTCGGTAAGAGCAGTTTCTAAAGTGGTAACAGTAAAACATTTATTTTAGACTACTTTTGCTCAGCTAAAATATTTTAAATAATAATAATAACTTCAAGGTATAAAAAGGAATACTTTGACAATTATAAATTCGACCACTACTTGCCTGGTTAAACTAATATATATATATATATATATATATATATATATATATATATATATATATATATATATATATATATATATATATATATATATATATATATATATATATAGTTACATGAATCCATTTCCTCAAGCAGGGGTGCCTCCCAAAAAAAGATATAACAATGATCACGTCTGCATTCCCTCTTAAAATGCTGAATTGTGGATGAACCCCGTGTGTTTAAAACTTCCCCTACGTTAGACACCAACAACATGTTAAAACCACCTACACACTGTGCCTCTCACCTCTAAATCGCAACACTTTCTCACTTTCTGCATATAGAGACCACTTAACATCATTCCTTTATAGAGTTGTTTTTTTGGATATAATTGAAAGGTATTGGGTTATAACACCTATGCTCTCAACAATATGGTGACCTTCAAACCACACAAGTAAATTTCACCCTATCTATCATTCTAGGATTCATAATATGACTACTATTGTTCTCATGTGGAGAGGAGTTATTTCCTCAGCCATAGCTTCAGCAATCCTTCATTAGGCACTCCTCTATTTAAGGCATATTGAAAATGAACTCAAATCCCATTGCACTTTCTGGGCAAAAAGGTCAATTCGTTTACTACCACGGAAGTAGCATCTTCTTCTAGCTATATGTAATGTATGTATGTATGTATGTATATGTACATATATATATGTATTTATATATATATATATATATATATATATATATATATATATATATATATATATATATATATATATATATATATATATATATATATATATATATACACATACAGTATATATCCACATTTGTGCCCATGCAAATGTATATTTCCACAGGCTCACCTTTCAGCTATATTTACCATCTGCTAAGACGTTACAACGTGTATGGAACATATCAAATGAATGATGTATTCAACATTGTATGTTATACACAGATTTTAAAACGTCGAACTCTTCTCCGAGGAAACGTAAGAAAGAGATCCATCGATCACAGCAAAGAACAGAGACTATCAAGGAAGAAACGTAAAGACGGCTAATGAAAATTGCTGTAATCTCAACCGACGGATAAATGTCGGGAAAGATTACAAGTCGTATCCAGCCAAGGAAGTAAGGCAGGACACGGAGACGGCCAAGACCTACAATTCGAGCGAGGCCCCTTCCATGGCCCGTAAACTAAACAGCTCTCGAGAACGCTTCTTCTTTTCTCAAGTTACAGGAAGCTGGGGCTCGGCCATTTAACCTGTCAGTCTTCATATCCTGCGCAGTTTGGGGAAAACGAGACTAAGAGATAAAGGAGGGGCTCCCTGAGAGGGGGGAAAAAAGTTAATGTACTCTGGCAATAAAACACATGCTCATTCTCTCTCTCTCTCTCTCTCTCTCTCTCTCTTGCACACTGTCTTTTCTAGAATGTATTTTGGCAAGAATTATGTTTACTTACGTAATCTGCATATGTACTTGCGCTCATAAGTATGTAATTCTCACGAATTTTTTACCTAGCAAGGACTTGTTCATTTCTTTTATTTTTTACCAGAGAAAAATTTTTCAGACTATTTTGGACTCCTCCCTTCCATATCGTTAGGCATATTTTGACATTTTGATGTAAAAAGTGTGTGCGCAAATACATCAAAATTGAATAACATCCTTCTGAATAACCGAGTCTCTTACTCCGTAGACCCAAAGGATGGAGTTAGAATTAGTATTTGTCTAATTTCATTACATTATGAAGTACCTAGAACAAGCATTATTATGGGTTTGGTAACCAGCTGACTAGGTAACATTAATTTAAATAAAACATAAGAGAAATGTAAAAACCAACTATTTATTTCATCCGTACTGTCAATATATGCGCAGGTTACAACCTAACACAAAAATCCAAGTATAATCCTATATCGTGACATTTAACTGAGCGTTTTGAAGAAAATATTTTTGTTACACAGTTCCTTCAACAAGTAATAGCAATTATAGGTCTTTATATTTAACAGCTTAACCTTCATTGATTGCTCTACATCTAGTGACTGAACATGCTCTTCAAAACCTTCTAGTTTTTCCCTCTAAAATCATTATCAGGTACCTTGACGTTTCTATTCTTAAGTGAATTCTCAGTTTACTGGTGTTGAAAGCCAAGAGTTGAAGCTTGCTTTCTTTCCAAACAAGACCCTGGTAACAGTGCAACTTGGGCTTCCTTAGCTTTCATGTCAGTCTCGTTATCCCAAGACTCATTAGCTAACATAATCAGCAACTCGACAATTGGAGGAGGTCTCAAAATTCCAGGTAATCTTAGGCGTAAGACGCTCTTGCTTCACAAGAGCTGCAAGATCCAGAGAGGTCGACCTCTTCATCATGATTACAGAGGTTACACTATGCAATATAAGTAAAATTGTCACAGAGGTCAAACTGCGTCTAGAAAACCAGTTCTCTTTAAGAATAGGAACAGGATTTTCTAGTGACAGTAGCAGAGACTTCACAAGTGAAAAGGTCTATGATAATGTGTGGGGTCATGTTAAATAAGATAAGAGATAAAATGTGGAAGTATTGAAAACATATGATGCAGATCAGTGATTCCCAGCCTGTTTGGACTCAAGGCCCTACTTTACAATAACCAGAAGACCTGCTACCATCTTCACAATTGAGAAAAATCAAAACAATGAATTTAGAAGAAATTACCTGACGAAGAGCTTTGAGGTTTTGGTTGAAAATCACCGATAAAGAAACCTCTTTAAGTTCTTCTTCCTTCATAACTTTACTGAAATTTAGCAACCTAAAATTATACGTGTATTTACATCTGCACAAGCAAATTTGAAATTCTTGGCGTGTATTTAGCAAAATCTGTCTCGTGGAACCCTAAAAGTAAGCGTGGTGGATGGTGTATGAGAGAAGTAGTTTGAAGAATAGGTGAAGCAAGAAAGGAGAAAGGTGACAAAGTCTCTGCAAAAGATTTGGAGAAGTGTCTCTGGAGGCCAGTGTTGTATATATAATTATGAATAAGTTTTATCTTCTGAATAACAACAACAACAACAACAACAACAACAACCATAATAATAATAATAATAATAATAATAATAATAATAATAATAATAATAATAATGATAATAATAATAATAATAATAATTGTTGACCAAAATCTCCTTTTTCGTACATGAATTGTTGACGGTTAGTGCGAATGGAATTTTAGGGGGCGTGTTAAGACGAACTGCTCAGGAGACATAATTATGTTGAGTATCGTATGAAATGGTGAGAAAATAAGATACAACAGAGAGTAGAAAGACGTTTACGAAAATAACAATATGGATGGACCACTATCTTATTTTTTAAGTAATTTGATCACTTTGAGAGGAGTTGTTGGCATGTTGGTGAAAAGACTGTATATAATGTCGAAGCTTCGGAAGGAGGAAGATGGAGACCAAAAAGGAGTTTGATAAATGAAGTGACAAGGTGGTAGAACATGTTAACATGTTAATAATGAGTCTTCTGAGTGATGGGGTTTTCTTTCCGTTAAAAATAGAAATAGAAAATGACCATGGAAGCGAACTTTGCCTTGTCATTTCTTTTAGGCAGAGTATGGTAAGCTAAACAGCAAAAAAAAAACAAAAAAAAAAAAAAAAAACAAATAGAATTAGCCCTTGATTGAACGTTTGGGTTACAATCCATCATGACCAGTCTTAAAGAAAAACATTCTAAATCCGACGCCATTTAATATGTGATGGATAGACAAGTTCAAGTTCCAAGTGATTATAACTGAGGCACCCGTGGCCTATATCAACGCGTTTCGGTACCCAGTTACTATGTCATTTCACCAGAAACATCCTGTTTCAATAAAAATGAGTGAGAATAGGTATTAAGGAAAGGAAAAATGAACGCCAGTTACAAAAATGTTCCTCACCATCTTTTTTGTCCAATACAAGCAAAGCTGCGCATCGTTCACTTCCTACTCACCCTGGTCAACGTTATTCAGAAATGCAAGTTCCAAAATAAAACTAGGGGGGAGAGAGGACTTTTGGGGTTTGTATCTGACACAGGCTAGTGGGCGAGAGACAACGATTGACATGGACATAATGGACGTTGGGAGGTTCCTTGCATGATGTAGAAAGTTGAAAAGAGACTGGATGTACCGGACTGGATACACTGGATGAAGGAGATTATTAAAGAGGAATGAATTCGTAGAGAGAAGAAACTGTCACTTGCAATGCAGGTTCTCATTACTCCTTTAAAGCAGTGTCGTAAGGCCATATAGTTCCAATGGATCCCAGATGGTAAGGAGCTGCTCTTGGAAACGACAGGACCAACATCATGCATGTTATTCATGGGATCCTCAAACCAAGAAAGGAGGCCTTTAAAAAATCTAGATTTTACTTTATATAATTTTGATATTCTAGTTATAAAGCATGCCCCTGTTGAGTCCTCAAAAGATCCACATCTTCCTATCTATTTACCTTCCCAAACTAAACGTTCAATGTTCGATTACTTAATGTATTTTATTTTATATTATTTTGATACTATAGTTACACAGTATGCTCCTGTTTAGTCCTCAAAAGATCCACATCTTCCTATTGATTTACCTTCCCAAACTAAACGTTCAATGTTCGATTACTTAATGTTTTCATGGATTAACATGACAGAGGAGAAACATGTGAAATTGTGGACACACTCAGGCTATGATAATATCCTCTCCCCTATGGTGTTCAGCGATGATGAATGCAGCTCACCCCAGAACAGTATAGTACATCAAATGTTTTAGGCTAAATTCTCTGGAAACTTCTCCAACGAATGTTGAGCCTTGTGGCATCATTGTCATCATCACTATCTGAAGCTGATGGCAGTGCTTGAACGTAGACTAAATACCTCGGGCCTCTTGGGCAGAAAAGAGAACATGCACATGTTCTCTCGCCAGTCTTTCGTAGCCTTGGAATGAGAAGGAGGATTATCTGCAAGAAGGAAGTATTTGGGATTTCCTCTCGCTTGGGGTGTTCCTCACTGGCATGAGAACCAAGGTTATCCCTGTGTCTGTGTCTTCGAGTAGGACTTTCTCAAAGCCTGTCGCATTTAAAGTCAAGCTTCCATTTCCCTTTACTGAGTTGATTTAACAAATGTTGAAATACCAAAAACGCGTGGATACAAATTTTCCGTTAAAAAATAATTACGGCAAAGCAGTTTTTAATCTGCAGTAGAAATTATCACCGAATACTGTAATATTGCTAATAATTAAGAGGTTTCCTACGTTCGCTGAAGTGCAAGAGCAAGGTAAGGAGAGAGAGAGAGAGAGAGAGAGAGAGAGAGAGAGAGAGAGAGTAGCAGAATAAAAAACATCTTGCATTTGCGTTGAATGCTGTGAAATATTGTAAAATATCGTATTACTCATAATTCACTTATTTCATACACTTTCAGAAATGCAAAGAGATGAAAAAGTTGAGGGGGAAGAGAGAGAGAGAGAGAGAGAGAGAGAGAGAGAGAGAGAGAGAGAGAGAGAGAGAGAGAGAGAGAGAGAGTAACAGCATAAAAGCATCTTACATTTGGGTTGAATGTTATAAACTATGATATATTATATTACTCATAATTCACTTATTTCATACACTTTCCGAAATGCAAAATGATGAGGAAGAGGTTACACAACACACACACAGAGAGAGAGAGAGAGAGAGAGAGTATGCAACCAGATACCTATTGTCCTGCATTTGATCCTCTTCCCCTACACACCGAACAGTAACTCTTTTTTTTTTTTTTCCTCTCTCAAACCTATCAAATTCACTCGGACATGTTCTTCCTCTTGTTTCCCCTTAAACTGTCCAACCCTACTTCATTATTATTCTCCCCTGTTCACGTCTTTATTATTCTCTCTTCACCTCTCCGTCTCTACGCCCTTCTTATTCATGCCTCTCTCGCTTCCTTTGTTGGGCTTTATCAAGGCTTTATCATTCGGATATATCTGCGCAGAGAGATAAGAGACGCCCTTTCATTATCCTCTGAACAGCTTTAACTGATTTCTCTGCGAATGTCAATTCATTTGTGATCAGCGGTACTTAGTAAATGTATCATTTACGGGTATGGTGAAATGCACAAACCTGTAGAATTTATGTCCTAAACGGATTATAGAAGATAAATCTATTTCGTCCCTTTTGTTCTCATGAATTATCTGAATAGATTTTTTCCCTTTTCTCACCAGTTCTCACCAGAAGCCAAGTAAGCCACCAAGCTTGTCAGTCGTCCTGCCTCAGGAATTCCTTCCTTATACAGAAAATAAAAACAAGTAAAAAATGCGCCTAAGTCTCTTCGGCGCAATCGAGTTTTCTGTGCAGCTTGTAACCAAGGCCATCGAAAATAGGTCTATCTTTCGGTGGTCTCGGTATAATGCTGTATGAGCAGCGGCCCATGAAACTCTCAGCCGTCCGTGGTGGCCTGTCCTAAATCGTTGCCAGAAGCACGATTATGGCTAACTTTAACCTTAAATAAAATAAAAACTACTGAGGCTAGAGGGCTGCAATTTAGTTATGTTGATGACTGGAGGGTGGATGATCAGCATACCAATTTGCAGCCCTCTAGCCTCAGCAGCTTTTAAGATCTGAGGGCGGAGAGAAAAAGTGCGGATAGAAAAAAGTGCGGACAGACAGACAAAGCCGGCACAGCAGTTTTCTTTTGAGAGAACTAAAAAAATATATGGGTTTGAGAAGTTTTTTTTTTTCCCGGATGTACACAAAAGATTAAATCCCTTCATCCGAGTACTAGGACTAATATTACTTATGGTCATCTCGGCTGTTGCAGCTGCGGTCAACATACAAGCAACACTCACGAGAGGACTAACTAGTGTTCCGGAGAAGTCCCGCAAACAAACATAGTTCTCTCTCTCTCTCTCTCTCTCTCTCTCTCTCTCTCTCTCTCTCTCTCTCTCTCTCTCTGGGTAACGACATTATGCGGTCTTTGACAAACAAGAGCTCTTCTGTGAGCAATTCTTCACTTGATTTCCCTTGGGTAATTACTAGCCTCTCTTCCATTCAATCTGCCTCTGCCATTATGGCAACTTCCATGAATTTTTCCGCGTTCCCGGCCACGTAGAAGTTAAAGTCCGGCTTTCCCGAAGTAATCAAGTCATTCCTGTATCCAATTAAGCCTGCAGTTGAGTTCTGGTCATTGGCAAGCTGTTTTGCCTGCGTTTTCCGTCGGAGAAATGTCATGGAAAGGCAATTACATCAGCTAATGACACATAAGTGCAAACCTCGCGAGCGGCGATAATGACAGTTATGAGCAACTCGCGTCTCTTTTTCGGGCTGCGTTTTCACGTTCCCGTTGCACGTAGGAACTTTCATGTGCATGCATGACGAAAGTTAACAAGGCACTGGAACACCAGTGGATGAAAGTGTGTGGACTCTGCAGCACTTTCGAAATATGCTATGTTTTTTTTTTATTTATTCCCTCTACTACAACATGATTAAAGATAATATAACTTCACCGTTTAAATCGGCAATAATTTGTTTCTGAACAACTTTCACTCATATCTCTCTCATTCCTCAGTACATTGATGTGAGAGAGTTCACTAATGCTTAGTCAAGAATTCGTAGAAATCAAGCCTTTCTAGCACTTAAGGAAGGAAATGCAATAATTTTAAGTAAATTGTATTGTGAACGGTTGCTAAATAGGATACAACAACTCGGCATTATGCAAGTAAAGCCAAGTTTACTGTTCCTCAGGTGGTAACACATTTCAATGACGGGCTTAAGTTCACTAATGCTTAGTCAAGAATTCGTAGAAGTCAAGATGATCCTGTACTTAAAGAAGAAAATGCAAACACTTCAACTAAATTCTATTGTGAACGGCTACTAAATAGGATACAATAACTCAGTACTACGCAAGTATAGCCAAGTGTACCGTTCTCAAGGCGGTAACAAACAACGCTACGGAAGTGTCAAATAGAAAGTCTGGAAGTAACTTGTAACATTTGCCGTAGGTGTGTTTACTTAGTATGTTGGAAGTTCTTATATACTGTTACCATGTTAACTTCTTCCAGTAGTTTCCAAATACATGAATATGGAAGCATTTGCGGAGACGTCTGGTGTCGTGGGGAGAGAGCCCATTCACTTCCAGTCTGTCCTAAACAAGCTTCTACTGCAGCTGAGTCCATTGTATCACGTAGCTTTTACCTCAACGGTCTTTATCTTTTATTTTCTCAAATTTTTCGTCTTTTTAACTATCTTTTGAGCTTTGTGCTTCACATAATAAAATGAATGATTTACTGGCTAACCCTTTGCATCATTACTCGTCCAGCTGAATATTATAGGACAAAATGGCAAAGCTAGTCGATATTAAGTGGCGCAGTTAATTTGGATTACGTGCAGAGAAGGATTTCACTCTTACTAGCCAGTCAGCATCTTTACGTTCTTGGAGAGGAACCACTGACAACGGTACGACAGAAGTAACAAATCTAATCAGATTAATGAAATATCAAATACAATCCTTTCAAACAGCGAGATTATATAGTAGAGTATATGGTGGTAATTAGCTAACAGGGAAGAATCTACCTTTAGGATTAATTCAAGATACCTCAATGACTTCTGTTTGCCTCCCAATGTTTTTAACCACAAACAGCTACTAGCTATCTTTTCTAAGCTAACTGACGATGCCAGCAAACTCAGACAACCTTCACTTCCCTGGTGAAGTCACCGTCGTCTAGTAAATGATTCCAGATTTAGATCACCGAGAAGGGTCCGCAATACAAATAACGGTTACCAATGTCACATACATTTATGCAATTTATTAACTCTCTTGATTAACAGGGGGACAATCTTCATCATGCATGACTTTTCTATGATGGCTAGTCAGGCATATGGAGCCATGAACCACAACAGGAGAGAGAGAGAGAGAGAGAGAGAGAGAGAGAGAGAGAGAGAGAGAGAGAGAGAGAGAGAGCATTCCTGACTGTAGTAAAAGTATTGTTAGTATATGGACTCTCTGCAGGGGACCTGGCTGTTGTTGTCGCTGATTTTGATAATAATATTAATCTTAATCTTCTTGTCTGGATGTTGGGTATGTTTTCATTTGGGATAGCATTTGCTAGCAGGCTAATATTAACATGTAGCTCTTTTATTTATCATCGTTAAATACAGGTGCATAAACTGTTTGTAAGTTAATGCAAGGGTGGAACTGAAATTGTCCAGTGTGAGTGCATTTTCTACAATGTTCTCACCGGTTATATAGAGGCTTGTTGGATCCAACCCTAATTAACATGACCTATACTAACAATTATATATACTGTATGTATATATATATATATATATATATATATATATATATATATATATATATAATATACATACATACATATATATATATATATATTATATATATATATATATATATATATATATATATATATATATATATATATATATATATATATATATTTATATATATATGATGTGTGGAACTCTGATCTTAGATGAAAACTTATGGATCACAAAGAACTCAAAGAAAAGTTGTACCTTTTTTGATGGTCAACGTCACTCAGTGATCATGATAATTGCAACGCCACGTAACTTGCAATCAATCAGTCAATCAAAATCCTCCCGTAATAATAACCTCCATCTCCCTTAACACACTCATTCTGTCCCGTTTACATCGGCGTCAGTGACCAAGGTAATTGCAACGCCACGTAACTTGCAATCAATCAGTCAATCAAAATCATCCCGTAATGTCAACTTCCTCTAATTGTCCCCCATTCCCGGGACTCCGTAAGAAGTTATGAAGCCCCGTGCACCAAATCAGCGCTTTATCTATTCAGTAAGTTTCGCGATCCGGTTAAGAAGGCAGTTTAGCCTAATTAGCCGAAACTGTTTATCGTTCTTTCTCTGATGATGAGAAGTAACGACGAGGCATCTTCTGTTATATTTGAGGATACTCTTAAATACCGACATGGGAGTTAGGCCTCGAAAGCTGTTAGAACCTCTTAGTTTCAGAATTCTCTGTAATCTGGGCTATATTTTTCCTATTACTCTTCATACAAGCGAGATGTTCATCTGTATTCAGTGGCGATGCTGCGATTTTCCTCTTCTTCTTTTTTGAAGAAGGAATGAATGTGTCTTTAAAAGGCTCATTACCGTCTTCCCAAATACGTCGTTTACATTCTAACGTGAACCTGACATTTTTCTAGCTACTGTATACGAAATTTATTGTCAAGGAAGAGCTAAACTTTGCCGATAAAATCAAGATGAGAGAGAGAGAGAGAGAGAGAGAGAGAGAGAGAGAGAGAGAGAGAGAGAGAGAGAGAGAGAGAGAGAGAGAGGGGGGGGGGGTGGAGCAGGTGTAAAACGGATCAGGTTTTGATCCCTTCCTCGGTCAGTTTACTCAATCATTTTTTATTGTTTCAATTTTCCATATTTTAGCATTTTTTTTGCTAGCTGACGTCTTGTTGCTTAAGCACCAGGAATAATTTTACTTGAACTATCTTGTGTATTTGATGTTCGTAATGGCTTTGATGGTTTAATAATATATATATATATATATATATATATATATATATATATATATATATATATATATATATATATATATATATATATATATATATATATATATATATATGTGTGTGTGTGTGTGTGTGTGTGTGTGTGTGTGTGTGTGTGTGTGTGTGTCTGTATGCAAGTGAAGATACTTAAAGTACTGTGATATACCTAAACCATCCTAGAAAGTTACTCAAGGAATCTCTTAAATTTTTCGATAAGAAGAACCACAAATGTGAAAGGTGCTTTGATTTTTTTAGCAACCCTTGATAACCGAGTACAGCACCTAATAGGGCTAATAATTAAGAATGTATAATTTTACAATATATCTGGTATGATGCACTTAGCCCAATTGTAGCAACAATTACTAGACTTATCTTCCGAGCATGATTCATTTGATTGCACGAAACCTACGACTTAAACCAAATTTGAACAATGCTGTTCTTTTATCAAGTACTATTCGAGTCTTTACAGTATATAATTTTTATTAAAATATATATTAATTCGAGCTGCGTGGCAAACCTCTTGTCCAGAGTTTAAATACTGTACATGGTAAACTGAAAGAAACTTATGACTTGGCTGAAAGTATTTGGTATCAGGTGAAAATCGTCCTCGGTAGATTAACTAATTTTATTAGTTAATAAATTTAATTTAATTTAATAATTAATAAATTAATTAATAAATTTATTAATAAAGATTAATAAAGATTAATAAATTTAACTTTTAAGAACGTGGCAACTTATATTTCCGTGACTGACTGTTGTGTCTTCAGCACCTTGTCTCTTTATCTTGGGGCCGAGGAAATATTCTAGCACCCTAATGTATAATTCTCTTGATAAAAAAAAAAATCTTTGCACTGAAAAAATGTTCTGGAATTGTCTCTTAAAGGAAGTAATGTAAAACGAGTCTGGGACAACAGAAGTAGCGAGAAAAACCCACAGTTTGCCCCAGAAGACAATAAACAGTTACTGGATCTTGTCACAGCTATTGCCTTGTGACAATCAGGAGGCGCTGGTGCCTAACTGACGTTTCTTTATGAAAATAAAAGACTATAAAGAAAACTGCGGATAATAACGATGATGAGAGAAAACTGGAGACATTGGAGGGCAAACTCAAGTATTTTGACAAAGTCCAGATTTCTGGAACAGAGACGAGGTTTCATTAACGGGAGGAGCTGCTTCCGTTTTCTTTAGAGGTTCTGCCCCGTTAAAAGGAATTCCCGCCTATAGTAGGTGACAAGACAAAATATACAGAACTTCATCTCCAAATGTTACTGATGGAAGGATTTTGTCGACCTATTAAAATGCAGGCATTCTATCATCAAGAAAATATAAAAAGCCTATACCACTACAATAAACCTGTGAATTACAATTTTGCTAACCAGATAAGATATAGAGTACAGTAGCTGAAAATAAAGAATTTCTCATTAAAACAGCACAAGTTATTCGGAAAAATGATTTTTGTTTTTGATGAGGTAAGGTAGGTAAAACATGGTAGGAAAATATTTACTATATATATTACTTATATTGTGATTTTAAAGAAACTATTTACCTCAGACATGATTTTTTGTTAATGGCAGTTTCAGGCCACCAAGAGGGTCTTCTTCTTCTACCACATACATAAGATTTTCAAACAGCCCGTTTCCAAACTATGAGGTATCAAATTATTTAGAGGATTAGGTAATCGCAAATGATTAAACTTTTGTGTTCTGACCAAGGGCAATACGATGATGATTAAGCAGTTAACATATGATTCACATAAAAGTGCATAAGTTTGGCAGAACATACATTGAAAAAGATCGCAGCATAGTTCTTACTTATTAGCAAACCTGATATAGAAGTAAAGCCTTACGCGTCATGATACCTGTAAGTAAACAATATTAAGTGATTAATGCATATTCAGTCTGCAAAGATCATGACCGTGAGATGATTTAAAAATGACGTAATTATACTTACGTATATCTCTTTTATGTTAAAGAGTGCCAGGTGAGTATGGCCAGATGACTCTTGGACCTGCAAGAGATGAAAAATACACATTAATTAAAAAAAATTGTCAATTTTTTTCTTTAATCACTGTTGACAAGCTGAAACTCTAAATAACAGTTTTTTTATGATACTCAAGCATAAACTGTGACATCTGATGTTTGTAATAAGAGACTTAAAAGAAAAGAAAAAAAAAGAAAGAAAAAAATATATATAATTAAATCTCGTATAGATAACATCTACATTAATGTATCCGTAGCGCTTAAGGAATGCAGTAACATAAAAGATATATAATTCGTAAATGCAAAATCTAAATCATGCTTCGACAAATAGTAAAATTTCAAGAATTAAACTGTTACCAAGAGGTGAAAGTTGTTCATAGTCATTTGTTTTAACCCTTTGATTACGGCCGAGATGAGACCTCACACTTACCACAATCCGGAGGGTTTTCAGACGGTAGTCACCCGTAGCATGCTACCAGACGCACGAAATCGTAAACAATCATTGTAATAGCGTTTGTATTTGTTGTTTTGCTGCAAATTAACCTGTTTTATTTATATGATAATATTGTGATAGTAGCGATCCGTGATATAGATATTATGCAATTAATGTAACAACACAAATAAATAAACATAGGATAAGTACTATATAGCGGGGTTTAGTGTTGCCAGAGGTATAAGCACTGCACTGATTGAGGATGACAGTCTTCTTTTTTTTTTGTCATTTTCTCTAATTCTGTTTGAATCCGTAAAGGACAGCTACATCACAGTTGTGTATTATAGTTAAAAATTATTTGTATATTCGTCAGAAAACTAATCATAAAGAATGTTCATCATTTTTATGGTTCCGCTTACTATTCCACTAGCTGGGCAAAAAAAAAAAATGAGAGAGAGAGAGAGAGAGAGAGAGAGAGAGAGAGAGAGAGAGAGAGAGAGAGAGCGTGACAGAATAAAAATTTTTACCTATGATTTATTCCTTCTAATTGTACATCAATAACATTGGAGAGTAAGTAGACACAATCACAATATTGGTTGCAATATTAACCACATTTCTGGGTAATATTTTTATCAATGATCAAGCACCCAGCTGACAAGGGATACGCAATCTAGAAATTCAGATGAATTCTGCAGTGTTTGAAAAATGGTTTAAAACCCAGCTTCTTCCCAATATAGGGCCATCTGCCATCATAGTGTTGGATAACGCTTCTTATCATTCAGTTCGAATTAATAAACCTCCGACAATGTCTGCCAAAAAGGATGAAGTTAAAGACTGGCTAATAAAAAATTAGTAAAGTTGCAAAGACATTCATGTAAAGAAAATGATTACGTGATTGACAGACTGGCAAGAGATCATGGACATAGTGGTTAGGCTGCCTACATATCACTGCCAGTATAATGCAACAGAACTGATATGGGCGCAGGTGAAATCATACGTGGCAAAGAAGAATCATTTTAAAAAATCAGACCTGCTTCCTTTGGTCAAAGAAGCAATTGAATCCATAACTTCTGACAACTGGGCTAATGATGTGAGACATGCCGAAGATATAAAAAGAGATGACGCTTCAAGAGATGTTTGCATTGATAAATATATAGATTCTTTTGTTATCGATGTAGCATCCTCTGACGAGGATTCTTCATAAGTAATGTCTCCTCATACTTCGATTGTAAATAAATTTATTGCTTTCCCTTGTTGTGTGATATCCTGTTGAACACTGAAATTGAAATAAATTGAAATATAGATCTGTTTTTTCGACAGAAAGTGGCAGAAATATCTTTAAAAATCTACATATAACAGAAATGCCACAGCAGTGATGAGTATCATATGACAGTGCTTTAAAAGCACAGGTAAATCTAATACTGTATAAATGTGTAATATATATATATATATATATATATATATATATATATATATATATATATATATATATATATATATATATATATATTTATATATATATATATATATATATATATATATATAATTGTGATATAGTTTTGAGCTTTTGAATTGCTTTTTTTCGTGCATGCCGTAATCCGTCTTTACCTCCTTGCTGTATCAAGGTTGAATTTTCACTGTACAGCTATAAAATAGCTCATAATAAACATTCTTTAAATATTGTTACACCCTATATATATATATATATATATATATATATATATATATATATATATATATATATATATATATATATATATATATATATATATATATATGGGTGTAACAATATTTAAAGAATATTTATTATGAGCTATTTTATAGCTGCACAGTGAAAATTCAACCTTGATACAGCAAGGAGGTAAAGACGGATCACGGCATACACGAAAGAAAACAATTCAAAAGCTCAAAACTATATCACAATTATATGACTTCGATAACAGCAAAGGAACAGTAATAAAAAACTATAGTAGATGACGTAACTCAAGAACATTGCTCAGTACAGCATCCAAATAAACAAAACTGAAAATGAAAGCACATCTAGGTTTCCAAATTTCTTGCATCTATCATTTTCATATATTGAATTTTTTTTTTTTTATCTAAAATTTAAGTGGGACAACAAAACTTCATTCAGAACTTTCTATTATAGTACACGTGCTTGATAACAGGCGCAAACAATGAGAGCTTGAAGTCAGAAGGTTAATGGTCAGTTTAAGAGGGGCAAAGTCTCTTCCTAAAACGGTCGTACTATAGTAACCCCACCCCCCCCGCCTTTCTTGTTTACTTGCTAACCTTGTTTACTCTTATTCAGTTTTCATCCTCTGGACTTTACTACTGAAGGTAATCTATTTCTTGTTTTGTCATTGTAATTTTTCAATCTTTAAAGCATTTTAATTTTGTAAGCTCTGTTGTCAGTTTTAATTAGTGTTTTTGTATCTTTTTAGCCAGAAAAGATGGGATATGGGTGATCCCGAAGCGCACCTATTAATAAATATATCAATGATGAGCTGACTGTTCTTCCTATCCGTACTCCCTACTATATATATGCATATATGTATATATGTATATATGTATATGTATATATGTATATATATATATATATATATATATATATATATATATATATATATTTATATGTATATATATGTATATATATGTATATATATGTATATATATATATATATATATATATATATATATATATATATATATATATATATATATATATATATATATATCTTTCTATCTATGCATCTATCTCTGTGTCTAACTATCTGTTAATACACACACTAACACACACATATATGTATACATACGTATATATTAACTTTATCACATACACAATTGTTCTGTGCATTAACTAAATTACTAAAAGGACCTCATTCAAACTGGATGGTATCTATAGATACCATGCAGTTTGAATGAGGTCCTTTTAGTAATATATATATATATATATATATATATATATATATATATATATATATATATATATATATATATATATATATATATATATATATATATACATCACGAAGGAAGCAGTAGGGAAAGGCATCCTCATCATCTACAGTTTATTTTCAATGCCGACGTTCCGCGACGAATTCCAAGTCGCATTTTCAAGGCTATAAAATATAATATAATTTGCGAACATCAATAACAAATTAATGCAATGGCAACAGCTCTTTATGTAGTAAAAATATTTAAAACAAAACACCTCATTCCAAGACAAGTCAATAATGAGTAAAAGGAGTTCACTAAAATCTTAAAACAACCTACCTATATGAAAGAAAGAACAAGACTAACATAAATAAGTACAAACAGAGTGAGGAAAACCAGTTGCCCAAACTAGACTATAAACAATTTCACTGAGGACGATTGAGTATTTAACGACGGCACAGTCTTCCTGATAATTATGGATTCTAGGATGGTTAAGTCGTTGTTGTTCTGCACTCGGCCTAGGATGGAAAAATCCTTGCTGTCAATATAAGTTTTACATAATTTTGAATGATTTCGTATATTTGATTGCTCAGGATTAGATAACCTGCTACCTGTTCTATGACTTATGCCCCTGTGGGAATCTATGCGGACCTTCAACAGCCTCCTCGTGCATCCCACATATGTATATCCCGTGATCACATCCCGGGCAAGTGTACTTGTAAACAACGCTGGACGAAAACAGAGGACTGAGCCGGTCTTTGACTCTGAACAGAGACCCTATTGTAAAGGGATTTTTCGGGATGATTTTCAGGTTTAAAGCTGGAAAACTCTTTTGAATAATGGCTGTGCATTTTCTCCTAAAAGTATCATCATGCACGAAAGGGAAACTTGCATACATCTTTAGTTTCGGCACAGTCGATTCAGGTGTTGCCGGAGTCATTTTCTGTAGTAGCAGTTTATTTAGGGATCTGAAAAAAAGTCGTGATGGAAAACAATTATTATTGAAATATTTCACTAAAAAGGATATCTCATCGTGGAAACTCTTCCAGTTTGACGAGTGGGTGTAAGCCCTATGGAGGAGGGTTAAAATAGAGTTCAGTTTCAAATGAAAGAAACACGAACTATAAAAATTCATTCCCAAACCAGTAAATGTATTTTTTCTATACACACCTGTGTAAAAACCTGAGTCACCTCTGGAAATAATAAGATCAAGGAAGGGGAGTTTGTTATTTACCTCCTTCTCCATAGCGAACCTTATGTTTGGATGTTGTCGGATGACGAACTCCAGAAAGGACTCTGCATGACATTCATGACGAAATAGGGAGAACGTGTCGTCAACATATCTTCGATAAAATAGAGGGCGGAACCTAATGGGACATTCTTCTATTATGCGCTCCTCCAGGGAGCACATGAAGATGTTAGCAAAAATTGGACCAAGTGGTGATCCCATGGCCATCCCTTCAGTTTGTTTATACAAACTGAAGGCAAAGGTCGTGTCCAGCACGGCCAGCTCTAAAAGTTGTTTAAAAAATGTCCTACTAAAATTATTAAAAATTGCATCTTCATCAGTAAAAAGTTTGCTTAATATTATCTCAGTATTATTATTATTATTATTATTATTATTATTATTATTATTATTATTATTATTGGAGAAGCAATTCCACAGTTATGTATATGTACATATATTTAAAGATAAATATACAACTGTGGATTTGCTACTTCATTTTAAGACTCATGCTACTATGAGTATTTTTTTTATTACTATTATTTTTTTTTTTTTAGAATATGAATCCAATTCATACGGGACAAGCATACAGGGACCATTGACTTGAAATACAAGCCTCCAAAGTATATGGTAGACAGGTTTTCCAGGAATATTGGAAAAGTTTTCCGTGCGTCTTTAATAGTGTTCTTGAAGACTCTAAAACTTATTTCTTTTCCGAAGAAGAATTTTTATTTAAATAAGACAAGCGATTTAAACTACTCTGTATCCTTCAAAAAATCTACTATTATAATTTGATGCTGGTACCATAAAAAAACTATATATTTATAACTTACTCTGCTATGCGAAAAAACTTAATCATTCCTTGCTGGAGGCAGCCATCTCTCTCTCTCTCTCTCTCTCTCCCCCTTAATAAGGTGATCAATGGCAATAGAGAAGCCTTGTTAAAACAAAAAAGGTCACTTTTCTCTTGAAGCTGACTGGATTACTGGGCGCTAGTGATGACCATTTCAGGAAACAGAAATTCTTGAGACCACCTTATTTTTAACTATTGGGAAAAATTAACGCACACAGACGCACAAACCAGTGTATATATACACACACACACACACACGCACACACACACACACACACACACACACATATATATATATATATATATATATATATATATATATATATATATATATATATATATATATATATATATATAAAATATATGTATATATACTTATATATACATATATTTATGTATATGTATCTATCTATAATAATAATTTCCAAGTTGATCTTGTCCTCCCCGGGGTGAAATTTTCTAGAAAGCTTTATTGCCACGAAAATAGCATTTTTTTTAAAGAAATAAATGTAAATGTAGCGAAAAATCATCATCATCGTATCCTTTTCCCTCGTCGTCGGGAGGAGATATCTATCTATCTATCTATCTATCTATCCATCTATATGTATATATATACATATATATAGATATATAAATATATGTAGATATACATATATATATACATATATATATATATGTATATAATATATATATATATATATATATATATATATATATATATGCATACATGTATATAATATATATACATATATGAATATATATATATATATATATATACATATATACTGTATATATTTATATATATATGTATGTGTATGTATATATACATATATATATATATATATACATATATATATAAATATATATATATATATATATATATATATATATATATATACATATATATATATATATATAAATATATATATATATATATATATATATATATATATATATATATATATATATATATATATATATATATATATATATATATATATATATATATATATATATATATATATATATATATATATATATATATATATATATATATATATATATATATATATATATATATATATATATATATATATATATATATATATATTTCTCCCGGCGACGAGAGAAAAGGATACGATGATGATTTTTCACTAAATTTTTAATTTCTTTCTTTTTTTTTAAATATTGATGTTTTCGTGGCAATAAAGCTTTCAAGAAAATTTCATACCTTCTGCTGCAAGAAAGAATCATTGTCGCCTGGCGCCGTAATATCTTCGTGTTTTTCCTGCAGTCGTTTTAGAATTCTTCCGCTCATGCGTATAGCGCCATCACTCAATAGGTGCACTGACACCAAGGACTACAGTGGCCATCTCAGGGATCCTCCAGGAAGACGTCTTGAAGCCTTCAGAGACAGCATGTGAGCAAAGAAGGCGAAGTTTATGGTTAAAATGAACTGGATGACGAAGCAGATCGACTAAAAGAGATTTTCAAGAGGGAAAAGTACATCACGAGAATGGCAGATAGCTTCAGTCTGTAATTGTTTACTGCTGAAAATATGGACTACTTCGCGGAGCAGTATGAAGTCGAGGTTCCCGCCTTCTGCGATTATTCGGCATCTCTACAGTCGTATTGTCACTCACGGACGCAAGCTCTTCATTCGAAATAAGGAAGGAAATAATCAAGAAGAGAGGAAGACAGTGGAACGGAAGAACTGAAGAATTTATACGAAATAAAAGGTAGAGAACTTGAGGTGTTTTCTAAGCTGATTGAGAGGGGATTTTGGATGCCCAAAATTACCGCTTGGAGCAGTTCTTCGCTCGAAATAAGAAAGAGAAGGAACAAAAAAGAGACGACATCGGCGTGGAGGTATACTGAAGAATGCTGACGAAGAATAAAGTAGATAACCTGAGGTGTTAGAAACTACTTCAAAGATTTTGGATTCACAGAATTACTTTTCGGAGAAGCAAGGAAGAATCGAAGGGATGATCAATATCGTCAGTAAGAGGGAATCTCATAAGTTTATAGAAGACGACTCCTTAAAGCAAAGAAGCTGTTTATGTGCCAGAAAAAGAACTCCAAGTAATGGTTATCGCGATGTTGAAATGATCTAAAACCTTCGAGATTTTCCTTGAAGACATTTTGGAATCCTTCAGTCCTCCGGCTCCTGGAAGGACGAGAGAAATGCCATTCGCGCATGCGCCGAGCTTCAAAGTGTCCAAGAACAATCTCCGAGATGCTTCAAATCGTCTGGAAGCCTTCGGAGACAGAAAGTGTCAGTTTTGAAAAGTAGGGTAAGAGAAAGCAAAGAGTATTGGTGAGGGGAAGGGTCCGACCCAGAGGCCGCTTCCTTCCTCCAAGGAAGCAGCCTATGGGTCTGACCCTTCCCATGGAAAGGGCCCAAGCCCTTTAAGGATTGGCCCCAAAAGCCTACAAGGCTTGCCAGTCTTTTGAGGGCAGCCTTGAAGGGAAGGGTCCGACCCAGAGGCTGCTTCCTCGGAGGAAGGCAGGTATCCTGTCAGGCTGGGGAAGCAGGCCTGGAGAGGGCCCAAGAACTTCAAGGATGAGGCCCAAAGTCCTCCTAGGCTGGCCAGTCTCTTGAGGGCAGCCTTGAAGGGAAGGGTCTGACCCAGAGGCTGCTTCCTCGGAGGAAGGCAGGTATCCTGCCAGGCTGGGGAAGCAGGCCTGGAGAGGGCCCAAGAACTTCAAGGATGAGGCCCAAAGTCCTCCAAGGATGGCCAGTCTCTTGAGGGCAGCCTTGAAGGGAAGGGTCCGACCCAGAGGCTGCTTCCTCGGAAGAAGGCAGGTATCCTGCCAGGCTGGGGAAGCAGGCCTGGAGAGGGCCCAAGAACTTCAAGGATGAGGCCCAAAGTCCTCCAAGGATGGCCAGTCTCTTAAGGGCAGCCTTGAAGGGAAGGGTCTGACCCAGAGGCTGCTTCCTCGGAGGAAGGCAGGTATCCTGCCAGGCTGGGGAAGCGGGCCTGGAGAGGGCCCAAGAACTTCAAGGATGAGACCCAAAGTCCTCCAAGGATGGCCAGTCTTTTGAGGGCAGCCTTGAAGGGAAGGGTCCGACCCAGAGGCTGCTTCCTCGGAGGAAGGCAGGTATCCTGCCAGGCTGGGGAAGCAGGCCTGGAGAGGGCCCAAGAACTTCAAGGATGAGGACCAAAGTCCTCCAAGGATGGCCAGTCTCTTAAGGGCAGCCTTGAAGGGAAGGGTCTGACCCAGAGGCTGCTTCCTTGGAGGAAGGCAGGTATCCTGCCAGGCTGGGGAAGCGGGCCTGGAGAGGGCCCAAGAACTTCAAGGATGAGACCCAAAGTCCTCCAAGGATGGCCAGTCTCTTGAGGGGAGCCTTAAAGGGAAGGGTCCGACCCAGAGGCTGCTTCCTCGGAGGAAGGCAGGTATCCTGCCAGGCTGGGGAAGCAGGCCTGGAGAGGGTCCAAGAACTTCAAGGATGAGGCCCAAAGTCCTCCTAGGCTGGCCAGTCTCTTAAGGATAGCCTTGAAGGGAAGGGTCTGACCCAGAGGTTGCTTCCTCGGAGGAAGGCAGGTATCCTGCCAGGCTGGGGA
Source organism: Macrobrachium rosenbergii (assembly GCA_039081455.1). NCBI lineage: Eukaryota > Metazoa > Arthropoda > Malacostraca > Decapoda > Palaemonidae > Macrobrachium > Macrobrachium rosenbergii. The sequence continues at coordinate 40,839,932 of JANJGK010000018.1, forward strand.
AGCGGGCCTGGAGAGGGACCAAGAACTTCAAGGATGAGACCCAAAGTCCTCCAAGGCTGGCCAGTCTCTTGAGGGCAGCCTTGAAGGGATGGGTGGGCAGCCTTGAAGGGATGGGTCCGACCCAGAGGCTGCTTCCTCGGAGGAAGGCAGGTATCCTGCCAGACTGGGGAAGCAGGCCTGGAGAGGGCCCAAGAACTTCAAGGATGAGGCCCAAAGTCCTCCAAGGATGGCCAGTCTCTTAAGGGCAGCCTTGAAGGGAAGGGTCTGACCCAGAGGCTGCTTCCTCGGAGGAAGGCAGGTATCCTGCCAGGCTGGGGAAGCAGGCCTGGAGAGGGCCCAAGAACTTCAAGGATGAGACCCAAAGTCCTCCAAGGCTGGCCAGTCTCTTGAGGGCAGCCTTGAAGGGAAGGGTCCGACCCAGAGGCTGCTTCCTCGGAGGAAGGCAGGTATCCTGCCAGGCTGGGGAAGCAGGCCTGGAGAGGGCCCAAGAACTTCAAGGATGAGGCCCAAAGGCCTCCAAGACTGGCCAGTCTCTTAACCCTATCTGGTGCAAGTTGGGTCTGGGCAGACCCACCCTACGGGATTTTTTTCATTTTTAGATAATTTTATTTAATAATCGTTTTTAGTTGATTCTATGATTACCAAAATATGGGAAATTATTAATTATTTTAATTTTCATTAGCCCTTTGATTACGGCCGAGATGAGACCTCACACTTACCACAATCCGGAGGGTTTTCAGACGGTAGTCACCCGTAGCATGCTACCAGACGCACGAAATCGTAAACAATCATTGTAATAGCGTTTGTATTTGTTGTTTTGCTGCAAATTAACCTGTTTTATTTATATGATAATATTGTGATAGTAGCGATCCGTGATATAGATATTATGCAATTAATGTAACAACACAAATAAATAAGTTGCCAGTAATAAAGGAATATTCCAAAATCGGCAATTATTCCAACGGTCACGCCAACCAAATTCGACAAAGTGGAAGGTACAGCGAGCTGAAAACAAAGCAGGTCATTTCTGTCAAAGCACACGTGCATCTCAATATCACCTACATACATACATACAGTATATGTACAAACACACACACATTACTGCATCTATATATATATATATATATATATATATATATATATATATATATATATATATATATATATATATATACATATATATATGAATCCATGACAACGGCAACAATGATTACACGACACAACAATACATTTTGGACACTAGCGAATATGGACATTTGGAAGGTGACAATCGTATTTCCATGGCTGAGACGTGGGTGGTACGTGAGATGCCGGAATCCTTTTGATGGAAATGACCGGTCGTTGTTTTCTGCTCTTGCTTACCTTCCACCTGTGTTGAGTTTGGTGGCCCTGAACGCTGGAATACTACCTTGGGAATAGGGCCTGGGATTATCCCTTGTCCTTCGGACAGATTCCAATTCAATGTTTGATTGACGATGGCGGTCAAAAGTCAGGGGGAAAGTGGAAACAACCTCCTTGAATGGAAATCGTATTAGCCGCAAGTAAAAAGGGAGGTTCCAGAATCCGCATTTGTCAATGAAACAAGGAATTGGAGACTGCCAGGGCTTGGGATAATCCCGGGGGCCCATTTTCAAGCTAATATTCCAACGGTCACGCCCACCAAATTCGACAAAGGTGGAGGGTACAGCGGCTGAAAACAAAGCAGTTCATTTCTGTCAACAGGACACGTGCATCTGAAATGCCACCTACGCGCGTCGTCTGTCACACTTGCATGTGACATGTAAACACAATTGCCACCTCGCCACATTCACTAGGGATCAATATTATAAATCACATTGCTGATCAAAATGTGTAATTGTGTGGTGTGTGTATGTGTATGTATATATATACTATATATGTATGTATGTATGTATATATATATATATATATATATATATATATATATATATATATATATATATATACATATATATATATAATTGACTATATATACATGTGTGAGTACTTATATATATATATATATATATATATATATATATATATATATATATATATATATATATATATATATATATATATATATATATATATATATATATATATATATGAAGGCAATGCCCCGAAGGAAAGAGAAACGAGTCTGCTAAGTAAAGGACAATACGTCGAAAAGCCTTGCAATACTCTGTTGCTTCTCTTTCCTTCGTGGAATTGTCTTTATTTATATATTCATCACGTTCCATATTCTCGTGATTCAGTTATATATATATATATATATATATATATATATATGTATATATATATATATATATATATATATATATATATATATATATATATATATATATATGTGTGTGTGTGTGTGTAATATATATGCAATTAATTACATATATATGAGTGTATATATATATGTATATATGTTTGTGTGTGTGTGTATGTAAAATACAAACACATACTCACACCTATCCCTATAAAAAATAAAAAATTGGATAAATTCCTGTTACAAAAAATGATTAGCCACATATGAACCGTATATATATATATATATATATATATATATATATATATATATATATATATATATATATATATATATAATATATATATATATTATATATTATATATATTATATATATATATATATATATATATATATATATATATATATATATATATATATATATATATATATATATATATATATATATATTTAATCACTAACATTTTGGAATTTGTTCAATTGTTTTTGAACCAATATTCGGGGAAGTTGTAGGGTTTTGTATATCATTTTATTCTGTTATAATTTTCTACAGATATTTTTCTTTTCCTTCAATTATTCTAGTGGTACCTGACTACTTACATCTTATTTTTGAGAAACATCTAATGAAAATGTCAGCAAATGCCGCATGAAAGTTGGGTATTGTTCTTAAGTCCTCATATACTTATATGAGTGATTAAATCAGTGCAACATTTTTTAGGTAATTTGTCCTTCCTTTACTAGGATACTGTTCTCCGGGAGATGTCTGCTTCTGCCAGAGATTTATATCTTTTAGAGTGGTTCGAGGTGGAAGGTTTCTTTGGCAGCTATGCCTTGGACTATAGACGGATGGTCTCTTGTTTGTCACTTTTTCATAAGTTGTATTTTGACATATCTTTCACATTCTCAGTTGATCCCTGATCCCCTGTTGCTGTCGAGAGCAACCAGATTCGCTGAACAGCAGCATCAATGTGCAGTAAATGTACCTCGCCTTCGAACTTTTCAGTTCCGACCTTTATTCCTCACGCCTTACGACTGTGGAACAGCCTCTTTACTGAGGATGTGTTGCAAACGGAACTTCAAAAGTTCAAGTGAATGTAATGCATTACTACCCTTATGCAATACATCTTGTATTTAATACTTTGTTTACATTTTTATTTATTTATTGTTAGTACATCTGTTTTCTAATAACTGATCTCCTCTTTCTGTATTTCCTACTACCTTCTGTTATTTCACTCGAATGAACACCATTTTCTTAGGATGCTTGAATTTCAAGTTAGTTACCCCTGTGGGCTTGTTTCATATGGATAGGGTTCACCTTCTGAATAATAATAATAATAATAATAATAATAATAATAATAATAATAATAATAATAATAATAATAATAATAATAATAACAACAACATTGTCTATATTCATTAATCTCATGGTAACGGTTATTATATTGTTATTATTATTCTCATATATCATAAATCATCAATACCATGATTATCAGATTTACATTTCATCCGACTCATTTTATATTTTATGATATCCAGTCTTCAAAGGACAGAAAAGGAACATTAAACGCAAAATAGTAATTTACTCTCTCTCTCTCTCTCTCTCTCTTTCTCTCTCTCTCTCTCTCTCTCTCTCTCTCTCTCTCTCTCTCTCTCTCTCTCTCTCACTAAAGACTAAAGCCATAATTTGATGAAGAAAATTATAATACGGATGAATTTCAACATTTATTTTTACAAAAATCTTTTTGCTGTAGATAAAAAAACAAAATCAGAAAATGTATAAACACATAAGACTCAATATGATTGGAAGAAGCTTTTATGACATAAGTTGAATGAAATCAAACAATGTGAATAACAAATGGTTATGAATCTGAATATTTAATAAGCTGAACATAATAATCTTGACAAAACTTTTACGACAGAATTCTAGTAATTCAGAAGTGTGTGGTATTCTCTGAAACAAGGAGCGACACATAGTCCTACATTGCAGTCTTTACACATGAAATATGTCTGCTGGCCTTTCTTGGGCCTACGGGATGTATGCGAGCACACACGACATCTTAGTCTAGGTCGCAGTTGTTTTTCTGTTGAGGGAACTGGATCAGGAAAGTGTCTTTCTGTTAGCCGCCTTGGCTGCGTTATTACGGTGCGGGTAATTATCTTGTTAGGTGCTGGAGGGTACCTTTCAATCAACTGCAGAACGGCTGACTTAGAAAACTGTAAATATGACCCTTTCTTGCCAGTAACAAATCCATGCAAGTGATGACAGTTTACTAGTATCATATCAAGCAGACGGAAAAATAGTTTTATGTACCATCTCGTGGTTTTACGGATACACTTCACAGAACTAATAAGCATGTCGTTCTTGTCCACAATCCGCATTTTCTTATTATAGTCAACAACGCATGCAGGTTTTTGCACAAATTCCCCTGGTCGACACCTTTTTTCACAGTCTACCATTATATTTTCATGTACTGAAGATAACATATACACTGTCCTGTTATCCTGCCATTTTAAACCTAATATTCCATTGCAGTTTTGAGACGAAATCTCAGATTTGTTCACATCAGGAAATTTAGGCATAAATTTCCTATTTTTCCGGACTGTTCCACATGCTCCTGTTTCGTTGTCGCCCAAATACTTGAGCAGTTTTGGGCTGCAATACCAATTATCGAAATACAGGATGTGATGTTTTCCGAGATGCGAGGCCATAAATGTTTTTACCACAGAACCAGATACCCCTAGATCCTCATCTACCAATATCTCTGTATCTTTTCCAGTATAGATTATAAAATCGACAATATAATCCGTTTTGGCATCACAAAGTTCAAATATTTTCACTCCAAATCGACTTCTTTTATCTGGAATGTACTGCTTGAAACTTAGCCTTCCCTTCCATAACATTAAACTTTCATCTATGCATAAATCCTGGAAAGGTTGAAATTTTTCCCGGAATTTTCTACGCACACTCTCGAGCACGGGTTTAATTTTTTTTAGTTTATTATCTGGGCTTGTTTCCTGTGAATTATCAACGAAATGTAGAACCCGTAGAATTTGAAGAAATCTGTCCCTTGCCATCAGCCTTCTCACTCCTTTTGTCTCGAATGTCTCAAGCGTAGTCCAGTAATCTACGATGCGATGTTTACTTATATGCGACATGATCATAATCACACAAAGGAACCGTATCATTTCCTCCACAGTAACCTGAGCAAATTTTCGCAAATACTTTGGCACTGCATCTCCTAGCGTATCAACAAGGAATCTCTGATAACGGTTTGTCTCTTCAGCAATCAGCCCCATAAATTCGTTGTCGAAAAATTCAAAAAAATAGTCTACTTCCTTTGAATTTTCATTCACATTACATTTCGACGTAATGCCACTGCCACTGCTGTCAAATATGAAATCTCTGGGCTGGAAATTGCTGGCAGCCCACTCCCACTCATCACCTGGGTCACTTCGCTGTCTCCGCCTTCTTTTGACACCTTGGCTTTCATTTGTAGGTGGCAGATTTTCGTCATTTTCACTGTCGGTTGATATTTCATCACTGTCTCTTGTACCAGGACCCTAATTATCCATTTCATTTCCTTCTAAATCCGATTCATTTTCATATCCAGAAAATGAGTCGAGAAGGTCTATAAAATAGTTATCCTCGTCGAGAGCTCTTCTCTCGATCTGCCGGCGGTCAACTCGAGGATGTCGTACCCTTGACCCCTCCTCCTGTGACATCTTGATGAAGACTAATGAATTTTAGGGAAACACGTGAATTTATATGAATTCACTGTATGGCAACTGACAGACTGTTACCATATCAAGAAAAAGAGGCCAGTATTTCAATCATCAGTCCTTCACATAAAAGGAAATTATCGGTGCTCGTATACGACACAACAGTGTTCCGGGCCAGTTTATTAAATGCGTCGTATACGTTACAACCGAAATCAAAGGGTTAAGCTTAATAAATTGCGTTGTAGATACAAAGCACGGAAATTAGAAGTCTATTCTCTTTATATAATAAAAAATGGACAATTAATGATTAAAACTTAACATGTAGAATTCGACAATGTACCGTCGCTAGCTGTTTTGCATCATAAATTGTAACTGAGGGGAATGCCAGATGAATTGAAAAGATGTAAGAATAACCTGAAGTTACATGAAAAAATTATCGTACATCTCATTCAATTTTAAGATTTTAGTTCAGACCAACTTCTCCCAAATCAATCTCTACAATTATATGGTCTTGGTAAGGGTAATGAAGTAGATTCAATCAACACTTTAAATCAAGTTAATGTATTCAGTAAAATAAGAGAGAGAGAGAGAGAGAGAGAGAGAGAGAGAGAGAGAGAGAGAGAGAGAGAGAGAGAGAATAGTTTCATTCTGAGTTGAATAACACAAAATATTTACTGTCAGTAATTTTTCTTCCAAAGTTTTCTAACGTATCTGGTTTAAGATGTTCTCTTTTCCTTTCTTTTACCCTTCTTTACTCTTATCTTTTGTGCCGGATGTTATCGGATACTAAAGCCAAGTCCGACGAGAAAGAAGAATCATTTCAACAAAAGCTATTACTGGAGTTCTGATTTCCATTTCCGATTGTGAAACAGATTAATGACAAGCATTTGCGAATTCGAAAAACCCCCTTTTTTATGGTAAAGTTTAGCAAACAAAGTGATAAGGGAAAATATTGATAATAACACTGAGTTATTATTTCTGCTATAATCTGGATATTTAGGTTACATCTAACATGTTTTGTTTATATGTTGTCGCCCCTGTAAATAATGCTGTACGTTCGCCTGACCTTTGTTGGAACACAGGTTTGACAACATGCGCGATGTCCTAAAGGAAAAGCATCAAACCAGCGACCCGCACTGGCTCTTATCTAGGGGTACCTGCGAATGAGGTGTTTTTACCCTCGTTGTGTGTTATTTCTGGCGCTGTTCCGTTGAGCTTAAAAAGAAACTCCGCTTTTCTCTCAGCGAGTCACGTTTCAGAACACTTTGGGATACAGCAATCGAAGGATTGCGTGGTTCAGCTCACGTTGCTTTGCCTCTGCCGCCAAACTTGTGAACTTTTCATGAGCTCATATTTACCCTTTCCTAAAATAGAAATAATTTTTATTGTTTATAGAGGCAACATATATTTGTAAATTAGACAACTAAAGACTCAACGTTTGCCTTTAAAAGGCAGCACGAAGCTTATCGACTACAATACCAGATAAAAAGTGACAGCTATCTACAAGCAGAATTAAAAGTCTCATTTAGGATTTGGGAGAAGATCGAAAAAAAGAAGAAGGAGATTTGATGATTTTTTTTTGGGGGGGGGGGCCGGGTGGATTTTAAGGGATAGTGCTATTGCTTTTCTCTGAAAAACAAAAAAACCATCAGTATAAACAAGCAGATGAAATACTGGCCAATATTGCAGCGAAATAAATATGTAGTTTGCTCTTCAATATTTCTAAAATGAACATTTCTAACTTATAAATTACTTTCATCCTTTCCAGTGTATAAAATCTTATTGATAGATCATTTACAGAACGATAACTGGGGAAAGTTGTAATAGGATTCCTAAAAATTCCATGTCATTTTATCTCTGCGTATCTGCTATTATACAATGTAATTAACATGTTGAAAAGGATTTTAGAAACTTAACCAACTGGTCATTTGGTTGATATATCTGATATATTAATATAAAAAAGGAAAAGACCTCACAATACCAAACACAAAAAAAGTTTACCCGGGAGAAATAAATTTTGATACAAACATCGACTGAATTCCTGAACCGCTCAACCCAGGAAGTACCTAAGTTTCGAAAAAGTTTAATTAAACCTGAGTAAGAAAACATGCGAGTGTGTGCACACGCTACATACAATCTTCCCAAACTCTGGGAATATGAAAACTGATTCCGTCTCATTTTACGTCTTTCGAAAAGCAGAGCTAATCTCGTATTTCGTTCCATTCACGTCGGACGAGAAAACTTTTTTTTTTCTTTTTGACCCATTCTCTGTATACCATTGATGTTTAATAACATACAGAAAGATCCCCGTGAACAACCCAACTTTGCTTTCCGAGAACTGAAACGATACGGCACGACTGTTTTCCCTTATAGTGTGGAAGGGGATATTGTTGCTTTCCCTCCGTCAAAGAAATGTGTCAATATTTAGATTGCCGGAAACACGACTGTTACCTTCCTAATTACTTTTACTTTTTAAGAGAGAGAGAGAGAGAGAGAGAGAGAGAGAGAGAGAGAGAGAGAGAGAGACTGTTATCTTCCTAATTATTTTTACTTTTTAAGAGAGAGAGAGAGAGAGAGAGAGAGAGAGAGAGAGAGAGAGAGAGTGAGAGACTTGTTTTCCTAATTACTTTTGCTTTTTAAGAGAGAGAGAGAGAGAGAGAGAGAGAGAGAGAGAGACTGTTATCTTCCTAACTACTTTTACATTTTAAGAGAGAGAGAGAGAGAGAGAGAGAGAGAGAGAGAGAGAGAGAGAGAGAGAGAGAGATTGTTATCTTCCTAATTACTTTTGCTTTTGAAGAGAGAGAGAGAGACTGTTATCTTCCTAATTACTTTTACTTTTTAAGAGAGAGAGAGAGAGAGAGAGAGAGAGAGAGAGAGAGAGAGAGAGAGAGAGAGAGAGAGAGAGAGAGTAATTTTAAGTTTGCAACACACGTGAAAGAATATCAGCAAGCTTCCAGCACAGAGATACATTTCATTCTTTCTTAAGGTGCACAAAGGTACTTATTGCATGGTTAGGAATTTTTCTCCACCCACCACCATAAAGTTTGGATATATTATTACCCATATAAACATGCTTATGTCACAGCGTCGTGGAGTAAAAGGACTACGTATTGTTGCTGATTGCCCTAAGTAATACAAGCAATACGATCTATCTACGCCCCTTGACCTCTTAACATTAATTGCTGAAAATATAAGTCTCTCCTTCAAGATTCCATCAGTTGAGTACCTCCTGCAAACTTCTCTTATCAATACTTTTCTCATTTCTGATAATCAGATGTTAGGTGATTATTTTACTGAAATTCTTGACATTTATAAGTCTCTCCTTCAAGATTCCGTCAGCTGAGTACCTCCTGCAAACTTATCTTATCAATGCTTTTCTCATTTCTGATAATCAGATGTCAGTTGATTATTCTACTGAAATTCTTTATATTTATCGCCACAGCTTTCACTCTAGATTCTGCTCTAACAGGACAGTCAGGGCCTACATAAAAATACAGAAAATTTTCATTGACTGCAAGGACTCTAAATCCTATTCCCAGTTCTCAATAAATCCAATAAACTGAATACTTTTCCTACCAAAATTCATTGTATAATATTTGAAGTTACATATTTAGACGCTCTATTTTAGGGATTTTGAGGTGAAAAAGACTCCCTAAAAACGACAAATGAGTTGATCAATGTGGTCAAGTAGTTTAGGTTATTTACTTTTTTTGGCTTCCAGTTTTGAGAAATATTCCTCAAGTCTACTTTTGACCCTTAGACAGATACCTGCTGTTATTGTGTGGCCCTGTAAAGAGACCAATATGAAAACCACTTATTTATAATCATGATTTGTGCCTGTCGAATTATTCCTTTTATTGCAAAGACCAATGAGCAATCGAATTTACAGGTGACAGTGGAGTTGTATATGAGGTCAAATAAAACTCTCTCTCTCTCTCTCTCTCTATATATATATACATACATACATACATACATACATACATACATACATACATACATACATACATACATGTATGTCTGTGTTTGGGTCTGTTTGCGTACATTGCCGGGTGCTACTAATCATAATAGCTTAATAATTAGGATCCTAAAACGGCTTAAGTAAGCTTATTAGGCATTTCACTCTATCCCAATACCTCATCATGCTATTAGGTTCCACTAATTTTAAAATTTCACACTATTTGTTGTAATTACAGCCATAAGAACATGGAAGTACGTATTACGAAATTAGGACACAGTTCATCACTCATGGTATAAAATGATGTCATCAGATCATTGACTCTCAACATATTTTTCAATCAAATCAGGTTTACTGATTGATTCCCTTTAATGAAAGCAAAATCACAAACGGTTTGAGATTGATGCAGAAATATTGCTTCACTATTTTGCTTATTCAATGACCTGCGTTAATATCAAACGCTCGTATTTCGTTTATTCTGTGATTTCAATTTTAATATTAATAAGGGCCAATAAAAACGTATTATTGGAGACTGTCTTTACGAAGAAATCAAAATTCTAAAATAAAACAAAGTCAGCGTTCTCAGTTACTTTTGGCTTACATAAGATTTGTAAATGTCCAAATAACTCAATAATCTTCCCACTTTCTAAAAGGCATTTTCATTAATACAACTAGAATTAATATGGACAGTAATTTTATTACCCATTAGTTGCTTCTCTTTCCTTCAGTCTTGAAGTCACTTTACAGTATAAGACAAAAAGTTCACGAGATGAAAGTTTATCAAGGAAGATAATTTGACAGTAAATAAAATAAATTCTACTAAAATTGTGCGGTATTTCGTATTAAAAGTTAGTCACACTCACACACACATATATGTATGTATATATATATATATATATATATATATATATATATATATATATATATATATATATATATATATATATATATATATTATATATATATATATATACTTTCTCACAAATATGTATATGTAACGTATATATATATGTTATGTATATCCAATGCAGCACGAAGGGACATGTGCTTGAGAATGTTATAAAATCCACGTCAGAAGGTGAGTGAAGACCGGGACTTTGAACATATTTTTTAGAACTATGTAAAAATAAAGCAGAAAAGACTACTACAATCCAACCAATGTTAACAAAGAACTCTAGAATATTCTCTGTTTACCATTTCATCCTAATTTCATTCCTGTAGTGCCCATTTTAAAGACTATTGATATTAACTTAGTATTCAAATATAATAATGTTTTGAGAAATAAACTAATTAAGAATAGCCCGTGCAATTCAAACAATATTGAGTACAGTATTCCTTGCAAAGAATGTAATAAGATTTATATTGGTCAAACATCAAAAGAGCCAAAAGTAAGAAGCTCTCAACACAAATGTGCCAGTTCAAGAGGCTTATCAAATAATGGCATTGCGGATCCTTGGCTTAAGACAGGCCATGCGATGAACGGGGATAAGTCAACGATAATCTACAAGGTCAACGACCATCGGAAAAGGAATCTGCTAGAAACTGCGTTTATTGAAGCTACTTCCACCAAGAATGTTAATCTCCGCCCTGGATTACCCCTTGATCCTTTGTCCCCGTCTTTTTTGTTTGAAGAACATGCTGCCCAGATTAACAAACTGTAACCCCGCCCTCCCTTCTGTTTTTGTATGTAAGGCTCTGTCAACTTCTTTTGTATTCAGTGTGAAATTGAAAATGTAGAATAAACTACGAAAGTAATTGTTCAAAGCCCCGGTTTTCACTCACCTTCTGGTGTGGATTTCATAGTAATATATATATATATATATATATATATATATATATATATATATATATATATATATATATATATATATATATATATATATAACATACGTCCATGAGTGTGTGTTGCAAATATGAATTAGTTATTTTCCATTTGTTTTCTCGGCAAGATTGTTGAAGCTAGTAAAACTTCACACTGTATACCAGAAATAATTTTTGCAATTACGTTTATTTGCATTACCGTCAGCCCTCAGCTCCTGGGCAGGCAACTCGCTGGTTCTGAGAGAGAGAGAGAGAGAGAGAGAGAGAGAGAGAGAGAGAGAGAGAGAGAGAGAGAGAGAGAGAGTTAGTGCCTGTCTTCATTCAAGTTTAATATCTAGATATTTACTGCCAGTAATCCTTCGGCCACAGTGCGTCATTCTATCCGATTAAATTTTTTTTCTTTGTGTTTTTCGTTGTTTTATTATTTTACATCAGCAAAGAGGCAACCATTTGTCTGTTGCATATTCTGCCTCGAGGATTATCGACGAGCAGCCGAGTCCAACAACCAATACCTGGTATTTAGTTAACGTAATTCCTTTTGGTGTTTGGGATTTCTTTTACGCCGAGGAGCAGAAATGGCGGTACGTTTTGGATTTTCAAACTTATTTACGATCAAACTGACTGAAATGCAACTTTTTCTATGAAACATGTCTCACAGACTTCTAAATCCGAGCTTGAAAAATCAAAGGGAAAAATTGCTTTTTATGAAAGCAAAGCAAGAATACGTTCGTAAAAGAAGTCCCTCGTTTTGAAGTTAAAAAAAATGAAATAGGTTATAGAGACTTAACTTTTCATGGAGTGTCAGTAGTTTCTAATGAAAGACAAAGTAATGGACATTTTTATGTCTATTTTGACGAAGGCCAGGAGTAAACCCTTCCATGAACAGTGTTGTAATATTATGTAGTTTTTTAAGAATAAATTTGTAGATGCTATTTAATTTTTTTATTGGACTAAATAAAGTACAATTTTCGTTTTTAGGTTCTCACGTGCTTTCCCTTTATGCTCCATTTCAACCAAAGTTCAAGAAACTATAGTTCGATATGGAATGATAACTTTGGAACAGGGAGAGCTGAAACAAAGTATAAGAAAGGAAATAAAATCGCAAGTAAGTGAAACAGCAAACTCCTATAAAATAATACTAAACCTTTGTATATGGATATGTAAATTTTAGTCTAAATTATCAGACGATGTTTGTAGTTTATCAAAATGTATGTAAATAAAAACAAGTAAAAAATGCGCCAAAGTTTCTTCGGTGCAATCGAGTTTTATGTACAGCGTATAATCAAGGCCGCCGAAAATAGATCTGTTTCGGTGATCTCGGTATAATGCTGTATGAGCCGCTGACCATGAATTTTTAACCACGGCCCGGTGGTGTCCTGGCCTATATCGTTGCCAGATGCATGATTACAGAAAAACTTTACCTTCAATAAAATAAAAACTATTGAGGCTAGAGGGCTGCAGTTTGGTATGTTTGATGATTGGAGGATGGATGATCAACATACCAACTTGCAGCTCTGTAGCCTCAGTAGTGTTTAAGATCTGAGGGGGGACAAAAAATGTGCGGACAGGAAAAGTGCGGACAGAATAAAGTGCGGACGGACAGACAAAGCCGGCACAATAGTTTTCTTTACAGAAAACTAAAAATAGGATTTATTTTAAGCTTGAAAGGCACACATCGGTATACATAACACTGTTTTAAAATGTAACAGAAAATAGTAAAAATTGTTGATGGAGTTTACATCACTCTCTAATGTTCAAATTAACCACTCAGGTGTGGAGGCCTAACCAGAAGTTGATAACACAGTCCTCAAAATCAACAAACTTAACAGTAGTGTAAATACTATTTCTGGGAAAAAATCACTTTTCGATACTGAAGCATAATTAACTATAACAAATATTTTTCCAGGCATAAGTATTTACGTCTAAAATTTCCGTCATTCGTCAGATTGAAAAAAAGAAAATCAATTTCCCGTATCCTATAGCTTGTCAAAATTAAAATGATCTTAAGTTTCATAGATATTTATAAATACTTCCTTGTACAACATCTGTTCATCCCCGAATATATTTGATTAAGTAACTCTGATGACTTACAAAATAAAATGAACATCAACCCGTTCAAATAAAAATACCCAATCTATTAGGCTATTCTGCTCCATTGAAGTTGATGAAAAGCTTTTTTTCTTCTCATACTAACTTAAAAAAAAAAATAAATAAATAAATAAAAAAGACCGGATGTGAAATGTCAGGTTTAAATGCTTACAAAGGAAAACTTTCAAATTCAATCCCCTGAAGGCCGGTCTAAAAGAGGACTCCCGGAAAAAAGCCGTGTACCCTCTTCACAATGGTCAGCCTCCTCCATTCATAAGAAGGATTCGGGCAAACAAACACGAGTTCCGGAAGGTAACGACGGCTTGGTGTCTTTAACAAACAAAGGCTATTCTGAGTAATTCCTTCCCTAGATTTCCCTTGGGTAATAGTGTCTCCCTTTCCCTCCCCTCCCCTCCCCACCACCACAAGCCTGTCACTCTCTCCCCGCCCCCATTCATTCTTTCTTCCCGTTGTGTCAACTTTCTGTCATCTTTACATTCCTGCGCACGTATAAGGACTCAGATCAAACTTTACTCCCAAATTAGCACTCCCAGTATTCAATCCGCTTTAAGCCCTAATTAGGTACAAGTTTTAGTCTAATTGTCTTCTAATTATTTTTTTTTCTTTTCTTCCCGGCGTAAGGATGTAATGACGAGGGAACTATATCGTTTGATGTTTGCGTGCTGACGTGGAGTTCGGCGATTTGTGTTGTTTTAAACACGTAGTATTTTTAAAATTTTGTCAATCTACGCTTTTACGAGTGAGAAGATAAGCTATATTCAGTTGAGACAATGTTGTGTATTCAAAGAAGAAAAATAAGTTAATTTCTGCCCCGTATTCTTTACTGTTGTATTTTAGATTTCAAAATGAACTGGAGTAGTTAACCAATCAAGAGAGCTAAGAACATGCCAGTGATGGGGAGGAGGAGGAGGAGGAGGAGGAGGAGGAGGAGTGTGGGGCGTCAGCGGATCAGATGGATGGATGTGGTGAGGAGGGAAATGGGTGAGGTGGGACTGGGGGAGGAAGATGCAAAGAATAGAAGTAGATGGAGAAAGTTGACTCGAGCGGCTGACCCTGGTATACAGTGGGATTAATAAGGTCGAAAGAAGAAGAAGAGGAAGAAGAAGTTAACGAGGCTATTTGTGTTCAAGGGGTTAATAATTAGGAGACAAGGACAGCAGGAAACATAGGCTACTTCATTTACTGATTTCCAATGAATACCTCTATGTTGCGAGTTATTGATAGTAAAGAATTCTGTCAATCATATGATAAGTGGAAAGGCAGTTTACAGTGCCATACGTAGGTATACGTTATTCACTGGAGCCCTTTATGTGCTGCCGATGTCAAAATACTTTGGCATGTCAGCACCAGATATAGACCATACGTGGAACTGTAGAATCCATTTATGAAGAACTGATCTTGGTATTTAAACTGAATTATTGTCTTTACTGGAAGTTCAGTGTTCTACAAGAAAAGATTCTGGGTAATTCCGTAACATGAGAGAGGTTAGAGTCTGCTCCACCACTGGGAATCAGTTAGATTCTTAGTATGTCATTTTATTTACCACTGGGTGGCAATAATAGCAAAGATATTTCTGTTGCAATATGAGTTATATGTCAGTCATTATTCTTTTTTTTGTTAATACTCAGATACTAATCGTGATACATACTACCTTGTTAGATACGATGCTAATAGAAGGAAAAAGTGGGTTCTACATTATAGAACAATAAATTCTAACAATAATAAAAAAAACTATTTTAACCTTTCTGCTTTCCTGCTAAATTCTTAAAAATGGCACAGCTTCTCTCCGTGCGTTAGTTTAGCTTTTTCTGTCAGTGTCAGGATAAGCAGCTGACTGGAAGCACTGAATGTAATTAAGTTTAGGAATTCGCCTTCAAAAAAGCTCGTGAAGTGAAAGTTAATTGTTGAAGAAGGCTGATCTATTAGGGCAACAATCCTATTATCACTATACTTCTTCTGGTCTGCTTATCAATTCATTCTTCATTCAGCAGTTTTATCTCTTTCCTTTTCAATCTAACAACTGAATATTCAAGTTCGAGGATAACTATATCATAGCCCAGCACAGGTTTTACTTTAGATCAAAGTAAAATTTTTGAAAGTATAATGCTGCCTCACACTTATAGGGTAGAAAATGGAAAGAATAAAATTTTTTCATCATGTCTCATGTTTGATTTAATCTTTATTCCCAGTCTTTTTTTTTTTTTTTGCTATATCAAGGGAAACATCTGTCGCAACTGAAGGCCTCTGGCTTCGTAGCCTATTGCATACAAAAGTTATGCATAAAAAGAAAGGAAAAACATATTTCCAACGAGGAACCTGCCTGACCGCTTGATTTTGATTTTCGAAGGAGAAAAGATTAAAGATGAGTGTTCCTAAATTGGAAGCTGCATATGGAAAGTTTGACAGATACGTAGATTCTGTATCAGAATTTAGCAAAGACGTACTAATTAATCTTCTCATTAATCTTCCTGCTGCCATCTTTGGAATTCTCATCCTTCTCCTGTTTCCCCTGAGTTTTATAACCCTACATTCTTTACAGGGCAGAGTTACGTCCTACTCCATTTTTATTTTCCTGTGTTCTTCAAAGCTGCCTGTCTCATTAGGCTTTGCTCTCAAAGGATTAAAACTGAGGAAATTCTGTAATCATCTTGAACACGAAAACAAATAAATTTTCAAACGTTTCGTTAAAGCCGAGGAAAAAATATCGATGGCACGCTTCATACTCTCTAAGAAAATAAAACTGATTCCGTTTCTCTCATGCAATTCGAGAAGCAAAACTAATCTGATATTTCATTCCACCCAGGTCCAACAAGAAAACCTTCATCCATTCTCTGCGCACGGCTGTTGTTTAATAACACACAGGACGAACCCCTGAACAGCCCAAGTCTGCTTCTCCAAGAATAGAAAAGTCACTGTGATGTTTTCACTTACAACGAAGAGAGATTTTACTTTCCCCGTCAAGAGAGTGTGTACATATTTGGATTGGAGAAAACACAAATGTTAACTCCCTAATTAGCTTTTAATTTTTGAGTCAGAGAGAGAGAGAGAGAGAGAGAGAGAGAGAGAGAGAGAGAGAGAGAGAGAGAGAGAGAGAGAGAGAGGTGAGTTGTCTCCGTTCGAGCAATACTTAGATATATAAGCAGTCATCCCTTGGCAACTGTGCTTCATCCTATTCGATCAAGTGTTAATTTCATCGTTTCCTTTTTCTCTCTCTTTAACCTTAGCCAAGAGGCGAGCGTCCGTCTCCATTCAATATTCTGCCTCTAAGATTATTGAATAGAAGAGTTGAGTTCTGCAACCATAGCAGCACATTTCCTCTGAGTCACGGATTTCCTTTTCGCCGAGAATGAAAAGTTAGGTAATGCTTATGCTTTATACTGCCGGTTTTATTTACGATCGTGTGACTTTTGAAAGTTTGATTCTGTTGCCAAGTCATACTTTCCCAGCCTAATGAGCAACGTTGTACCAAAATCACCGTGACTTGTAACCTGCGTGCTCTGGCAAAGCCTGTTATCGAGAGAGAGAGAGAGAGAGAGAGAGAGAGAGAGAGAGAGAGAGAGAGAGAGAGAGAGAAATTACCAATAATCGTTGGGCCTTCACTCGCTGGAAGAAATAACAGCCTTTAGTACAAGGAAATTCCTAAAGGAACCTTCACAAATAGGCCTTCTTCGTTTTCCCAATAGAGTCCTTCTCAGTGATTCAAGTTTACTTTTGAATTCTCAGTTATGATGAACAAGTTTTAATAGTTAAGAGGTATTGCGTTTATACTGCCGAGACTCGTTATGATAAGAAGTCCAGACCATTAAATATATATATATATATATATATATATATATATATATATATATATATATATATATATATATATATATATATATATATATATATATATATATACCAACTTCCCTCCTGTGACATTGATTAATGTAGTATACTGTAATATTGCAACACTACAAAATATATATGGATACACCCATTATCCAAATACATAATACAAATTTAGCTTGCCTTAGTGGATACATGTGACTTCTCATTTTATCAGCCTTATGGTTTAGAATGAATAAAAATGAAGAAAAATGCCCAACAGAGCATCGTCTATAAAATATAACAGAGATTTCTAACATGTCATTCTGCTGCCCTAAATTCAAGAAATTAATTTTCACTTTTTTTTTTACTACAAAGAAAAATGCTGTGAAATGTCCTGTTCACATTCATCCAGGTGAAATCTTCATATTAAATCGCCAGAAGGCTAGACTAGAGAGAGGACTCGCAGAAAACCGTGTCCCCTCTCACAACGGTTTCACATCTCCCATTCATAAGAAGGGTTCCCGTCAACAAACAAGGTTTTCGTTAGGTAACAAAGACGTTGTGCGTTTGACAAACAAAGGTTATTCTGAGAAATTCATTTCTCGATTTCCCTCGGATGATGATGACTTCTCTCTCACCTATTCATTCTTTCTTCTGTTTATGTCAATTCGTTCCGTTTTTACATTCCAATGACCAAATTACCGCCTCAAGTATTGGAGCTATTTCCAGGTCCAGTTCAGCACAGTTTAGTCTAGTTAACGAATCGATTTTCATATTTTAATGTTGAGGTATAACAACGTGTTAGTTATATCATTTAACGAAGTTTAACGTACCCGGGTTTGGAGGTTATTGTAAGAGATGATTCTGTACAGAACGTGAATTCGAGATCAGCATATAAATCTCTTGATAACCGACCTGATATGTCACTGTCATCCATGTATTAAACGCAGAATGCATACGTTCAAATCCTTGCCAGGGCAAACGAACTTACCATTCCTTGTCAAAACTCGTGACGAGTCCTGATCATTTCCAGGGTAAACTGAATTTGGTATCTATGTAAACATGACAAATACCCGTTCACCTAGTATACTAGACAATTTCATTTTGCCCCTGTGAATATATATATATATATATATATATATATATATATATATATATATATATATATATATATATATATATATATATATATATATATATATATATATATAATTCTTAGATGAAAAATAATCTAAAAAAAATTGAGTGGTATGAAATACCGGGAAGTAGGATGAAACTATTTCTTTGGCTAAGGTATAGGATATAAATTGAGACAAGCTTGCAAGATCTGAGTTCATCGTTAAGGATAGGGATTTAGTATTTGTAAGCTGTGATCAAGTGACGGCTTAGAGGTGACTGAAGAAGAAATACGTGAAGATGAATCATCAGCACAAACATGAACAGGAGCCTAGGTAAACGGGAAAAGTTCATTCATTAATAAGTCGTAATAAGGAACAAGTAAAAAATGCGCTGAAGTTTCTTCGGCGCAATCGAGTTTTCTGTACAGCCGTAACAGGTTATAATCAGGGCCACCGAAAATAGATCTATTTTTCGGTGGTCTCGGTATAATGTTATGTGAGCCGCGGCCCATGTAACTTTAACGACGGCCCGATGGTGGCCTATCCTATATTGTTGCCAGAAGCACGAATATGACTAACTTTAATCTTAAATAAAATAAAAACTACTGAGGCTAGAGGGCTGCAGTTTGGTATGTTTGATGATTTGGGGGTGGATGATCAACAAACCAATTTTCAGCCCTCTAGCCTCAGTAGTGTTTAAGATCTGAGGGCGGACAGAAAAAGTGCATACAGAAAAAAGTGCGGACGGACAGACGCAGCCGGCACAATGGTTTTCTTTCACAGAAAACTAAAAAGACCAACATCCGGCACCAAGAGACGCGACACGGACAAGTATGCGTAACAAGTAAACAAATTTCACCCATTGCAATGATAAATTTATTTACTTCAAGTGTGGAAAAATCCCTACAAGAAATTTCGGAGGTGATCTATATAAATATCAGAAGTGTTAATAAGCCTGTCATTAGCTCCATTTTTCACCTTTGCTTTACAGGTTAATAAGTAATATACGCCTTTCCTAAATTCGGATACAAAATCGACGCATCTGTCAAACTTGACATGAACTTTCCCAGATTCAAAACACGTATCTTAAACCTCTTCACCTTCGAGGATCAAAACCAGGTGGTCAGGCAGGTTCTTTGTTGGAAAAATTTCATTTTATTTCTTGACATGACTTTTGTATGCGATGGGCTACGAAACCAGAGGCCTTCTGTAGCAACAGATGCTTCCCTCGCCTTAGAAAAAGAATTATGGGGACAGGATACCAAAATGAATATCAGATAAGATGAAAAGCTCTTGTTTTTTTTCATTTTTTATGTGCAAGTGTGAGACAGCATTACTATTTAAAAACTTTCAGTTTGGTCTAAATTAAAACTTATTCTCAACTTCGATATGCAGTTATCCTCAAACCTGACTATTCATTAGCTGAATTGAAAAACGAAAGAGATGAAAATGATGAATGAAGAAAGCTGATAATTATTAGATAATATGTACAGAATCCATAGGATTATGTCTTAACCCCAGCACACACACCCTGTGTTCACCAACACTAATGCTAAACCCTGGTGAAATACACCCAACGTTTGGTGGAATAGAAAAGCAATTTCTAATGAACTTTGATTCGGGTCATGTCAAGATTAGCGAACCCACTCACAGCAGGGTTCTCTAGTCTTTACAAGAAGATTATTGGGTTCGTTGTACTTTACATGGGAATAATCGGGTTCGCTGTTCTAGACATGAACACTTCGGTGTCAGACATTTGATCCCCCAGGGCAAGTACTAAACAAGGCGAAATACATTTGACCCCCCAGGGGCTAGTACTAAACACGGGGAAACGTGAAGATGAATCACTGTTTCGCCGTGTTTAGTACTAGCCGTCATGTGGAATTGGAGTTGGGACCGGAAAGGGTTGGCCATTCTTTACGTGATCATTGGTTTCGCTGTTCTTGACATGGAAATGGTGGGTTCGTTAATCTTGACATGATCCCTTTTATCTAATATATGATATGTAATACTAAACTTCAACTTTTCCAATGTATAGTCCTAAGAAAAACACAGAGAGAGAGAGAGAGAGAGAGAAGAGAGAGAGAGAGAGAGAGAGAGAGAGAGAGAGAGAGAGAAGAGAGAGAGAGAGAGAGAGAGAGCATGTGTTTTATCACCGACCACATCTCTTCTCCCTTGCTGGAATCCCCTGCGTTTTCTTGTGGTGGTCCGGTTTCCCCAGACTGCGCAGGATATGAAGACTGACAGGTTAAATGGCCGAGCCCCAGCTTCCTGTAACTTGAGAAAAGAAGAGGCGTCCTCGAGAGCGGTTTAGTTTACGGGCCAGCGAAGGGGCCCGCTCGAGATGTAGTAGGTCTTGGCCGTCTCTGGGTCCCGCTTGGCTTCCTTAGCCGGATATAACTTGTAATCCTTGACATCTGAGTTGGAAAAACTTCCCGAAATTTATCCTCTGGTTGAGATTAGAACAAATTTCTTCAGATGTGTTCGGATTTCTTCCCCGGCAGACGCCGCTTCTGTTTATTTGTCTCCTGATGCCAAGTGGCGATCTCTTTCTATCTTTCCTTATTTTACATCTTGTGGAGTTAAAGGATGAACGAGGTATTGTATTTTTCCTTACGCATATCACTGTTTGTACTGTAAGAAATTACAGACATTGCTTTATTATGAAACTTAAAGCCGCTGAAGCTAAAACCTCTTGACTCCCTCTATCGGTCATATCCACAAGATGATCTTTTAATACCTCGATTTCTGCTCAATTCGTTGATTCCCCGTCCACTGAAAAATTCGAATCTGAGATAGAATTGCAGGAAAAAGCTGTTCCTTTTCTGTTGGGAATCGAAGCTGCACTCTGTGGAAAGAGTGAGATTCAAAAATCTTTGTACGCAGGGTTAACAGTAATCCCACTCCATGGATTTGAGACTTCCTGGAAAAAGGTTTATCAAAATATGTGAGGATTGTGCGGTCTTCGTATTTAATGTTCATGCAGACACACACATGTATGTATATATATATATATATATATATATATATATATATATATATATATATATATATATATATATATATATACATACATACACACACACACACACACACACACACACACATATATATATATATATATATATATATATATATATATATATATATATATATATATATATATATATAAAATTTATATATACATATAGAAGTGTGTGTGTGCATTCTTTGAATCAAAGTCTACTCTGACAGAATCAAGAGTAATTTAAATAGCTTACTGCTTTGGCTCACACATTTATTCTAATATCATTCCCCAACCCCACCCATCCACACCAATAGTGTTTTTTTTCTTGTTTTAATTCCTTCAATTCTTCAGTTTTATGGGGTCTGAATAAATTCTCGTTACTTTATCCCGAGGCACGTCATTCAGGATAATCACCTGGTGAAATGAATGTGCGTTAATGGATCTATCGAAGATTAATTCCATAGGGATGCATGCAAGCAGCTCACTTCATCCTGATGAAATGGTTATTACTGTCCATTTTTTGGACCAAACTGAAGACCATCTCACTGTGGCTTTTGACATGGAATCCTAGGTAGCCCCCATGGAGGTTGATAGTTGCCAAGAGCCATACGTAGGCAGTCGCTTTGAGGTACCTCTTTGTGCAGAAAGATAAATAAGTTCAGCTAGAGAGCAGGGCCACTCAGGCCTCAGTCGGAATCTTTGCATAATGTACCTTTTGTTTCAGGAGGAGGCCCCTCAGGCTTTGAATAGCCTTCCACAAGGTAGTAGAGATGCTGCTGAACAAGAGGTACTCTTCAGATGCTAAACGTTTTGTTAACAGTGGACATTGATGGAAAGATTGCATGGAAGTAAATTTTGATATAACTTTGACGTGATGCATTTCCAGTCGAGGAAGCTTGGTAACACAGATTTTTCGGTAACGCTATCCCCTTGTAGTTTTGGCCTGATTTTTAGGGAGCTGGAATGTCAAGACAAGATTAATCTGTAAAGAAAGAGTAGAACACCTTTCAGTTAAGAGAGAGTAGAACACCTTTACTCATTGTGGATCGCTGTGACTATAGGAATTGTAATGCAGTTTATTTCTTTGGTCAAGTTTTTGTGTTATTTAGATAAATTTCTTACATGTACAGTGGAGCCCTAAAATTAAGATGTCTTAACCTATAATCCCCTTCAATATTATTATATTTCAGCAAGAATAGAATTTTAATATTGGTAGTTAATGTGAATGTGTCACTCGAATCCTATAAAAAAGGCCAAATTACAATCTAAAATACTAAGTATTTTAGTAGCTATCCGGCCCAAATAAATTATTTCCCGTCAGAGCGCTTCGATCAAGAATATCCACTGCAAAAACGGTAATGATATTCTCGTTCTAATGAGATAATTATAACTAATATGAGCAATTTATTGGGTCATAATTCTGTATCACGCATTCCTGTGTTCCCGTGCTCGTAATTGGAGGCAGTTTGAGTAAAAATGAAAGTGAATGGAATCTGTTAAATACCGATTATGTCAGTAATGATAAGGTATTAAATCGGGGAGGCAAATCTGTGCCAGATTATTATTTTTTTTTTGTTTTATGAGTACAGCATTGCTTTCGTCAAAGGGTTTTATATAATGAAGAACGGTTTCATTAAAACGAGTTTTGTTAAAACTAAAAAGAAACTTGAACGACACACGGACATATATACACACGCAAACACACACGCATACACATCAGACTGTTTTAGAAATTTTAAACGATGACGTTGAGGTAGATAATCTTATGAGTAATCTGAAAGAATGTGGTTATTTTAATGAGATGTGATTTCAGTATATTTAATAAAGATTTTAGTCATATTTATTCTTATATACTACGTATATATTTTGAATATAAAAGTTTAATATATACTTACTTTTTGTTGGTTCTATATAATATCATTCTTCTGAACTCGGTATATCTAATTAATGATAACCACAAGTACTTCTTAATAATGGGTCCAAAACGTGCTAAACTGTTGTAGCACACAAAAATGACCATCGAGTTGGTAACATGTTTGCAAGTTATCAAGTTCTTAATTTTTTTTTTACTTAAATATCTCTCTGTTTAAGAAGGAAGCCTTAAAAATAGTTTTGTTTAGTGATATATATCCATATATATATATATATATATATATATATATATATATATATATATATATATATATATATATATATATATATATACATACATATATATATATATATATATATATATATATATATATATATATATATATACATACATATATATATATATATATATATATATATATATATATATATATATATATATATATATATATATATACATACATATATATATATATATATATATATATATATATATATATATATATATATATATATATATATATATATATATATATATATATATATATATATATATATATATACGCAATGCGATAAGTACATCTACCCTGGCAAGGATTTGAACATATGACTTCTGAGTTAAAATACATGGATCACAGTGACTTATCAAATCAGTTATCAAGAAATATATATGTCAAAGTTAGTTTTTATAAATAGTCATCTCCTAATTGAACCCCAAACTCCGGATACATTAAACATCGTTAAATAATAAAATGTCATATCTTTTTACTTGACGCCAAAAAAAAAAAAAAAATGAACAGTAATTGGTCAACTAGACTCAAGTGTGTGCTTAACTCGACCTGGAATTAACTGAATACTTGAGGTGCTTATTTGGTAGGAAAGTTGGATTTAACTTCTTACATGACCGCTGGAATGTAAAAAAAAAATAAAAAAAAAATTAAAGGAAGTTAACATAGAGGAAAGAAAGAATGAATGGTTAAGAGGGGGGTAATTATTTGAGAGAAATCAAGGACGGAATTTCTCAGAATAGCCCGTGTTTGTCAGAGGCACAAAGTCATTGTTGCCTGACGGAAACCTTGTTTGCTGAGAGGAACCTTTCTTATGAATGGGAGATGTAAAACCATTGTCAGAGAGAGGATAGTCTCCTGCAAGTCCTCTCTAGTCCAGCCTTTTGGTGAATTAATATGAAGATTTCATCTGGATGAATGTGAACAGGACATTTCACAGCAGGGTTTTTCTTTTTTTCAGTAGAAAGGCAAAAGGTGAATTTCCTAAATTTTAGGACAGCAGAATAATAGACTAGGAATCTTTTTTAGATTTCTGTAAAAAGCTACTGAGATGGCTATGTCTGTCCGTCCGAACTTTTTCTGCCCTCCCTCACATCTTAAAAACTATTGAGGCTAGAGGGCTGCAAATTGGTATGTTAATCATCCACCCTCCAATCTTCAAACATATCAAATTGGAGCCCTCTAGCCTCAGTAGCTTTTATTTTATTCAAGGTTAAAATTAGCCATGATTGTGGGTCTGGCACCGCTATAGGTGCCAACAACACATGGTACCACCGGGTCGTGGCTAAAGGTTTCATGGGCCGAGGCTGAGAGTTTCATACAGCATTATACGCTGTACAGAAAACTCGACGGTGCCAAAAAAAATATCGGCGCATTTTTTACTTGTTGTATCGTATAAAC
Source organism: Macrobrachium rosenbergii (assembly GCA_039081455.1). NCBI lineage: Eukaryota > Metazoa > Arthropoda > Malacostraca > Decapoda > Palaemonidae > Macrobrachium > Macrobrachium rosenbergii. The sequence goes on from JANJGK010000018.1 coordinate 40,865,286, forward strand.
AACACTATATTGGGCATTTTTATTCATTTTTACTCATTCAAAACTATTAGGTAGATCAAAGAAAAAATCAGATATATCCATAAAGGCAAAATAAATTTGTGTAATGTTTTAGGTGAATGGGTATGTCCATAAATATTTTGCAATGGTGCAATATTGCAGTGTATTACAACAACCAATAGTTTGGACAATCTATATTTAGTGCTCCTTATTATAGAGGTTTATCACGCATCTTTACAGAGTATAAACGCAATGCTTCCCAGTTATTAAAACTCTTACTCATCATAACTGACTGAGAATCCATAAGTAAACGTGAATCACTAAAAAGGACACCTTTTTGGGAAAATGAAAAATGTCTGTTTGTGAAGGTTCCTCAATGACGTTCCATATAATAAGGACCGTTATTTCTTCCAGAGAATGAGGGCACAATGGTTATTGGTAAGAGGGGCCGCAGCTTTCAGCTAGTATTTTTATAGTCCAGATATTTGACGATTTAATCTGAAGATTTCATCTGGATAAATATCAACAGAGCAAGTCTTTTTTCCTTGTTAAAAGGTCAAAGATTAATTTTTAAGTTTAGGACAGCATATGAACAGGATGAAAATATCTGTTATATTTACCAAACGATACTATACTGGTCATTTTTCTTCATCCGCATTCATCCTAACTCATAATCTTGAATATTAGATACATGATCCTTGTAATTTCCTCGTTATTAATAGTTTTATAATTAAGTAACGCCTGTAATTTCTAATGGTACAAACAGTGATATACGAAAGGAAAAATCTAACTGCTTCGTTCATCCTTTAACGTCACAAACTGTAAAATAAGGAAAGATAGGAATAGATCGCCACTTGGCATCAGGAGACAAAAATAAACAGAAGCGGCGTCTGTCGGGGAAGAAACCCGAACACATCTGAAGAAATTTGTTCTAATCTGAACCAGAGGATAAATTTCGGGAAGTTTTTCCAACTCAGATGTCAAGGATTACAAGTTATATCCGGCTAAGGAAGCCAAGCGGGACCCAGAGACGGCCAAGACCTACTACATCTCGAGCGGGCCCCTTCGCTGGCCCGTAAACTAAACCGCTCTCGAGGACGCCTCTTCTTTTCTCAAGTTACAGGAAGCTGGGGCTCGGCCATTTAACCTGTCAGTCTTCATATCCTGCGCAGTCTGGGGAAACCGGACCACCACAAGAAAACGCAGGGGATTCCAGCAAGGGAGAAGAGATGTGGTCGGTGATAAAACACATGCTCTCTCTCTCTCTCTCTCTCTCTCTCTCTCTCTCTCTCTCTCTCTCTCTCTCTTTGTGTGTGTGCATTTTTCTATGATTCCGTCCTGACGAGAATATTGATGGTATGCACAATCCAAAAAAGTGTTACAGTCGTGAGAGAGAGAGAGAGAGAGAGAGAGAGAGAGAGAGAGAGAGAGAGAGAGAGAGAGAGAATGTTTTGTGAATTGCTCTACCCTCTTATTTTGATGACATACACTTTGATGTTGCAACGAATAGTCAAGCTTAGTTTTTTCTTCTTTCTCTCTCCCTCTCTCTCTCCACCCTACCTGCGACCCACAACAGTCGTCAGACCCACTATAAACAGTACTTAGGCCAGTTAAGGAACACTAGATCTTTAGAAAACGCCCCCTTCTACCCCTAATCGCCTTGTTCATTATTATAACACTGTTCATTTAGTTGACAGCTGGAGAGAGAGAGAGAGAGAGAGAGAGAGAGAGAGAGAGAGAGAGAGAGAGAGAGAGAGAGAATAATCAGATCATATTGTCCAGCATTTAGTCCATTTCCCTAATGTACTGAACTGTTTTTTTTTTTTTTTTTTTTTTTTTTGAAAACTATGGAACTAATTCAGGCTTGTTCTCAATCTCGCTTCCCTTTCAACTTCCCAATCTTACTTCATCATCATTCTTACAGTGTCCTTCTTCTTCACCTCTCAGCTTCTATGCCTTCTCATTCATGACTTTCTTGGTTTCTGTGTTCCAGTTGTTCGTTCAGATATGTCCAAAAAGGTTAAAATATAAAGCGATTTATTCTTATTTTGTGTTTTCTGGATTTATTTGCAACTGTCTGGTTATCTTTTATGAATCTGTTGGGTTTATGCGAATTCTCGGTCATTGTTGCAAAACGTAAAAATAAAAAAAAAAACAAAAAAAAAAAAACGGAGAAACCACGTGCTATATAGGAATTTAAAGAATGACAGTCCTTTGAAAATTTTGCACGAGGACACTAATAAGAACGCCTTTCTCTTTATTCAAAAATATTAGAATCAAGAAAATAGGAAGCTTTAGCTTTTCATAAATGATAATTTCACATCCAATCCCCAACTGCGTAAATCATCGACGCCTCATAAAAGCTCTCCATTATCTTAGTAATCAAGAGGCACCAATCAAGAAGTGGTAGAGTTATCTATCAATCAACTTAATAAGGTCTGTGAAGTAAGTAGAATTGATGCTCTTTGATGAACACGAACTCGCGTTGTTGACCTTATGCCTTTCGTCACTTTTTTAGTTTTCTGAAAGGAAAACTATCGTGCCGGCTTTGTCTGTCCGTTCGCACTTTTTCTGTCCGCCCTCTGATCTTAAAAACTACTGAGGCTAGACGGCTGAAAACTACTGAGGCTAGAGGGCTGCAAATTGGTATGTTGATCATCCACCCTCCAGTCATCAAACATTCCAAATTGCAGCCCTCTAGCCTCAGTAGTTTTTTTTTTTTATTACATTTAAGGTTAAAGTTAGTCATAATCGTGCTTCTGGCAACGCCATAGGACAGGCCACCACCAGGCAGTAGTTAAAGTTTCATGGGACACGGCTCATACAGTATTATACCGAGACCACCGAGAGATAGACCTATTTTCGGTGGCCTTGATTATATGCTGTACAGAAAACTCGATTGCACCGAAGAAACTTCGGCGCATTTTTTATTTTTTTTATATTGTCTCCCTCTTACAGTATGGCAATTTCCTTGAAATATGTCCGCGCCGTGGAGCGTAGGAACCTGAGTTTGGTTGCCATTAAATATTCGTGTCATTTGCGGATATAATTAAGACTTTAGTTTAGCTAGCATAGTTGTTCCCAATTTCTTTTCCATATATTTACACTTTATTTTTGTAATAGCTAGGTATTACATCGACTGAGGATGCAAAGGTTTTCTTCCTATTTAGACCTATTAATGGAGATTCCGTTTTCATAACAGCAATCTAAGAAGGCTGCCTTCATTTGTAATATTCCTATGGAAGTGTACTGCAGTCTGTTAAGAATTAATCGTCATTTGGTTATTCCAAAATCCTCAGGTACATTACACAGCTGATTATTATTGTTAAAATGGGTATGGCTTTACGTATTAAGAATGTTAGATTGCATAGAACTTTTGGTTGTTGCAAATTCCTAAGTTAGATTACATAACTGACTTTCATTGTTAAAACTTTATTGGTTACACTTATCAGGAATGTAAAATTCCCTAGACCCTTTGGTTATTCTAAATTCCCCAGCAGCATTACATACCTGATTGTTATGTTAAAATGTGTATGGCTATACTTATCGATTCCATAGAACTGTGAAGCCAGTCTGGCAATACTTTCGATATATGAGATAGATAGCATCCAGCTCTCTTCCTCAGTAAGCTTCTTAAACGCAGTTAAACTTGACTTTCTATAACAACGGCCGTCTTTCCTAACGCGCTTTCAAAATATATCCTTCAGTCCTTGGTACCTGTAAAACAGAGAGAGAGAGAGAGAGAGAGAGAGAGAGAGAGAGAGAGAGAGAGAGAGACGTCTTCGTTCAAGTTTAATATCTAGATTTTTCAGCTAGTAATTCCCAGGCATTGTGCTTCATCTTATCGGATTAAAGACTTTTTTTTCTCCTCATCCTCTTCAATCTGTTTCTCACTTCTTTTTCTTTCCCTTCAGTCCAGAGCCTAGCGTTTGTCTCTATTGAATATTCTGGTTCGGGGATTAGCGAGTAGCAGTCGAATCCAACAGCCAGTGTGAGGTATTTCGACAATGCAATTCGCCAACGTCCTAAATTTGCTTTCACGCCTATGAGCGAGACTCGGAATACTTCGATTTTTTCCAAAATTTTTAAGGTCCGACCAGCAAACGTAGCATTTCGTGGCATAAAGGCTGATTCACATTATAACATCACGTCACCGACACATCACGTCACGTCAAAGTACGCGAGAATTTCTTACATGTAATCAAATGGACTTGCTCACACCATCACGTCACGTCACCATCAAGCACACGGCATCCACCGTCACATCACGACACGTTTTCTTGGAAAGAATACTTTGACGTGACGTGACGGTGCTTATGCAAGTTTCTTACCGCTAAATCTGAGGGACGCTGAGGTTGGGCACTAAATGAACGGGATTGTGATGGATTGTGTGAATACAAGGTACGGCTGATGGGACGGTGATGTGACGTGATGTGTCGGTGACGTGATGGTATAATGTGAATCAGCCTTTATTCTTCCTAATTTAATATTACGGTCTTAATTTAAAACGGAAGAGTTGAAAGGCTCGCCATAAAAATGTTTACGAATGAAAGGCTTGCTAGATAATTATGTACTACAAACTGCTGTCTCAACTACCAAGTTTATCAGTACCGAAAATAGTATATTCATATGTAATTATAATAACTACCATGCATTCTTAAGTCTCGATTTCTTCACAGTTTTCGGATACGCTTGTCAACTGCAAAGCCTAAGATCCAAATGGAAGAATATGGAGCAATTCCGAAGTGCGTAGGATGATTCGAACCCGCATCTGGGGTATCAGGACTAGGTCACGTTTTGTTTTGACGGAGAAACTTAGTTAAAATCTCCTCAAAAAAACCTGATATTCTTTCTGCCATTTCATCACGTTTTAAGAAATTTCCTCTAATATCAATAAATTGTACTAAAATATCAAGGAACTTTACCCAAGATACCAATGATAAGGTTCTACCTTGTCTTAGCAGAGCCACCGTACTTGAGAATTCAGATCTTGCTTCGGATAACAGTCTTTTATGAGATTCTCTATCATAACTGCTTATAATTGTGTTATAACCTCTGTTTTCAGTTCTATGCATCTTTCAAGAACAAACTATAATTACAGTCAAAACAGCAAAGCTAAATCCTATTCGAACATTATCTTCTGGTACCTTCTGTATACATGGTACTCTCTTTTTGTTGGATATCACTTTCAAAGAGGAAAAAAAAATAAGGAGCAGTGACTCATGGAAAACATACAATTTTGAGATATTTTGTAATGCCATTTACTCCCACTGATTGACAACGCAATACACACTCACTGGTTTTGCTCACGCCAATGGCAATTACAAAGTATCTGGAGCGAGAAATGCTTCATTATTAATTCATAGATACCGAATTACATTAATGCTCTGTATAAAGGCGAGGGGTAATCAAGAGCAAAGTACCTTGAAATAGGAAATATAGACAGAAATGAAATAGAGTAGCAATAATTGCAGGTTGCCAGTACATTTGTCTTCAGTGATATTCCCAGGTTTATGCGAATGGTTGATGGTTGTGGAAAACAACCAGAATATTGAACTGTAGATTAAAAACGGGGAATTATATGGATTGAAATTTAATGAATCAGAGGTACTTAAAAGGAAAGATCATCATTGCACGTCAGTAGTGGATATATTATAGATAACTTATCAACGTAGCTTATCTGACAATACTACTTGCATAAATGACTTATTAGAAACATGAAAAGGCATGTTCGGTTCTTTTGTAAGAAAATATTGTAAAAAATTAAATTTCAAGAACAATGAATCTTAGACGAGCAAAATGTACTCAAGTCATTCTGTTTTTCTGGTGCAGCTGCCTTAAGAATTATATAGTTTTGAAAGGATATGAAGAAACAAAAACGCGGCATTTTTTAGTTTCGAGAAACACGTTTCTTTATATTTTTCTCTAATTTTGAATTTCATGGCACAATAAAATGCAAGACTCAAAACTAGCCCAGTCCATTATTTTGTTTATTTTTCAGTTTTCGGAAGACAATAAAAATTGCTCGTGTGTGTATCAGTTCGAATAAAATAATGGTAGAAACTTTTATCTCTAATATAAAGTTTTATTATTTTGTTGTTAAGTTTGAACTCCCTTTGGGCGAAGCAAGGAAATCCGAAAGAGAACATTTTCAGTTGGGCAAATTGTAGTCTTATGACTCATGAATATATTATGGGAACGTACTCCAGTTTTTCGTCTTTATTTTTGTTTCGGTGCTTAACATTTTTTTCCTGGTAACAAAAAACAATTCCTCGTTCATTATTCAGGCAGTCATAAGTGTTAAAGATGAAGATAAATAATTTATATTTGTCGTACGAAAATTCACACATCGTAGGTTTTATAATTACACAGAAATATTGTTTAATAGTAGTTGCAGCATGATCCTCATATGTATATATATATATATATATACATATATGTATATATATACATATATATATACATATATGTATATATATATATATATATATATATATATATATATATATATATATATATATATATATATATATATATATACAACTATCTACTCCTCCTTATCTCTTCAGCTATCTACCCATTCTCATCTCTTCAACTATCTACTCATCCTCATCTCTTCAACTATCTACTCATCCTTATCTTTTCAACTATCTACTCATCCTTATCTCTTCAACTATCTACTCATTCTCATCTCTTCAACTATCTACCCATCCTTATCTCTTCAACTATCAACTCCTCTTAATCTTCAACTATCAACTCCTCTTAATCTTCAACTAAATCAAGTTCGAACCAGCGGTGATTCTTTCATAGAAGACACAGTGATGATATACAAGTTCAAAGGTGTATCTTTTGTTCAAGGGACCTACTTAGAACACGTCACTTATTTCAGAGAAGAAGCTTTAGTTATTAGACTGCTAACACTCCCGAAAATGAAATCAATATTTTATATTGACCTGAGCAGATGCAGTTCCATAGAAGAAATCTGCCCTAAAATGGAAAACTGCAGTATCTCCAAAATTTTCCGAAACTGAGATACGCCATCTATTGGGCTCGTGAAACACTAATACAAGTTACTGCAGTTGCAGAATGATTCTTCAATGCTTTATTTAGTGGGTCCCATTTGCAGTACCTGCAAGGGAAAACTGCAGTACCTACCATTTTTCTCAGTTTTGTATTTTTGCACACACTACAGCCTTCCAATTTAGGGCAGAAGTGCAAGCTCAAGAAACAACATCCTCTATCAGACGCTATTGTATATTACTGCCAAATGTACTCATATTCATCGCTGCTCGTTTTTGCCCAAGAATGAAAATTTTGGTAAAATCCTTTCCATAGAGCATCAAACGTAAAAGCCCGTTGCATATCAGTAATGGATGAAGGATTACAGTCTAAACATCATGGAAATGCAACATTCTTTTGGAGAGTATATATTCATTTTGTTTGAAATCTAATTCATATGCCTTTTTTTTCTTTTTTTTCTGTCCTATAGGCGGTGAAATTTTATGCATTATAGTAAAGGAGATAATATTCTCGGTACTGGATAATATTCGTACCACCACTAGTACACACACACACACAGAGAGAAAGAGAGAGAGAGAGAGAGAGAGAGAGAGAGAGAGAGAGAGAGAGAGAGAGAGAGAGAGAGAGAGAGAGAAGCAGCGTTTTGTCGTTAACTTTTGGGTGTCAGTCTGTTTAATCTCTATAACTGACAGAGGGGAAAATAACGTTTTAATAAATACACTTAAAGTTTTGTTGCAAAGCATATAGACATTTGGGGGGGATATGGGATCACTCATCTTGATTAAGGAAGAGTTTATTCAGATGTAACTGAAAAATAAAGATTACTTAAGGGAGTGCTGTAGATTGGAAGTATGCGACGGTCTTCAGGTAACTATCAAACATTTATTAATTACCCGTGTTGAAAGTAACTTTCATATATATATATATATATATATATATATATATATATATATATATATATATATATGTATGTATACAAACATATATATACAGTATATATATGTGTATACATAATATATAAATGTATATGTAAATATATGCATATATATATATATATATATATATATATATATATATATATATATATATATATATATATATATATATATATATATATATATATATATATCTTTAAAGTTACTTTAAAGACAGGTAATTTAATAAATATTTGATAGTTATCTGAAGACCGTCGCACACTACCAATCTACATCGCTCCCTTAAGTAATCTTTATTTTTCAAAGTTATATCTGAATAAACTCTTCCTTAATCAAGATGAGTGATCCCATATCCCCCAAATGTCTATATGCTTTGCAACAAAACTTTAAGTGCATTTATTAAAGCGTGATTTTTCCCTCTGTCATTTGTAAAGATTAAACAGACTGACACCCAAAAGTTAACGACAGAACGCTGCTTCTCTCTCTCTCTCTCTCTCTCTCTCTCTCTCTCTCTCTCTCTCTCTCTCTCTCTCTCTCTTCTCTCTCTCTCTCTCTCTCTCTCTCTCTCTCTCTCTCTCTCTCTCTGTACTAGTGGTCGTACGAATATATATATATATATATATATATATATATATATATATATATATATATATATATATATATATATACATATATATATATATATATATATATATATATATATATATATATATATATATATATATATATATATATATGTGCATGTGTGTGCGTGTGTATCTATGTATGTATATATATATATACATATATATACAGTATGTATATATATATATATATATATATATATTTATATATTATATATATATTTACATATATATATATATATATATATATATATATATATATATATATATATATATATATATATATGCGTGTGTGTGTGAGTCTGTAAATCCGCAACGAGCCATTTTCCTTCCTAGAGATGTCTCAAAAGAAGCAAAAGTTCACCATACTCATACTTTAAATTATAAATCAAGAGTAAAATTCACGTAACACTTGTGTTTCATGTAAGCACACAGACGTTTCATTAACAACTTGTCGAACCCCAACATTCTCTCTCACTCGTTGAGTAAATATTATTAAACTTTTAATCTGCCCTAATGCAAGCTCCACAATTATTGTACAAAAAAAAAAAGTGAAGAGTGAAACTGTTAAAAAATCTAAAAGTACTGGAAACAACAAAACACGAAAACCCACAAGATATGAAGTATTACGTGGAGCGTACTAACAATCCCTGAGGCATCGTCCAATAAACTGGTCTAAATTCTGCTTTATACCCTTCCACGGTGAAATAGACTCCGTACACCGGCTTAAAAACTTTTATTCCACCGGCGCAAACACATACGTCTAGCTTTGCGAATTTGCATATTTCGGTGAGGGCCATATATTCTATTTCCATAACCGCTAAATCATATCGAGGTCATTCATGTTCGCCGAATGACACCCAAAGCCATAAACACTTGCATGGACTTTGTGTATTCCAATGTTTTGAAAGCCATTGCGTTTATCGGAACAGCTCCAATAACTGTTGCCAATATCAATGAAAGTAATGTCTGTTCGACCGGTCATTCATCATTGCATGAAATCAAACACAGATTTCGGCTAAAATGGCGGGCCATGACCAAACACCGAACGGGAAAGGTGTGACGGAATGGCGACTCTAGCTTTTAGAGGTGCTTGGCAAATTTGTAAATGGTGGAGGGGGCGAGTTTGTAAAATACATGATCAACGAATTCATAAACTCTCTGATTTTTTTTATAATTCAGAGAACGGTTATTCATCATTCAGTTTTAGTTTTCTCTAAAAGAAATATGTTGTGCCGGCTCTGCCTGTCCGTCCGCAGTTTATTCTGTCTACACTTTTTCTGTCCGCCCTCAGATCTTAAAAACTAATGAGGCCAGAGGGCTGCAAACTGGTATGTCGATGATCCACCCTCCAATCATCAAACATACCAAATTGCAGCCCTGTAGCCTCAGTAGTTCTTATTTTATTTAAGGTTAAAGTTAGCCATAATCGTGCATCTGACAATAATATAGGATAGGCCACCACCAGGCCTTGGTTAGAGTTTCAAGTTTAATGTATATGATAAAATTTTGCTAAACTCAAGTTCCAGTAATTGGCTGTTGATCACTAGGGATCAAAAATAGATAATTAACTTGCTGAAAAAGTAAAAAATATTGAAAACAAGTCTTTAGGATATAACTAAGCTTCATTTTTGGTGGACCAAGGTATAAAATCTTTCATCTTCAGCTCTGCTACATATTTTTATTCCTCCTTATTGACTACACCGATGTAAAAACTTGTAACCAACTCTAAAGACAAGGGTAAACTACATGTTGTTTATCAGAAGCTAATCAGTCGTCAGTGAAGTTTTCATTATTGATAACTGTGGTCTTGAGCAGTTTAAAGTGTTTGTTTTGCATTTCAAGGTTACCCTGGATAACTTTGATTATAAAAGTGGACGCGTCCCGGGAGGGGTTTTCCAAGTATTAATTGAAGGAAATATGGACTCTTTTCACCCAGACATAATATACCAAGCTGGTTTTGTATCTGACCAACATTTTTCAGGTTGCCCCCTTCCGGTCGTTCTCTGAAGTCGGTGAACAGATGAACACCAAGCTCTAAGTAGTTAAATCCAAGACAACATTGAAAATCATATTGGTTTTATCACTGTCTTTGAACTAGTTAATCTTAAGTAAATAAATCGATAAAATAAAAAAAAACTTCAATTCGAAACTTCACGGCGTTTATAACAAGCAATCAAGATAAAACTCAAAGGAAAGATGCATGCAATGATGATGTAGCAAAATTCTATGGTACCAATGGCTATTCTGATAAACCATCCTTGTAATTTGGAGTTTACCTCTTTCTCCTCTCTCTCTCTCTCTCTCTCTCTCTCTCTCTCTCTCTCTCTCTCTCTCTCTGGGAATAAAAAAAAAAATCCTAAAAAGTACATCTGGTCACAGCGAAAATTTTCGGTCGCGGTAAATTATATATTGCAAAAATGATCTAAACGCAATTTTTCCCTCTTGATCGTCATTCGTTGATACTTCGCTGTTGATATCCTCTGACAATGACTGACTTATAGTATTATAATTAGTTAAGATAATAATCAATATTGCAATGATGCCATTGCGACCTGTTCCCCACTGGCTGTCGGCCTAAGAAACAGGAGATCAGCGCCTGCCCTATGAGCCTACAGAGGCCTAGGAGGACTTTAACTTTTAACTTTTAGGTGCAGCAGCACTCAAATGAACTATTAAAATAAAAATGCTCATTTCAATTACATATTTAAACATACTCATGCATTTTTTATATATATATAAAAGCGATGCAATTTATTAGGTTTTACTTCCATAAGACTGAAACTTCATTAAACTTACGAGGGAGAATTCAGTGTATTCGACGTAATATATTCATGAGTCAATAGACTCCATTTTCTATGAGTGAAAGGGACATCAACTTTAAGAAGAGTTTTAAACGTCGATTGAAAGGTTAACGAATTTTAAACAAAGTGACAAAATGTCAAGGATTTCATAGAAAATATGAAATATATTTAGAGAATACAATCATATCATTTGTTCATTTCACTCCAAAAAATAATTTAAAAAAAATTTAATTAAGAAATATATCATATATTTATCATTTGCCGCATAACGACTCCTCGCTGCTGGGAGAAAGAGCACTGGTGAACGGGTACAATACATGTACACGATACCGGGGTCTAAGCGATGTCAGGCAGGGCAGCCGATCGGGACTACAAAGTCTACCCCAAAAACCAAATCAAAGTCCTTCAAAAGAAGGCATCACGGCGACCCCATATAAAAATGGGAACACGCTGGGAAGAGGAAGAAAAAGAAGTATCGTACGAATGAAATAAAGCTATAGTTTACAAAAACTAATTTTAAAAAGTCAAGTTACTATAATTCATTTTTTTGATGTTGTATTTCTCTTCGGAAACGAAGGATTAAATGACGACCAGAGTAAGTCATCCAAACGTTGCCTATTGACAATTTACCTCCAGCAGCTGTATGCTATTTTGTGTATTCTTTCTTCTATAGTTAATGCATAATAGAAAGAGTTATTTACAAAGTTACTCTGAATGATTTTGAAGCGTTTCTTACTCGGGTAACTTCTTTACTCTACTGTGCTAGCTGGTCCGCTGGTATAGTGGTTAGTGTCGTGCCATGACACTCAGATGTCGCGGGGTCGCGTCTCCCCCAGGGCGACGAGAAATCACTGGCTCTGTATCATGATCAGTTACTGCTGCAGTGTGGAGTCTGCGATGGGAGGCTGAAACCAACATTCTTTGGAAGCTTGAATTCCAAGTCAATGGCTCCTTTGGTGTGCTTGCTCCATGTGAATAGGTTTCATCTACTGAATTAATAATAATAATAATAATAATAATAATAATAATAATAATAATAATAATAATAATAATAATAATAATATAATAATAATAATAATAATAACAACAGACTTGAGTGAAAAACATTTCGCTGAGGATTAGAAATGGTGATCTGCATCTATTTCATATCCATACTTTCGTCTATCACTGAAGCTTTTCGCAGTTTGGTCACTAACTGAGATCGGAGATTTCGCAAAGCCGAATTTTAGTACCAAGAGCTGCGTGACTGCTCCATTCGTTAACTCAAAAATGTGGATAAACTTGCTCTTCTTGAAGAAGGGAATTCAAAAAGCTTGCGAATTGCATGTCCACAATACCTCGTATTGGTTGCTGGAAGTGAATTTTATTCAATAATCCTCACAACCAGAAGTATCTGATAGCTGAGAATGTTTACCTCTTGACTGGAAAGAAAAATAGGCACAAGGAAAAAAAAACGCACGAAAAAGTATTTTAATCGGATGAGATGAGGAACAACGGACGGGGGGATTACTGGCTGTAAATATCTAGGTATTAAACTTGAAGGAGGACAATTCTCTCTCTCTCTCTCTCTCTCTCTCTCTCTCTCTCTCTCTCTCTCTCTCTCTCCTAAACATAATCTTGAATGTGTGTTCCATTACATATAATGGTTGGTCGAGATATTGTAAAATATTTACAAGAAAAATTGATGCTGGAAGAATTAATGTAGTTTTCTACCAGCTTTTTTTAAACAAAACAAATGGAAGATGTATCTCACATTCAATATAATAATTCGGTCTTTCTTATTACTGGAAACACGACCACAATTCGTAGCTTTAAACGCAGGTATATCAATAATGGAATATCACCGACTGAAAAGTTTAATTCACTATGAGGAATGACGAAATATCTCAATATCTATGACAATACTGAGGAAAAACTAATTTGTTCTCTACCTGTTCTTCATGGATTATTAATTAAATCAGCACACCATTGGAGTAATCGAGATTCAAAGCCATAGCTTTATTGTGAAGAGGCTTAAGTCTTCTGCAGTTTAAAAATATTTCATTAAACAGCGCGAATATGTATGTCGTAATGGTTGTACATTTTTGACCCGTATCTTTAAGTTCAGTTTTAATCAATTCAAAACAGCTGAGATGAAAAACTGTTTACTTCATACACTGGCTACTTTTGCTCTAGTCTCTAAAGAAAGGTTGTTAAAAAAAACAATTAGTTTTTAGTATCATTATCATGCAGGTATAATGATTACCATGCAAATATGAAGGAAAATGGGAATGATTTATTAAAATGCAGTAAACTCGATTCGTGTGGGAGATAAAATGTAAGTATTTATTTCAAATATTTAAGGTAAAGACATTCTGACTTTACGTCCTTGCTCTCTCTCTCTCTCTCTCTCTCTCTCTCTCTCTCTCTCTCTCTCTCTCTCTCTCTCTCTCTCTCTCTCTCTCTCTCTCGTTTCCCTAGTCAATTTCCATTCCGCTTCATCGACGACAGTCAAATGCCAAGGCAAGAAGTGGAAGCAAATTGAAAAGTGACATAAGTGTCAAGTAAAAGGGGGTCAAGTCAAAACATTCTTGCAACACCTATTTAGCCCCACTTTGAAACAAACTGGCGCAGCGTCGCTGCATACAAATGAAAGTCTCTCTGCAATGAGCAATTGAAAACTCCAACGAAATATGAGGAAGAGTCCGGAATACAAAGTTGGTGATGACAGTCTTTACCCTCAAGTTTTAGGTGAGTACTTAAGCCTCATCGAGTGAAATAATTGCCTGGTCGTTACACTCGACGCCTCACCTTTGCTCCTCCCCCTCCGTCCCCCCCCCCCCCCCAAAAAAAAAAAAATAGTTCGACTCCAACTAGTCTAAACTACACGCTTAATTGAGCCCAGGCGGAACTTGAATGCTTAAGGGTACTATTTTGGATGAAGGATGGAGCTATGTTTGATACTTGTAGGAGCAATTTAAAAAAAAATAAAAAAAATAATAATAACAAGGATGCTGACAGAAAAGAAGAGAAGGAAACCTGGGGATTTAGGAGGGGGGGGGGGTGTGTTAGACATATACTCAAGGGCAAATCAGGGGAGGAATTATTCAAATTAGCCGTTGCTTGTCAAATGCATATGGCTACCATTAGCTTACGAGGTGAGAATCTCCAAATGAATGATGGATGATGAATACATTCTGTAAAAACAGTATGATATAGGTTTCATATAGTAAGATTAAAAATTGTAAATTTCTTCTGCGTTTCTTTAGAAAAAAAAAAATCAGATTCTATTCGTTCCTCCATAACATTCACATTAGTAAACTGGAACCAAATAAATCGAGGAATTCTAAAATACAAAACAATAAAAATCGTAATAAACTACGTCTCCCATCTCTTGTCTGTAGATACATCCCAATAAAAAAAAAAGAGAGGGTTAGTGGGATCCCGTAAGAACAGAAAGCAATTATGAGAGCAGAATAAAAGGGGAAAGTTAAACATTGAATAGTGAAGACCTAATAAAGTAGGGCTGAACTATTCAGGAGGGAGCAAGTGCAAGTACAAGTCGGGTTGAATTGCAAAAGTTGCAAAAATGACTTGACTGGTGAATGTGTAGGGAGATGGAATTAACTCTCTCTCTCTCTCTCTCTCTCTCTCTCTCTCTCTCTCTCTCTCTCTCTCTCTTCGCACCCAGTCTCCGTGAATTTCCTGCATATCGCTGAGCTTGTAATTAAACTTCGAGTTTTGGGCAATATGCTTTCTAAATTCAATAAACTCAAAGGATACAACGTTTTCCAGTATTTGCTTGGCAAGGAAGTATTTCCCAATTAGATTTCAATGTTCAATATTCTGTACTTTAATTGGTGCAAGATGGAGGGAAAGATACACTTCCTAGGATAGCTAACCGCTTCCGTTCTCGCTTATTCTTGCAGAACGTCAAAAGAAAACTATATTACCAACAGAAAATTTGTCAGTTTTTTTGTCCTTAAGCAAATTACATCAGCCTTTAATTTCCTCGTTTTTACTTTCTTCTCTTCTGACCTAGATGTTGTGACGCCAGTTTCATTAGCCATAGTCAGTCAATCAATTCTTCTCTTCTAGACATAAGATTGGCAGTCCCACGAGTATTTGCTCTTCAATGAGTTGTCTTGAGGTCAAAGCTTTCTATTTCTTTATAGGCTCTCAGTACCTCATGTGACGACAGGCAAATTTTGAAGTTAAGAAATTTGAGTTAATATATTTAGTTTCTTAAAACTCATACCTTTCTCTCCCTCTCTCTCTCTCTCTCTCTCTCTCTCTCTCTCTCTCTCTCTCTCTCCCTCCCCAATGCAATTAAATAAGTGTGAGTCGATGGAGGAGAGGCCTGAAAGACTGAATCATACTGACAATATATTTGGTGTTATAATTCGATTTTTTTCTCACTATAATTGATACTTTTCATTTGTTCTTGGTTACATATTATGGGATGGGTATCACGTGCACTATCCATTCCAGCCATTACTGGCTGTGTTTTTATAGATTCTTATTTCTTCTTGTATAAGGTTTTCCGTACTGCAATCTGTGCATAGGCAGAAACTAACAAATTGTCCTACTTAAAGGAATAACATCCACAATAACACTGAACAGGGCGGCAAAATCGCCATTCTAAGAACAAGAACAGTTCAAACATATGACAGCCACAAGGAATGTCTAAATGGTAAGTTGAAACCTTTAACTGCTTTAATCTGATGTCCTCCTCGAAGATTAGGATTCGTTTTGTTTTCAGAAGTGTGAAAGTACAGACACCACACGACGAATATCAAGTTCTCAATGGAATGGAATGGAATATAGAGTTTAGGCTTAATGCCAAGCACTGGGACCTACGAGTTCATTCAGCCCTGGAAGCGAAATTGAGGGTAGGTAGGCGTGAAAGGTGTAACAGGAGGAAAACCTCGCAGTTACACTATGAAATAGTTGTTAGGAGAGGGTGGACAGCAAGATGGAAGACAGGTAATATGAATGGAGGTACGGTAAAAGGAATGAAAAGGGCTGCCGAAGGGACGCTGCAAAAAAAAAACTTTAGTAATGCCTACAGTGTACCCTAAATTCTCAGTGCTACAACAAATATGAAAATATGTCTACAAGCGTATCCTCAAATTTCGAGAGAGATAAGACAGCTGATAGGAATTTTAGCTGTAACAGATCCAGAAGTTTTGTAGCTGAGAATTTACGTCTCCAAACGAAG
Organism: Macrobrachium rosenbergii; assembly: GCA_039081455.1. Lineage (NCBI taxonomy): Eukaryota > Metazoa > Arthropoda > Malacostraca > Decapoda > Palaemonidae > Macrobrachium > Macrobrachium rosenbergii. The sequence continues at coordinate 40,881,865 of JANJGK010000018.1, forward strand.
TAGAGAAAGATGTGGTGTTTTGGGTCGATCATCAGGTATCCAAGTACCGTCTTGTAATACTATACAGAACCACGTAACCATAATGGCTAAAATACAACGAATTTTATGAAAAAAAATCCCCACAATGATCCATGAATATATCGATTACTCGTGGGAGTTTCAGTTTCTCTACGAGAGCCGCTGATCAACATGTAAAGATCGTCTTAAAATTATATGCATATATATATATATATATATATATATATATATATATATATATATATATATATATATATATATATATATATATATATATATATAATATATACACACATATATATAATATTTACTGGTTATATACATATATGCATATGTATATACAGTATATATATATATATATATATATATATATATATATATATATATATATATATATATATATATATATATATATATATATATATATATATATATGTGTGTGTGTGTGTGTGTGTGTGTGTGTGTGTGTGTGTGTTAGCAGTAGGTATGTATATACTCTCTTTAACACATCCTTACAAGAAAAATATTTACGAAGTGGAAACATAAGAGGGAAGACACCTGAGCACCTGGAAGCAAGTGTTAAGAGAAACCTTTTCCTATTTCACAACGATTTTTTCTGGGTTTTTCAGTCAAAAGTGATTCCTGAATAAGCTTTCAGCTTCAAGTATTTTGAAACCACTTGCCCAGCACTGTGTGATACTTATATAAAACTGAGTCGTCGTTTGCCACTATTTTCTATGGGAACCCGGTAAAAAAGGAGAGAGAGAGAGAGAGAGAGAGAGAGAGAGAGAGAGAGACAGATTTCTTCTCGTCCTGGATTCCCCTCTTTTTCTTATTTTTTCCTTTCATTTTTTTTTATGTTCTGTTTCCATGATACGAGACGACAGCTTAAATGCCCTAGCCTCTTCTTCCTATAACTTGAGAAAAGAAGAAGCATTCTCAGGAGCGGCTTAATTTGAGATTCAGCAAAAGAAAAATTTTCAGTTCTATGTCTCGGCCATGGCAGATCCCGCTGCACTTCACATGTTTCACATGACCTGTGACCTTTGACGTAAAATCACCTGTAATCTGTGCAATGTCATTAATCTTGACTTGGTCAGACTGTTAACTCTTTAGTGTTTTTGGAGCCAAACTGCTTGAAAATGATGAAGGGTGCCTGTTTGTGGTTACAAACCCTTTGAAGACTTTCAATTGATTTTGGTTTTATTCATATCCAAAATAAATACAAAAGACTATACTGACAATTAAGAGAGTGGTATTCTTTATAAAGGTAACTCTTTAGTGTTTTTGGAGCCAAACTGCTTGAAAATGATTAAGGGTGCCTGTTTGTGGTTACAAACCCTTTGAAGACTTTCAATTGATTTTGGTTTTATTCATATCCAAAATAAATACAAAAGACTATACTGACAATTAAGAGAGTGGTATTCTTTATAAAGGTAACTCTTTAGTGTTTTTTGGAGCCAAACTACGTGAAAATGATGAAGGGTGCCTGTTTGTGGTTACAAACCCTTTGAAGACTTTCAATTGATTTTGGTTTTATTCATATCCAAAATAAATACAAAAGACTATACTGACAATTAAGAGAGTGGTATTCTTTATAAAGGTAACTCTTTAGTGTTTTTGGAGCCAAACTGCTTGAAAATGATTAAGGGTGCCTGTTTGTGGTTACAAACCCTTTGAAGACTTTCAATTGATTTTGGTTTTATTCATATCCAAAATAAATACAAAAGACTATACTGACAATTGAGAGAGTGGTATTCTTTATAAAGGTAACTCTTTAGTGTTTTTTGGAGCCAAACTACGTGAAAATGATGAAGGGTGCCTGTTTGTGGTTACAAACCCTTTGAAGACTTTCAATTGATTTTGGTTTTATTCATATCCAAAATAAATACAAAAGACTATACTGACAATTAAGAGAGTGGTATTCTTTATAAAGGTAACTCTTTAGTGTTTTTGGAGCCAAACTGCTTGAAAATGATTAAGGGTGCCTGTTTGTGGTTACAAACCCTTTGAAGACTTTCAATTGATTTTGGTTTTATTCATATCCAAAATAAATACAAAAGACTATACTGACAATTGAGAGAGTGGTATTCTTTATAAAGGTAACTCTTTAGTGTTTTTTGGAGCCAAACTACGTGAAAATGATGAAGGGTGCCTGTTTGTGGTTACAAACCCTTTGAAGACTTTCAATTGATTTTGGTTTTATTCATATCCAAAATAAATACAAAAGACTATACTGACAATTAAGAGAGTGGTATTCTTTATAAAGGTAACTCTTTAGTGTTTTTGGAGCCAAACTGCTTGAAAATGATTAAGGGTGCCTGTTTGTGGTTACAAACCCTTTGAAGACTTTCAATTGATTTTGGTTTTATTCATATCCAAAATAAATACAAAAGACTATACTGACAATTGAGAGAGTGGTATTCTTTATAAAGGTAACTCTTTAGTGTTTTTTGGAGCCAAACTACGTGAAAATGATGAAGGGTGCCTGTTTGTGGTTACAAACCCTTTGAAGACTTTCAATTGATTTTGGTTTTATTCATATCCAAAATAAATACAAAAGACTATACTGACAATTAAGAGAGTGGTATTCTTTATAAAGGTAACTCTTTAGTGTTTTTTGGAGCCAAACTACGTGAAAATGATGAAGGGTGCCTGTTTGTGGTTACAAACCCTTTGAAGACTTTCAATTGATTTTGGTTTTATTCATATCCAAAATAAATACAAAAGACTATACTGACAATTAAGAGAGTGGTATTCTTTATAAAGGTAACTCTTTAGTGTTTTTTGGAGCCAAACTACGTGAAAATGATGAAGGGTGCCTGTTTGTGGTTACAAACCCTTTGAAGACTTTCAATTGATTTTGGTTTTATTCATATCCAAAATAAATACAAAAGACTATACTGACAATTAAGAGAGTGGTATTCTTTATAAAGGTAACTCTTTAGTGTTTTTTGGAGCCAAACTACGTGAAAATGATGAAGGGTGCCTGTTTGTGGTTACAAACCCTTTGAAGACTTTCAATTGATTTTGGTTTTATTCATATCCAAAATAAATACAAAAGACTATACTGACAATTAAGAGAGTGGTATTCTTTATAAAGGTAACTCTTTAGTGTTTTTGGAGCCAAACTGCTTGAAAATGATTAAGGGTGCCTGTTTGTGGTTACAAACCCTTTGAAGACTTTCAATTGATTTTGGTTTTATTCATATCCAAAATAAATACAAAAGACTATACTGACAATTGAGAGAGTGGTATTCTTTATAAAGGTAACTCTTTAGTGTTTTTTGGAGCCAAACTACGTGAAAATGATGAAGGGTGCCTGTTTGTGGTTACAAACCCTTTGAAGACTTTCAATTGATTTTGGTTTTATTCATATCCAAAATAAATACAAAAGACTATACTGACAATTAAGAGAGTGGTATTCTTTATAAAGGTAACTCTTTAGTGTTTTTTGGAGCCAAACTACGTGAAAATGATGAAGGGTGCCTGTTTGTGGTTACAAACCCTTTGAAGACTTTCAATTGATTTTGGTTTTATTCATATCCAAAATAAATACAAAAGACTATACTGACAATTAAGAGAGTGGTATTCTTTATAAAGGTAACTCTTTAGTGTTTTTTGGAGCCAAACTACGTGAAAATGATGAAGGGTGCCTGTTTGTGGTTACAAACCCTTTGAAGACTTTCAATTGATTTTGGTTTTATTCATATCCAAAATAAATACAAAAGACTATACTGACAATTAAGAGAGTGGTATTCTTTATAAAGGTAACTCTTTAGTGTTTTTTGGAGCCAAACTACGTGAAAATGATGAAGGGTGCCTGTTTGTGGTTACAAACCCTTTGAAGACTTTCAATTGATTTTGGTTTTATTCATATCCAAAATAAATACAAAAGACTATACTGACAATTAAGAGAGTGGTATTCTTTATAAAGGTAACTCTTTAGTGTTTTTTGGAGCCAAACTACGTGAAAATGATGAAGGGTGCCTGTTTGTGGTTACAAACCCTTTGAAGACTTTCAATTGATTTTGGTTTTATTCATATCCAAAATAAATACAAAAGACTATACTGACAATTAAGAGAGTGGTATTCTTTATAAAGGTAACTCTTTAGTGTTTTTTGGAGCCAAACTACGTGAAAATGATGAAGGGTGCCTGTTTGTGGTTACAAACCCTTTGAAGACTTTCAATTGATTTTGGTTTTATTCATATCCAAAATAAATACAAAAGACTATACTGACAATTAAGAGAGTGGTATTCTTTATAAAGGTAACTCTTTAGTGTTTTTTGGAGCCAAACTACGTGAAAATGATGAAGGGTGCCTGTTTGTGGTTACAAACCCTTTGAAGACTTTCAATTGATTTTGGTTTTATTCATATCCAAAATAAATACAAAAGACTATACTGACAATTGAGAGAGTGGTATTCTTTATAAAGGTAACTCTTTAGTGTTTTTTGGAGCCAAACTACGTGAAAATGATGAAGGGTGCCTGTTTGTGGTTACAAACCCTTTGAAGACTTTCAATTGATTTTGGTTTTATTCATATCCAAAATAAATACAAAAGACTATACTGACAATTAAGAGAGTGGTATTCTTTATAAAGGTAACTCTTTAGTGTTTTTTGGAGCCAAACTACGTGAAAATGATGAAGGGTGCCTGTTTGTGGTTACAAACCCTTTGAAGACTTTCAATTGATTTTGGTTTTATTCATATCCAAAATAAATACAAAAGACTATACTGACAATTAAGAGAGTGGTATTCTTTATAAAGGTAACTCTTTAGTGTTTTTTGGAGCCAAACTACGTGAAAATGATGAAGGGTGCCTGTTTGTGGTTACAAACCCTTTGAAGACTTTCAATTGATTTTGGTTTTATTCATATCCAAAATAAATACAAAAGACTATACTGACAATTAAGAGAGTGGTATTCTTTATAAAGGTAACTCTTTAGTGTTTTTGGAGCCAAACTGCTTGAAAATGATTAAGGGTGCCTGTTTGTGGTTACAAACCCTTTGAAGACTTTCAATTGATTTTGGTTTTATTCATATCCAAAATAAATACAAAAGACTATACTGACAATTGAGAGAGTGGTATTCTTTATAAAGGTAACTCTTTAGTGTTTTTTGGAGCCAAACTACGTGAAAATGATGAAGGGTGCCTGTTTGTGGTTACAAACCCTTTGAAGACTTTCAATTGATTTTGGTTTTATTCATATCCAAAATAAATACAAAAGACTATACTGACAATTAAGAGAGTGGTATTCTTTATAAAGGTAACTCTTTAGTGTTTTTTGGAGCCAAACTACGTGAAAATGATGAAGGGTGCCTGTTTGTGGTTACAAACCCTTTGAAGACTTTCAATTGATTTTGGTTTTATTCATATCCAAAATAAATACAAAAGACTATACTGACAATTAAGAGAGTGGTATTCTTTATAAAGGTAACTCTTTAGTGTTTTTTGGAGCCAAACTACGTGAAAATGATGAAGGGTGCCTGTTTGTGGTTACAAACCCTTTGAAGACTTTCAATTGATTTTGGTTTTATTCATATCCAAAATAAATACAAAAGACTATACTGACAATTAAGAGAGTGGTATTCTTTATAAAGGTAACTCTTTAGTGTTTTTTGGAGCCAAACTACGTGAAAATGATGAAGGGTGCCTGTTTGTGGTTACAAACCCTTTGAAGACTTTCAATTGATTTTGGTTTTATTCATATCCAAAATAAATACAAAAGACTATACTGACAATTAAGAGAGTGGTATTCTTTATAAAGGTAACTCTTTAGTGTTTTTTGGAGCCAAACTACGTGAAAATGATGAAGGGTGCCTGTTTGTGGTTACAAACCCTTTGAAGACTTTCAATTGATTTTGGTTTTATTCATATCCAAAATAAATACAAAAGACTATACTGACAATTAAGAGAGTGGTATTCTTTATAAAGGTAACTCTTTAGTGTTTTTTGGAGCCAAACTACGTGAAAATGATGAAGGGTGCCTGTTTGTGGTTACAAACCCTTTGAAGACTTTCAATTGATTTTGGTTTTATTCATATCCAAAATAAATACAAAAGACTATACTGACAATTAAGAGAGTGGTATTCTTTATAAAGGTAACTCTTTAGTGTTTTTTGGAGCCAAACTACGTGAAAATGATGAAGGGTGCCTGTTTGTGGTTACAAACCCTTTGAAGACTTTCAATTGATTTTGGTTTTATTCATATCCAAAATAAATACAAAAGACTATACTGACAATTAAGAGAGTGGTATTCTTTATAAAGGTAACTCTTTAGTGTTTTTTGGAGCCAAACTACGTGAAAATGATGAAGGGTGCCTGTTTGTGGTTACAAACCCTTTGAAGACTTTCAATTGATTTTGGTTTTATTCATATCCAAAATAAATACAAAAGACTATACTGACAATTAAGAGAGTGGTATTCTTTATAAAGGTAACTCTTTAGTGTTTTTTGGAGCCAAACTACGTGAAAATGATGAAGGGTGCCTGTTTGTGGTTACAAACCCTTTGAAGACTTTCAATTGATTTTGGTTTTATTCATATCCAAAATAAATACAAAAGACTATACTGACAATTAAGAGAGTGGTATTCTTTATAAAGGTAACTCTTTAGTGTTTTTTGGAGCCAAACTACGTGAAAATGATGAAGGGTGCCTGTTTGTGGTTACAAACCCTTTGAAGACTTTCAATTGATTTTGGTTTTATTCATATCCAAAATAAATACAAAAGACTATACTGACAATTAAGAGAGTGGTATTCTTTATAAAGGTAACTCTTTAGTGTTTTTTGGAGCCAAACTACGTGAAAATGATGAAGGGTGCCTGTTTGTGGTTACAAACCCTTTGAAGACTTTCAATTGATTTTGGTTTTATTCATATCCAAAATAAATACAAAAGACTATACTGACAATTAAGAGAGTGGTATTCTTTATAAAGGTAACTCTTTAGTGTTTTTTGGAGCCAAACTACGTGAAAATGATGAAGGGTGCCTGTTTGTGGTTACAAACCCTTTGAAGACTTTCAATTGATTTTGGTTCCATTCATATCAAAAATACAAATAAAAGACTATACTGACAACTGAGAGAGTGGTCTTCTTGACAATGGTAAAAAAGAAATATTTCTTCCGAAGTCTATACATGAATGTTTTCCTTAAATGCGTGTTCAAAATCCTTCCCAATTTCCACATCTCACATCCTGGACTCCTTCTCAGTGTGACTCTCCCTTCATTCATGACCCTATTTCTAGTCCATATATATCTCGTGCGGCCATTAACCTTTACTCCACAGTTTATCATGAAAAGATTCCGTGATAAGCCCTGACATGCACTCCTCATTCGCTGCATATACTTTGGGTTCCGATTCCTACATTAATCTCTCCCTCTGCCCATTTTCTTGATTAACACAAGTTCCTCATTGGAGGGGTCGATATCGTTCTCGGCTAGTACTGTGCAGGGCCCGCGTTCGATTCCCCGGCCGCCCAATGAAGAATTAGAGGGCTTTATTTCTGGTGATAGAAATTCATTTCTCGCTATAATGTGGTTCGGATTCCACAATCAGCTGTAGGTCCCGTTACTATGTAACCAATTGGTTCTTAGCCACTTAAAATAAGTCTAATCCTTCGGGCCAGCCCTAGGAGAGCTGTTAGTCCACTCAGTGGTCTGGTTAAACTAAGGTATACCGAACTTAAGTCTTGATTAACACACATACATGCACTTTTTTTTTTGCTGCCAGTCTGTGTTCCCATATTTCTTATGTACCTCTCTGTGACATTTTCTCATTCTCGGGAACCTGTATTGCAAGCGTGAGGAATTCACGTATTGTAGTTCGTTAAACAGCTGCGCTATACAGAAAACGAAACCTACCCCCTCACTCAGCTATCGAGCTAACTTTTTATACCACAGATATCACACACTCACATTAATCTTATGACTCCGAAGTTGAACTTTTTACACCTGAGTGACAAAATATATTATACCTGGCAACTATGTGAGAGATGTGCTTTTGAGGTAACGAGCAATCTTGTAACCAAAGCTCCTAAGTGCTAATTATTCCATGTGAATAGGGCTCATTTTATTAATAATAATAATAATAATAATAATAATAATAATAATAATAATAATAATAATAATAATAATAATAATAATAGTGGTGGCAGCAATAATGATAATAATGTTCAGTTTACAGCTAATGGTAACCAGTCATTCAGGCAAAAAAAAAAAAAAAAATTGGCCAGCAATCAGAGCTTAGCCGAATTATATATACCATATGTCACCAGTGCACTGAGCAATTTATTTTATGATGGTTTTCACACACACACACACACACACACACACACACACACACACACACACACACATATATATATATATATATATATATATATAATATATATATATATATATATATATATATATATATATATATATATATATATATATATATATATATATATATATATATATATATATATATATATATTTGTGCGTGTGTGCAAATACAAAATCCCTTTTCAAGAGATAGCTGGAGACTGTTTCTGACAACAGAATGAAGGATGTACTTTCTGTGATTACTGAGTGTCCTTCAAGGCAGAAAACCTAAGGTCCCCTAAATTCAGTGTGCAAATACCGGCACTCAGTCGTCTAATGTCCGGAGCTGGAAATTGGAGTAGAATCTTCAAGATAATAGGAATTCAGGGAGATTGAACAATCCCCATTACCGAAATGGGAAATATAGTAATGACTGATTCCTACCGTTATTTGGAAGTATGTTACTGGACTGTGGTTAAACGTCAGAGGAGGTGGATTGCAGAACAATTGGAATAATGAAGATCCCAGAATCTACGTAAAAGGTTTGTGAGAAGAATGCGGAACAAAAGATGGGAGGCGTAAAGTGTTTTTGAACAAACGTTCTCTTGCGAAATAAAGTGCGTTTTAGAACAAACAAGTAAAAAAATGCGCCGAAGAAACGTGTTTTCTGTACAGCCGCTGCAGCGTATAATCAAGGCCACCGAAAGTAGATCTAACCTTCGGTGGTTCTGTATAATGCACTATGAGCAGCGGCCCATGAAACTTAAACCACGGCCCGCTGGTGGCCTATCCTACATCGTTGCCAGAAGCGCGAATATAGCTAACTTCAACCTTAAATAAAATAAAAACTACTAAGGCTTGAGGGTTGCAATTTGGCATATTTGGTGATTGGAGGGTGGATGATCAACATACCAACTTGCAGCCCTCTAGCCTCAGTAGTTTTTAAGATCTGAGGGCGGACAGAAGAAGTGCGGACGGAAAGACAAAACCGGAACAATAGTTTTCTTTTACAGAAAACTAAAAGCAGCAAAAATGCGGAAATCTTTGAGATTAAATGTCTTTAGTTCAGAGACACTGGAGTAACAGTTTGGAATTGTGAAAGATGTAGATTCGATAGTTGTTGCAAAAGGTTAGTATAAGTTTTAAAAGATTGGTCGGTGTATTTTGGGATGGTTTGGCTATCAAAGTATGAAGGGTGACGCGTTGCTTAAAAGCGAGTGTAGTTTAGATGTTTTCATTGAGATCTATGATCCAAGAGGTTTGGTTGATACCAAATGAGGCTTATAATGCTCTTAAGAATTTTTGGTAAAGTATACATCACTACAGTTACAAAATATATGATGAAATTTCCAGTGACAGCCTTATGTTTGTTGACATGCTTTAATGACAAATAGAATTGTTTGGGAATTTTCCAATATAAAATGTAACGCATACATTAAACTCGATTGTATTGTTTTCATCCCTCTACACTGAAATATGTCACAAGGGTAAGATGAGTTCAAGCACTTGGCCAAATACTGTTATATAGTTCGACATTGAAAACTATGTCACTGGTTCCACTCTCAGTACAAAACCCAATTTCAGTCAAGTGGACCATTCATTTTTTGGAAAATATTTGTTCGTGTTTACTTTGAAAAGTTCGATAAAAAAATCTAGGATGTTATAATCACATGGTCCTGATACGAATTTATTAAGGAATTTAAATTTGGACTCTCATTTTATTTGTATATGCCTTATTAATATCATTAGAGTTCAATATTGTTAGCCTATTCTGCACCCCTAATGCAAAGACTTACATCTGGAGATATTTCTATAGGTTTATCAACGCCATGATATTTTTCGCATCAGTATATCAGATTTAAACCATCCCAGGCTTTTAGCATATGTAAAACTACAGTACGATATTTCAAAGTACATCATACGTAATATTTAGTCACTATGTAGTCACTACAAGTATAGATAACATATGAAGGGACGATCCTTTTAAAAGCTCTTTATGAAAATAATGTCTGAGCCATATCTCCAACAATTCTGAAAGGCAAAATGCCAATAATAAGAGAAAATCTTCAGGTTGATGGAGGCTGTTTTAGTGTGTGTTATGATTAACTCTGAAACGAGTATTTCGTCTCGGGTACGCGAATCGAGTGAAAGCTCCAAGAAAGCTTACCCAGCATTTGCTAGCACCATTGGTGGTATAACTTACCAGAGACTACTGTAGAAATCCCACACAATGCTACGAAAGTGCTGGATAACCAAATTTTGGGACCTTCCTTACATAGGCTGGAAGAGAATAGAATGTGCAATTTAGGCCAAAGGCCAAGCGCATGGACCTATGAGGTCATTCAGCGCTGAAAGGAAAATTAAGACTATAAGGTTACAAAGGTGTAACCGAAGGAAAACCTCGCAGTTGCACTATGAAGCAACTGCTAGAAGAGGGTGGAAAGTAAGATGGAAGAAAGAGTGTGAATGGAGGTACAGTAAAAGGAATGAAATGGGTTGCAGCTAGGGGCCGAAGGAACGCTGCAAGGAACCTTAAGTAATGCCTACAGTGCACCGCGCGTAAGGTGCACTTTCGGCACTACTCCCCTCTACCGGGAAATAGGTTGGAAGTTTCTGGTACAGAGTGACCTTAAAGTCGAGAGAATAAAATATTTTGAAGAATATGGTGACAAATGGCACAATGAGTATATGGAAACTGAGGCATTTCAGATAAGTCTTCATTGAAGACTTAAGAAATGGCTAATGCCAAGGTCTTTGAATTAGTTTATAGAGGTGAAAATTGGCAACGGTTAATGTTATTTTTTCTCTGGGACCACGCCTTTTTTTGTGGGAAACAATTGACCGGTATTCAAAACTCACAAAATTAAATATTTATATGACGGGGCGTGTCTTTTTTTTTTTTACTGTGAGATAAAACATGACATTTCCTTCCATTTCCTCATAGTGATGTTTTGTTACCGTAACCACGAATATTGTTTATTAATAGGTTAACCTGAAATATTGCATGTTTATGTATTCATGCATGCCATTTACATACTATGTCGTATAGATATTAGTATAAAATATATATGCATAAACATGTCTTCAAAGGCAACATTTTTTTTTTATGAGAAGGCTTTCTAAAACTTTAAGTACAAAGAAATATACGAAGAGTACTTATTCAGGTATTGGATGTTATTCAGAGCAAGCAGGCGAGTTACTGAGAATCCTGATCTATAATTCACCTGCTTCATACCGTGATATTGCTTTGGTTCCCTAAAGTAAAGTTAATTTTTCATGTGTTACGTTTTCAAGCATTGGTACCCTGTTGAAACGAAATAATTGCATATTCCCCAGAGTAAATATGCACTGGGGCGGGCTTAGCATATATTTGCCAAAGATTCTTATTCCTATCCTAACAAAATATCAAACGAAAAAGTTTGCTTTTTGAATTATTCCAATTATGAGCAATGATCTCTCTCGTATACAAACCCCTCTCTTAAAACCCACCTCTCTCTCTCTCTCTCTCTCTCTCTCTCTCTCTCTCTCTCTCTCTCTCTCTCTCTCTCTCTCTCTCTCTCTCTCTCGCTCCGAAAATATGAATCTTTAGAGTAATCAGACATTCAAGTAGTAACTTAGACTGCTGCCTAAACGAATAAAGAGGAAAATTAATGGATTTCAGAAAAATAAAAATTGTTCTTTTGCTAAGCTTCAGTATTACTGGTATTTCATTTAAGCAATACTGAACATACTTTTAGGGTGTTCGGAGGCCTTTTTCTTTGTTATTCCAAGTGTGATTATCTTAATTATAGCTCACTTTATTATAAGAGGACATAACATGTAAACAGGCTTTACCAAAATTTCTCCAAGGTTTTTTTGTGGACAAGATTTTTTCGTATTAATTTTTTTTTCACGAGGAATTAAGATATTCATTGATTTTTTTTTTACACTAGCATTCCCTCGCTATCACCAAAGTACTTCTCTGTGTATCACAGAGTAAAACCCTGCTGTGAATTTACTCCTTGTAGTTCAAAGACTAAAATCTTTCTTGAGGGAGCGAATGATTTCTTTTTTCCTTTTGAAATAAAAAAAAAAGGACAACGAAATCTTTATATAAATAATTCAGTAGGGATAACTGTCCCTGAAAACGGCTTACTTTAACGAAAATCTGAAAATTATTGATAAACTAACTTGAAGTTAGAAGAACCACCTTCATATCTACATCTAGAGAGTTTCCAATATACATCATTCAAACTTTGTTCATTAAAAGAAAGTCTCCCCGAGGCTTAGGGAAGGAGAAAGAGAAAAGAGACAATGCCCCCTTCAAATTTAATGCCCAGATATTTCCCGGAAACAATCCCCTGACGCTGTCTGACACGATACGCGATTATAATTCCTCTTTTTCTTTCCACCTCCTTTGTATTCAGTCGAGAGGCAGACATTCGTCGTTACTGAATGTTTCTGGTTTCAGATGTTATCGAGAAAATTGGATTCTGACAACCAGCGCGAGGCACTCGGAAAACACGCAATTCACAAACAGTCAAGATTAGCCTCGCCCCGAACCTGGAAGACCTACCTGTGTTTTCGATTTTTTTAATAGTGTTCAATCTCACCTGGAATCCAAGTTCAAGCAAGAAATACTTTGTGGGTTGCGTGTTTGGAGTGCCTCACATTATTATTATTATTATTATTATTATTATTATTATTATTATTATTATTATTATTATTATTATTTAGTAGATAAAACCTATTCGTATGGAACAAGCCCACAGGGGCCACTGACTTGA
>JANJGK010000018.1:40899959-40907459 GCA_039081455.1 Macrobrachium rosenbergii
AAATTACCGTACTTGGTCATCTGACTGGCAAGACCGAATTATATTCTTATAAGGACTGAGAATATATTAGTTTGATAGTTTAGAGAAGTAATTGGTGTCATACTTGTAGGTCAAAGGTCAAAAATTATTTTAGCTCTGGTAAAAAATTTTAGGTTATAGATAGAGAAATCTCTTACATGGCATGTTCAGTCCACTAATGATACTAATTATAGTTATTTGAAGGCCATTATCAAGTAAAATCCTTAAACAGGTCAAAGGTCAAACTAGAATTTAGTTTTGGCATAACATTAAGGCGCTCTCCTCTCTCTCTCTCCTCTCTCTCTCTCTCTCTCTCTCTCTCTCTCTCTCCTCTCTCTCTCTCTCTCTCTCTCTCTCTATATATATATATATATATATATATATATATATATATATAAATCGTATGTTCGTAAATTACTGATCAATAGAAAGAGTTACATTGCATTAAAAGTTACCGATTTTAAATAACTTCAGAAGGAATGGCTTAACAGGAGTGCTTCAGAAAAGGCCTGAATCAGAACTGCCATTTCACGGAAAGAGGACACTACAAAATAAAAAAAAAAGAACAAACAGGGATTCAGGAACGCTGCAGACATCTAATATTACCTCATATAACATAGCCAAAACAACAAATAGCATTTTTAAAGCAATAACAGAAAGCGATAAACTAGAAAACCAGAAAAACAACGAAGGGGTTTCTGCTCTCTGTAAAGAAATATCCGGTTGGAAACGTGGAAGGGAGCCCAACAGCATAAAACGATATGAATAAGAGGGGAGGAAAAGCTGCGAGATTAACAGTGAATAGCAAAGACATGAGCAAGGGAGAATATTAATGAAGTAGGGTTGGAAAGTTTAAGTGGGAACAGGAGTGAGTAGGAACAAGTCTGATTGAATTTGATAGGCTTTAAAACACTTGGCTGCTGGGGCTGCAATGGAAGACGACTGGATGCATATCTTCTCTCTCTCTCTCTCTCTCTCTCTCTCTCTCTCTCTCTCTCTCTCTCTCTCTCTCTCTCTCTCTCTCTCTCAAAAACTTAGCTGCTGAGTGTGCAATGGAAGACTACTGAATGTATATTATCTCTCTTCTCTCTCTCTCTCTCTCTCTCTCTCAAAAACTTAGCTGCTGAGTGTGCAATGGAAGACTACTGAATGTATATTATCTCTCTTTCTCTCTCTCTCTCTCTCTCTCTCTCAAAAACTTAGCTGCTGAGTGTGCAATGGAAGACTACTGAATGTATATTATCTCTCTCTCTCTCTCTTACAAACATATATACACATTTCCTGTTAACTCATTTTACGCAGACAACATTTTCTATTAACTCACGCGGGTGTTTTTCGACAGAAAATATACATTGAGATATAGAAAAAATTAAAAACAGATTTTTTAACAATCAGGGTATCAACCTTGATAGTTCAGCCTCGGATTAGCTGTGCATGTATCCGGTGATTGCATTTGTTTTTATTTTTTTTTACACCATAAAAGTGGAAGCTTAGTCGGAAGGCAAATGAATATAACTGTTAGCGTTGATTACTTCAGTACTGAAATAAAGCACTGACAGACGCGGATTAAGAGAGAGAGAGAGAGAGAGAGAGAGAGAGAGAGAGAGAGAGAGAGAGAGGAGGGTACTGGATGGTGAGAGATAGAAAAAAAAAGGAGAAAATGTTAAAACCACCCTGTTCTGAATATTAGCACGTTCATTAAAGTATTTCCTTTTCCTCACCAAATGAATCAACTCACAGGTGTTTCAAAATGCTTAATGTCTCTTTTTCAGCAATTGCTGTTCAGTAACGGAAGCTAAACCCATCCTACTTAATGATTTATATCTCATTCATTATTATTATTATTATTATTATTATTATTATTATTATTATTATTATTATTATTATTATTATTATAGGAAACATTGCGCAGAGTTTTTTTTAGTAATTTCTAGTGTTCACCTTGTTTCTTCTCTGGAAGCGTTGTCGTGAAATGTACCTGTAGAACACAGGGTATACCTTTGTGTTTCTGCAACATCTGATTAATCATTTGTAATTAGTCAGTATGCTGCCAAGAACTTATTCTTGAATTCAGTGACCTTAAATTGGAAAACTTTACATAATGCTTCTTTCTTTCCCTCACTTATGTGATTAGCACTGCAAATTCAAAATAGTTATGAATGAATACCTGACCTCAGGTGACCCAAGGTTATGACTTGCTCCTTGCAATTAGCTATTATTCCTTTCGTCTCATATCCGTGGCTATCAGTTATGGATTAGGATATTTGGCGCCAGTCGAGATTGCTGGATAAATCAACCTGTTTTTGAAGTTTTGATACCAGTAATCCTCCTCCAGTTATAGTGCTTGAAGAGCGCACGGTATTCGTGTTCATCCATGCCTGAAAAGACGTATCAATTTCACATAAAGGAAATAACGCATGCAACAGTCAGTCTCAACCGGTTAAAAACATAACATGCTGTAAGTCATTTTGATCATAAAATATTAGAGAATAATCATAAATTATAAAAATGAAATTAGACTCAGATTCCGCAGCAGCAAAAATTTCTAAAAAGATGTAACGCTCTTGGTTACAGTTCTTTGGATTTTTTAAGACGATTGATACCAGCTAGGTAGAGATTAGGGAATTTCCCTCGAGAGTGTATAGTAATAGTAAGACCTTTTGGGGGTACAAAAGACGTGTGAGTTGTGTGAAGTCATTGTATAAACATATATATATATATATATATATATATATATATATATATATATATATATATATATATATATATATCACATGCCGATTTCCTTTTTGAGATATGGTATCAAAGAGTATCTTCCAATTCCACCCAAGTCTCCAGGGATGAGGTTGGTAGCCCTTCTTGACACCACCAGACGCTGGTGTCCGTTAAGTCGACTGGTGGGTGGCAGGTAAAATCGAACCACGGACCTTGCAACAGCTAGTCCCGTGCCCTCATTTGTAATGAACGTAACTGACAATGTTAATTTTTATATGCAGTCGGTAAAGATGAGTATCCTTAAATCCTAGAAAGAATTCTTCGGAATTAAAAAAAACGTACAAATTCTTAAATCTTAGAACGAATTATGTGAAATGAAAATAATTGTTATTGATATTTAAATCCTAAAAGGAATTCTGTAGAATAGAAAAAATAGCATTAATACTGAACTCCTAAAAAGAATCCTACAGAATAAAGAAATAATATCAATATCACAGAAACATTTTGATCACACAAAATTCCTTTACAAAGCAAATAGGATACGAGAGTAACAAATCACGACCACGATGACCTTTAATTAGTGTTAATTAAAGAGCGAAGGTATTTTTAACACAACTGAGGTTCCTTGATGAACAGAAATAGATTTAAACAAAATTGGTAAATGATATTTGAAATTATTGCGATGGCATAAAACAAATGAGGAACGAAGCAAAATACTCGACTAAATATAATTAACAGCTAATGTAATTATCTCTCTTCCACGTAACTGATTTGCAACATTTTTATCCGCTTGAGAAAAAGGGGATAATTAGTTTTATCTTTTTTCTTTTTTTTAGGTAATGATATACTTTTAAGATCACCTAACAATCACCTTTTCCTCGAGTTTCTCCTTGTCTACAAATAGATCTTTTGTTAACATAAGAAATGAAATATATTTGATTTCATTTTACATTCAACAAATAATATGAGACATCTAAAAACACTTCCAATTAAAATGTAGTTTCCAGCCGTAAGGTTTAGCGTCCTGGGAACAATTAATAAACAGAAAAAGGCGAGAGAGAGAGAGAGAGAGAGAGAGAGAGAGAGAGAGAGAGAGAGAGAGAGAGAGAGAGAGAGAGAGAGAGAGAGAGAGAGAGAGAATGGGTTGGGGGGAGTCATGGTTAGAAGTGGATTACTTATTCTTATAAAGAACCTGGTTTCATTTTCATCAGTTCAGGGCTGAAGGATTTGAATGAATGTTTTACACAACAGGAGTGTCTGAATTTCCAGACACCAACCCACCTCGAGAGAAGCCAGATTTCCAGTGGTCGGAACGTGAAATCTGATAAGACAAAAACGTTTATGCATACATGCTGCCACAGCCTTTCACTGCTAAATCAAGGATAAAGCATTGCCCACTGTACACATCTACCCAGAGGGTTCCTCAGCAACACATTGACTGCTCTACACTTACTGGTCGCGTCAGTCTTGCACGCGTTTCAGAATAGTATAAGACTCTTCTAGTTCAGTACTTTTTCCACCCTATCTAGCCAGCATTCTCGGCTCTCTCTCTCTCTCTCTCTCTCTCTCTCTCTCTCTCTCTCTCTCTCTCTCTCTCTCCTTCCGGCCAAACATTTCGAATCCTACCGGCTTTTCGCCAACCTGTCGTACTTCTTACTTCCCTCATGGCTGAAACAATTGATAACTCAGCAATATATCTTTTTATCTTGCTAACTTTTTTTTTTAGCTGTATCTTAGTATTTCTACTTTCATCAACCATCCATCCTTTTTTCTCTCTGCCGTGTAAAGAGCTCTTAACAATCCCTTCATTCAAGTCAAATTTTGCTTCCAAAACTAAGCTTCTTTTCTTTGTTTGCATTTATCACTCTAATTTCAATTTGCTCGGTCACTTCATCTCAACATTTACTTTCCTGCAATAAGATTTATGCTCATTAAGGAAGGGAGGTGATGGTATTTTCATCATTTCCCTTCCTTATTTTTCTTATTGCTTTCTTGAATATACTCTCCAGTCTCTAGATTTACCGTAGAGAATGTTCTCCTCCGTTGCGCATTTCATTTCAAATTGTATAATATATATATATATATATATATATATATATATATATATATATATATATATATATATACATATATATATATATATATATATATATATTATATATATATATATATATATATATATATATATATATATATATATATATATATATATATGTAATTCTAATAGCCACATTGCCCTCTTAACTTCTCGAATTCCTCGCGCTTGTGAACATGGTAACGCGGGTTCGATTCTCGCGACCGCCATTCACAGGCTCTTCAATTTCTTTCGTCTGGATATTTTCGGCTTCGTAGTTACAAGCATATCCAAAAAAGCGCGAGGAATTCGAGAAGTTAAGAGGGCATTGTGGCTATTAGAATTACATATGTGTCTGGTAAAAGTGACCAGTAGATTCTACACACACACACACACACACACACACATATATATATATATATATATATATATATATATATATATATATATATATATATACATATATATACTTTTGTTTCACTCACTTCTCTTTTCATCCTTCCACCTCCAAATCCTATTCCATTTTTCACCCATCTTCTCTTTATATGTTATTATTTGACAGTAGTACCAGACAATAGTTACTAGTAAGATACCTGATTAACGTAGACATAAATACATAGACAGGCAGAGAATAAACACACAAACGACCAGATTAATATAATACCACAACCGACCCTTAAAATGTAAAGAATAATATTTTTTTTGGCAGAGAGAAATAAAAAAAAAAAAAAGTAACAGCGAACTCCAATGACAAACACACAATACGGATTAATAAAAAAAAAAAGGTTCACATAAAATAAAATGCGATCCAGCTTTATTGGACACTCGATGATACCTGACTACGGAATATAAGCAGTTTCCCGTAATACCAGGGAACAGGTCAATTAAGTCCCTTTACGATATCTCGTATTTCATTCTGTTATGTGCTTTATTACGTATCGAGTGAATGAGATTTCAATACAGCGATATCATATTGGATTTCGGTGCACTGCTCGACCACGGCCGAATGATGATACCCGAAGTCATTTGGGCTAAATCAAAAGGTAAATTTAATAGAGGCTCAAGTGCCCGGCGGGTTGTTTTGCTCTCTTCCAATTCTCCGTGGAGGAGGGGTTCCAATACCTTATTTTAATGCGATGATACTCGGCTGCCTATCGACCGAGTCTCTGAAAGGGATCGGGACGTGCCGCTCAGTTACAAGGATGAGAGAAGATCATTCATAAACAAAAAAGGAGAAAAAGTTAGGCTATCATGTATTGGACGTGGAAAACGGTTCTGATTAAATAAAATTCAGAAGGAGATTAAAGGGTTTTATACAGTACTATCTACAAAAAGAGCTGATAAACTTTGTTTGATCTAGTTAGAACTGGTGTATGGTTTACGTTCGAAAGAAGAGATAATCTATTATATTTTTTAGTGAACACACTGCGGTCTCTACCGCCTACACGTATGACAGCTTTTACACCACTTAGAACATATCTTTTAATCCATATATATATATATATATATATATATATATATATATATATATATATATATAATATATATATATATGGAATTAAAAGAAGATCACTGTTACCTAATTACTTCCTAGTGTTATGCTGCCTAACAGGGAGCATTTGTCTATACTCAACCTTACACTGTACACCCTAGTACCAAATATGAAGATGAATTTCAACCTTGCACTGTAAACCCTAGTACCAATTATAAAAATTAATTTCAACCTTTCACTATAAATCCTAGCACCAATTATGAACACGAATTTCAACCTTAAACTGTAAACCCTAGTACCAATTATGAAAATTAATTTCAACCTTACACTGTAAATCCTAGTACCACTTATGAAGATGAATTTCAACCTTACACTGTAAACCCTAGTACCAATTATGACGATGAATTTCAACCTTACACTGCAAACCCTAGTACTAACTATGAAGATGAATTTCAATCTTACACCGCAAACCCTAGTACCAATTATGAAAATGAATTCCAACCTTACACTGTAAATCCTAGTACCAATTATGAAGATGAATTTCAACCTTACACTATAAACCCTAGTACCAATTATGAAGATGAATTTCAACCTTACACTGTAAACCCTAGTACCAAGCATACATGGAAAACAATGACGTGATTTCAAGATGGAAGAAAGATAGAAAAAAGTGTACATTGTGAATAAAGAAGAATAAAGGTCAGACGATTCAACTCTTTCTGTTGTACTGGTCAGTTAACTTAAGGGATGAACAGTAGAGGCTCCAGACCAAAGGCTCCAGACCAAAAGATATGGAATTTAAACTTGTCTACTAAAATAAGGCAGTTATTTATGTATCAAGAGTAAAATTATTCATAATTCTGGTCATAACATATATAACCTAAGGTTAC
Source organism: Macrobrachium rosenbergii (assembly GCA_039081455.1). Lineage (NCBI taxonomy): Eukaryota > Metazoa > Arthropoda > Malacostraca > Decapoda > Palaemonidae > Macrobrachium > Macrobrachium rosenbergii. Next base: position 40,907,149 of record JANJGK010000018.1, read on the forward strand.
TTGCTGGCTCAAACTCCTGTTACATGTTAATCAGTGTTTACCCACTTAGTTCCGCATTATTAATTTTGTGTTTTACCTGTGATTTCACAAGATAAAATTTATGATAGATAACGATATTTTTTTTTTAAATGGATGAGGGTTGCCGCGAGAACTACATATGTGCCTTTCCATTGTGGGTGCCATGCTTAATCCCGACATCTCTTCCATGGATGTACAGTATATTAATAAAAAGCAACAAGTAGGCCTAAAGCATATTTAAGGGATCTCTTGATGAGCTTAGACAGAAAACGCCTTAAAGATAGACGGAAATA
>JANJGK010000018.1:40912459-40924959 GCA_039081455.1 Macrobrachium rosenbergii
TATATATATATAAATATATATAATATTATATATATATATATTATATATATATATATATATATATATATATATATATTATAATGTATATATATGTGTGTATATATAGTATATATTTTATATATATATATATATATATATATATATATATATATATATATATATGTATGTATGTATGTATATATAACTACAACTAAAGAATTGTTAGCTGGTGAGTTAGATGATCCACAATGTTTGGATGTTACATGATCATACCGAATTAAATGTGAGTCGACTCATTGATGGACTTAATGCGGAAGTCTTGAAAAAATGAGAATGAAAGATGTAGAAGTTGATTGGTTGTACAAAATAAGAGTAAAATCAAGCCTTACCCTTTCAGAGTCAGTGACCTTTTCTCGAGGACAGTGGGTACGTGAAGTACACCCACTTGACTTAGACATTTTTGAAAAGGTTACGCTTGACAACGAAAGACAGAATAAAAGGCACTGTGTTACAAAAACATTACAGGATTGATAGGGAAGATATTATGTGGAGCAAATACTTCTTATCAAAATGTTGTGGAATAAGTTTCAAACTGAAGCTCATGATTCGCCTGATGGAGCTGCGATTTGAAGAACACTGATTGTTTAGAACATAGATCACATTGTATTCAGAACAATTGTTGATTTTACCAGCTAAGAAAATACTGTATATGTTTAAGAATATGCAGATGAGTTGATAGCTATTTTGGTATGAAAATAGATCTATGAAAAGGCTATATAATGGCTTCTAAACCTTGTTAGATTGTATAAAATAAGTGGATAACAGTCTTCCATGTTTGAAATCATTAGCGAATTTCAACAAAACTGGGGTTTTGGGGCAATATAAGGAAATCACGAAAGGGAAATTCAACATTCGTTTGGATGGTGAGAAACTGGTGTTAATTTGCCTCATGTAGGTTATTATAGCTTACATGACACTGATGATATAACAGTAAACGAGGTTAATCGTGGAACAGAAGCGACAGAATGGAAGCAGAAACTCAGAAATAGCAGTAACAGAGGCACTATTTCTGGGAGTGGGACAAAAGCTGCTACGTAAGAATTGCTTGACAACTAATTTTTATTCAACAATATAAAATAAGCTTTTGATCGAAGGTATTAAAATAATTTTTCCAGGTGCATTATAAGGATGTGGCAAGAAAAAAAAAAGTGGACTAGGGTGTTTTGAAGGTGTCTGGTCATGTGAAAAAAATATAAAAGGATCAGCAAGTAGTGAGTGTGTGTGTGTGTGTGATTTAGCAATGTTAAGGATAAAGAGGAGTAACACAGACGATACAGATTGGGCTGACATGGACTTTATGATGATCTTACTTGCATTAAAGAGCTGTTAGAGTGAGAGGGAATATAGTTGTGGGTTTGTTTTTTATTCATTAATTCTCAGGTTAAATGTAGCAGCGAGTGCAGTTTGGCCAATAAAATGATATACATACGCCGTAGGTTTGTAATATTTGTAATGGTCGAAATCATTACAATAACAACTTATATATATATATATATATATATATATATATATATATATATATATATATATATATATATATATATATATATATATATATATATATCTAGACACGTAAAAATAACTGTAAGCAGAATTAAAATGAAAACATAACGTAAAACTTTAAGAGACGCTAATTATGAAAATACTTTATTATTCAGGAAGGGAACCGACTCTCTTCTAATCACTTTTCGGTCAGAGAACTAAATGAGGCCGCAGTTATTGAACCACCAAGACGCCTACAACTAATTTAGCTTTAAAGAGGGGGAAAGAAAAATAAGAAGGATTTTCTCGTCATTGGCTTTTCCGTCTTCCGAAAACCGCCTATCCGATTATCTGCGCAGAGGAACCTGCGCGAAGGGTGGGCATTCATTATTCCAATTAGTTTTTCGAGGGGAAGTCTTAATTCTTGTATGGTTTCGTAATGCGTCTCATTTTTCCTATCTTGGGTTCTAGGATTCGATGGCTTTCCCTCCCGATTTTCTCGTTAACGTTAAACATATATATATATATATATATATATATATATATATATATATATATATATATATATATATATATATATATATATATATATATATATATATATATATATATATATATATCCTTGAATCTATAATAGAATGTTGATTGCAGCATTACCAGTTGTCTCATTTTATATCTTACTTCAACAAACCTTCACCAAACAATCAATAGATGAGGCAGCTTATTGTTGAAAAAATACTTGCGCATGCATAATCCGTCTAATTGTACGTCAGTGAGAAATTTCCATTTTCCCCCGTTTGAGAAGACGGTAATTTGTATTCGACAATGTGGATGATATCTATCTAATTATGCTTGTTTAGCACAGTTATGAGCAGGAAGCTAATATGGTGCAAACAATTTTTGTTTAGATAAAGGAATCACCAGCATTAATTGCCTCATTTACAATCATCAGCCGTTAGGATTTTATCGACAGACTCACAGCCATTTACCGTCTAATAAAACCAATAAAATTCTTTGAAACTTTTAGAAACACTGTAAACAATATTATTCACTATACTAAGTCAAGTAGACCTCCACGGAACCGTTCAGTTTAGTCGACGCTTTTCCGTTCAAAACATGTTCCTAATTGCTGAGAAATTACAGGGGAAATCCGAAAGGAATGGGAGAGATACCTCGATCTCATTGCATGGAGTGAAACCACGGTTATTACTGTTAGTTCTATGAAGATTCTTTTTCTAGCATCTTCATTTAATTATTATAATGTCTAATGAAATATGCTGAAATAACCTCGGTCCTCGCAAGGTTGTTTTCAGGTGATGGGACAGAAGATTTTCTTAATATTAACTCCAAAAGTTTTGGTTGCGCCAAACTCCTATACTCTCCATTCAAAATAATTAGCAGCTACATTTCATTCCTCACAGCTCATACTAATTTAGAAGTAAACTATGGTCTCCATTAATATTTATCCATATGAGAATTGTTTCGGAGGCACATGCTACAATGGTGATACAAAAGTCCTTGACTCTCCCAAGAAAGCATCACGAAAGGAGGATTTGATTTTGCATTGTTTTGTAACTTAGTCTCTCCTCAGTTCACTGCGCTCTGTCCACAAACGTTAACGAATTTGTATCCCGTTGTGGATAAAGATTACCTACAGAGTGTCCACAGCGCGGGTAACCTTTTGTTACTTCATATCAGGAGAGTAAGGGGTACGAAAATAATTAACTTTTAGTCTCTTTGGCCACTGGCATCTGTCATATGTGGACAGTGGTACTGTCTTAAGAGGAAAAGTATGTCTACTTGCAGTTTTCCTCTACATTCCTTTTAAAACTTTTTTTATACTTTATAAATGCTGATGCATTATTCTCTTTATTAGAGGTTTCACTCTAACCCAGGTAGTCCATCACCTTAAAGCCTACAATACCTCAAAGGACAGAGCCCATCTCTTTGCCATCAGAAGCCACTTGTCTGAATTTGGAGATATTTTGGAACCATGGTGCCTCCCTTGCTTTTTTTAGTTTTCTGAAAAGAAAACTATTGTGCCGGCTTTATCTGTCTGTCCGTACATCTTCTGTCCGCCCTCAGATCTTAAAAACTGCTGAGGCTAGAGGGCTGCAAATTGGTATGCTGATCTTCCACCCTCCATTCATGAAATATAACAAATTCCAGCCCTCTAGCCTCAGTAGTTTTTATTTTATTTAAGGTTAAAGTTAGCCATTACCGTGCATCTGGCAACGATATGGGCCAGGCCACCACCGGACTGTGGTTAAAGTTTCATGGGTCGCGGCTCATACAGCTTCATACCGAGACCACCGAAAGATAGATCTGTTTTCGGTGGCCTTGATTATACGCTGTACAGAAAACTCGATTGCGTTGAAGAAACTTCAGAGCATTTTTTTTTTCAGTTCATAGTTATGAACACATGCGTTATCTTGTATTACTAATACCCTATAAAACATTCCTGAATTAACCTAGAACCAAGTCAAAAGTGTCCTGAAAGTTTCTCCTTGGTTCAGCATCTGTTCATGTGCCAATGGGTGCTGCCAACTTGCAAATGGCCAGCTCGCTCCTGAGATATTTGTTAAATTAGTACAGCATAGGCCTACACCGATACTGTGGTAACAAATATCTGTTGGCTAGTAATGTATATAATGTAAGACCAAACCTTGTGATGACTGGCATCCATTTGTTTGATGGTGATTGATGTTACTGAACGTTCTTAATAAAGGTTATTGTCTGTGCTGCCCCTCTCCTGTTAAACAACTCTAGTTCCCCTTTTAATGATGGAACTGGAAAGAGAGGCCTCAACAAATGTTAACCAAGTACTCTCATAGCTCATTAGCGCCCTTATGGCACTCTATTTAGTCGAATTTGAGATTTGGTTCTAACCAGTGACTATCAAAAGCCCTCACATTTTAGCTCTTGTATAATCCTGTAAGTGGCTGCACTATGTGGCAACACCAAAAAGGTAGTTTTAAATGACTACTCCACTGTATGGTTGAGACAAGCTTCTTGAATGATCTGATCAGATCGTCATCTTGTGGTCCTCTGTTTTGCAATGGTGGATTTAAATATAAGTTCCCATGGAGAAAGGCTTAAAAAAGCAACTCTTGGTAGTCTTCGGCATTAGTCACTAACCATTGATCAAAAGGGACTTCCAGTTTTACTGTACTTTTCAACCTCATTCATCAATTTGCTCATTGAATAGATTTTTCCTTTTCTCTGCTGTAGTAGTGGGAGCAACTCTCACACGGGATACACTGTTTTATTTAAAGTTATCACATCTTGATGTGACCTTACTTTTGTGTCAAAAGACGATGTGTCCTTCCTTTAACTGTTTTCTTGTTTTGGGCAGATCAAATTAGATTTGTTCTTTATTGTCAAAAGACTATTTCTGTGTTTCACCTATACTTCATAAGTTTTTTAATCTCGGTACTCTTCCCATTTGTCATCGTGTTTTTTTCTGTTTGTTATACCTAACTCGTTTTAGCATACAGTCCTGGTAGTGTTTGAGTTGAATATTCGGAAACTCTCCTTAGTAAAAACAGTGCTTTTGTCTATCTGATTCCAAATACTGGATGCGATGGAATATTTCTGAGCATCCATAGTAAACACCATTACACTTTCAGAATAAGACTTATCAAACTCTTATGCACAGATCGTACAAACCAGAATCTTTCATGCAAGTGTTATTTTTTCATACGAAATATTTGATAAGCTTGCATTCGATGTTTCAGCGTCTTTTCTAACCTACTCATTGCTTTATGAAATTTAATATATGACGTTTGGGTTGTTGCATAACATTAATATCGTGTTAATTATTCTCAAGTATTTTACATTTATTAACATCATACGCTAATGGTTTTTCGTTTGTTTGTGGCACGAATATTTGTGTAAGGAGTTTTTTTTATTCATGTCTATTTTTTTTGTTCATTAGGCGTATGGATATAGATCAAAAGCGCTTTAGTGCCTAACTTTTCAATTTTGGAATTTGTCAGCTGGAGACCCGAGAAACGGCTGAGTCTGGTGAGTACTTGGATGGGTGATCATCAAGAAACGAGTGCCAGTGCCAGTCCACTGAAAATGGGAAATCTTGTAGCTAGAATTCATTCTTACAATAATTACAGAAAAAAGTATAACGCCTTTTCGAGCTAAAATCATCAATGGGTAAGAAATACATTTGTCCTCATATACACACACACACGCACACACACACATACACACAAACACACACACACACACATATATATATATATATATATATATATATATATATATAAATATATATATATATATATATATATATATATATATATATATATATATATATATATATATATATATATATGTGTGTGTGTGTGTGTGTGTGTGTGTGTATGAGGACATATGTATTTCTTACCCATTGATGATTTTAGCTCGAAAAGGCGTTAGACTTTATTCTGTAATTATTGTAAGAATGCCATGTGTAATTTATTATGTCTTGTATTTGTATTTTAGCGCTTTTAATGTTAATTTTATTGTTTTTTATCTTTATAGCTTGAAAATTAAACCTTTGTGTTTTGAAGCGATGCAATAAATATATTTTATGGACCACCTGAGATGTACTTTATCCTTCAACCGTCTTTTATTGTTCGAGTTACCAGAAACCACCACATCTTAGAACGTTATATATATATATTTATATATATATATATATATATATATATATATATATATATATATATATATATATATATATATATACTGTATATATATAAATATATATATATATATATATATATATATATATATATATATATATATATATATATATATATATATATTTATATTTATATTTATATTGCAAGGATAATCCCATTCTGATTTAGTAGAGCATTGGAAAAGTGTGCGTTTACAGCACATGAACACGAGAACTACGCCTCTGAATGTGTGATCAGTATATGAGTTGCAGTATTCACTACCAGTTTTCTTATACCGCCTGAACATGCTAGGTCGATTAACCTTAAGAAATGGTATGAACAACGTTTACCATTGTTTTCAAGCGACCTCAGGTTCCGTGCGAGCGCTCTATTAAGAATGCATATGCTTAATTGAAAGACCCATCTTAATTTCTCCCTTGCCCTCTTATAGAATGAAGTCAAGAACTTTTTAGCAGACTCTTCCTTACCAAGTTGACTCGTGTGGAATGAATTCAGGGTTTTCTCAAAATTCTCCCTCACCAAATCGACTTGTCCCAATGTAGTCAACGTTTCTTTTTCAGCTTTTTCCTTATCAAGTCGACTCCTATGAAATGAAGTCACGTTTTCTCCTTTCAGAGTCTCCCTCACCAAGTCGACTCCCGTCAAGTGAAGCCAAGTTTTTTCTTTCAGATTCCTCCTCATCAAGTCGACTCCTGTCAAATGAAGCCAAGTTTATTCTTTCAGATTCCTCCTCACCAAGTCGACTCCTGTCAAATGAAGTCAAGTTTTTACTTTCAGATTCTCCCTCACCAAGTCGACTCCTGCCAAATGAAGTCAAGTTTTTACTTTCAGATTCCTCCTCACCAAATCGACTCCTGCCAAATGAAGTCAAGTTTTTTCTTTCAGATTCTCCCTCACCAAGTCGACTCCTGTCAAATGAAGCCAAGTTTTTTCTTTCAGATTCCTCCTCACCAAGTCGGCTCCTGTCAAATGAAGCCAAGTTTATACTTTCAGATTCTCCCTCACCAAGTCGACTCCTGCCAAATGAAGCCAAGTTTTTACTTTCAGATTCCTCCTCACCAAATCGACTCCTGTCAAATGAAGTCAAGTTTTTTCTTTCAGATTCTCCCTCACCAAGTCGACTGCTGCCAAATGAAGTCAAGTTTTTACTTTCAGATTCCTCCTCACCAAATCGACTCCTGCCAAATGAAGTCAAGTTTTTACTTTCAGATTCCTCCTCACCAAATCGACTCCTGCCAAATGAAGTCAAGTTTTTTCTTTCAGATTCTCCCTCACCAAGTCGACTCCTGTCAAATGAAGTCAAGTTTTTTCTTTCAGATTCCTCCTCACCAAGTCGACTCCTGTCAAATGAAGCCAAGTTTTTTCTTTCAGATTCTCCCTCACCAAGTCGACTCCTGCCAAATGAAGTCAAGTTTTTTCTTTCAGATTCTCCCTCACCAAGTCGACCCCTGTAAAATGAAGCCAAGTTTTTTCTTTCAGATTCTCCCTCACCAAGTCGACTCCTGCAAAATGAAGTCAAGTTTTTACTTTCAGATTCCTCCTCACCAAATCGACTCCTGCCAAATGAAGTCAAGTTTTTTCTTTCAGATTCTCCCTCACCAAGTCGACTCCTGCAAAATGAAGTCAAGTTTTTACTTTCAGATTCCTCCTCACCAAATCGACTCCTGCCAAATGAAGTCAAGTTTTTTCTTTCAGATTCTCCCTCACCAAGTCGACTCCTGTCAAATGAAGCCAAGTTTTTTCTTTCAGATTCCTCCTCACCAAGTCGACTCCTGTCAAATGAAGTCAAGTTTTTACTTTCAGATTCTCCCTCACCAAGTCGAGTCCTGCCAAATGAAGTCAAGTTTTTACTTTCAGATTCCTCCTCACCAAATCGACTCCTGCCAAATGAAGTAAAGTTTTTTCTTTCAGAATCTCCCTCATTAAGTCGACTCCTGCCCAATAAAGTCAAGGCTTTTTCTTTCAGATTCTCCCTGCAAAAGAAAGCTGGCTTTGTCTGTCCATCCGCACTTTTTCTGTCTGCCCCCAGATCTTAAAACCTACCGAGGCTAGAGGGCTACAAATTGGTATATTGTTTATCCACCCTCTATTCATCAAACATACCAAATTGCAGCCCTCTAGCCTCAGTAGTTCTTATTTTATTTAAGGTTAAAGTTAGCCACAATTGTGTGTTTGGCAACGATGTAGGACAGGCCACCACCAGGCCGTGGTTAAAGTTTCTTGGGCTGCGCGCTCATACAGCATTATACCGTGATCACCGAAAGATAGATCTATTTTCTTTAGCTTTAATTTTACACTGTACAGAAAACTCGATTGCACCGAAGAAACTTCGGCGCATTTTTTACTTGTTTTATCTAGATTTTACCTGACCAAGTCGACTCGTACTAAATGAAATCAAAGCCTGTCGACTGGTGCCAAACGAAGTCATAGTTTTTTACAAATTCTTCCTCAACAATTCGACTCGTGCTAAATGAAGTCAAGGTTTTTTTCCTTTCAGATTCTCCCTTACCGAGTCGACCGAGCCAAATGAAGTCGAGGTTTTTTACTGATTCTCCCTCAACAAGTAGACTCATGCTAAATGAAGTCGAGGTTTTCTCCAGATTCTCGCTTATGAAGTTGAATAAAGTTACTTGAAGTCAAGGTTTTTTACAGATTCTCCGTCACCAATTCAACTCGTGGTTTTTTTTCTAGATTTTCCCTCATCAAGGCAACTCGTACTAACTAAACTCGTTAAACAACCCCCAAAATATACTCGTACCTCGTACGGTGGAATGTGACATCTCTCTCTATCCCCTCAATGCACCACCATTCGACCCCTTTTCCCTACCTTCTGTCCAATTGGCTCCGCATTCCCTTCTGACTCCCTGAACTCGTCCTCGGCCAGCGGCACTGAGCCCTCCCGCACCCCCTGCCACCCACGAAACCATTCCCCAACCCCCCACCCCAAACACGTGCCATGCCTACGGAATGGCCAGTCTGCAGCGCACGAAAAACAAACACTGGTGGGGCACCGCCTCCGCTGTCAGTTGCAGGTCGGAAGTAATTAAGTCTGAGCTGTAAATACCTTAGGCGGAATGACTCCGTAGGGAAATCACGGGGGCACCCTGTAAGAAATCGATTGAGGCTAAATCACTTGCCATTTGTATACGCTAACTCCTTTACTGTGCTGGTGAGGCTCTCCGGCCTCGCGCCTCTTGCTTGCGTTCTGCCAGGGCTTCTTCTCCCGCGCTGACCTTTCAGAGAATTAATGGGTTTCTGCACGCAGTGTTTGCGTTTATGTTTTAAATCTACTTTTAATTGTTAATCTTCAAATAATTTAGGTTCGAGTTTATTTCGTTTTTCCATATTAACATTTAGTTATGGCTCATGCTTCTGTTGAATCTGTAAGCAAAATAAGTACTGTAATAACGTGAGAGATTAAGCATATCATCAGAATCAAAATGCTTCTCTTTAATATAAAACATTGATGTTATATGATTAAAAATTTGTTTACTGCATTCATCGTCCAACTACGCGTAATGTGAAAAAGGTAACGGAAAACACTACCCTTCCCTCTTCTCCTTTCTCACTGTTTTGCTTCTTATTCCCTATCCCACTATTTTGCCTCTTACTCCCTTCCCCACTATTCTGCGTCTTATCCCCTTTCCTACTGTTGTGCTTCTTATTTCCCTCTCTTATCAGCACTGCATCCCGGCAGGAGATAAAATCTGCCATTTCTGGACTCCCAATTGCACTTCGCCCAGATCTTATCCCGAGATCTTCAAAGGGGATGGACGCGTTTGTGATGAAATTCTTGCACTTGGTGGAGAAATGAAGTGGAGCGGAATAGATGATAAAGCTCTCGTGAGAATGAGCCACTTTTCAACAAAGACTCCTTTATTGTGTCTTTAAGTGTCCGGAAAGAGATCAGCGCTTTCATGGGAACACAGACGTTTGCAGCTGGAAAATTACCTGTTGCTGGAGATGAATAGACTGAACCCGAGTGAAAAGTGTCATGAAAGGATTTCAACGTCAAATGAGTTGCGTGATTGTAACCCAAATGTAGTACGCATTTAAATTCTAAATACATTCTTGTGAAATGAATTACGTGCCTATGGATATTTCTGAAAGAAAATGGCTTTTTTTAAATTCTTTTAATGAGCTTAATGCAAACGAAATCGCTGCCATAGATATTTAAGACTAATTCATGAAGAGGTTACGAGCGTGATTGTATATACACAATCTATTTCTCAGACAGATTCATTCTAAATAAATATTGTTTCCTTTGCAGTTTGCAAGTAACAACAACAATGTTGTGCACAATAAATATGTGAATGACTATGCTAAGTGAAAGAGAAAAGACCTGAAAAGTATTTGAATATTTATTTTTCTGTAGGATAAAGAGTTTCGAGATCAGTAAGCGGATTTTCATTACCAACTTGTCAGTATTACTGACAACTAACAGTAAATTTATTTAGCTTTGTCAAGAAATATATATTTATATTTTTTAAATAACGAGATTAATACTACTGGCTTCTGTAGTAAAGGAAGCTTTTAAAATACAATGACGCAGATTCTTAGCCACACCCACTGTCTCTCTCTCTCTCTCTCTCTCTCTCTCTCTCTCTCTCTCTCTCTCTCTCTCTCTCTCTCTCTCTCTCTTCCAGCACTCTTTTAATTCCTTTCAATCCCAATTCAGTCTTTTACCCTCTCTGTCTCTACTTTGTATGCAGTCTAACACATCTCTCATCTCCCCTTTTGTTCCTCGTTAACATATTCTTTTCCATTTCGTCTTTAAATAATTCTTCCGTTTCATCTTTAAATAATTTTCATCCCTTTGTCTCTCCGAAAATAATTCTGGATGTTATCCATTCTATAAGTTTTCATTATATCCTTTAGCTTCTTCTTCTTCTTCTCCTTCTTCTTATTTCTAAACGTTGCCCTATCTATCTATCAGTGTTACACCAGAAAATCGAGAGAGAGAAACTTTGTGAGGAAAATTTGTGTTAATTTGAATATTATCCATTCTGTAATATTCTTCTTCTTCTTCTTTTCTCTGAACGTTGCTCTGTCTATCAGCGTTACACCAGAGAACAGAGAGAGAGAAACTTTGAGCAGAAAATTTGTGTTCACTTGAATATTATCCATACTGTAAATTTTCTTCTTCTTCTTCTTCTTCTTCTTCTTCTTCTTCTTCTTCTTCTTCTTCTTCTTCTTCTTCTTCTTCTTCTTTTCTAAACGTTGTCCTATCTATCTATCAAAGTTACACCAGAAAGTCGCGAGAGAAAAACTTTGAGCTGAAAATTTCTGTTAATTTGAATATCCATTCTGTAAATTTTCATAATATTCTTCTTCTTCTTCTCCTTCTTCTTACTTCTAAACGTTGCCCTATCTATCAGAGTTGCACCAGAAAGTCGCGAGAGAAAAACTTTGAGCGGAAAATTTGTGTTAATTATTCGGCCACCAAAGGAAAGGGCGATGGGAGGTCACAGCGCCTTTATGGAGACCTTATGAGGCCAGTGAAGCGGAGGTCGTTTCATCTGCCCTCGCATAATTGAAGAGATTATCCAACATGCTTTATAATAAAGCGCTTCTTGCTAATCCCCTGACGAAAGATAAAGGCCACTTTAATGAGAGGCTTTTGTCATGGGATAATGTTTATGTAATATTAATGAGTTTATGCTGAGACGATTTACTCAGTTTCGTATTGCATAACCACGTGTGTGTATAATATATATATATATATATACATACATATATATATATATATATATATATATATATATATATATATATATATATATATATATATATATATAATATATATACATATATATACATATATATATATATATATATAATATATATATATATATATATATATATATATATATATATATATATATATATATATATATATATATATATATATATATATATATATGTATGTATGTATGTATGTTAATGTTTTAACACTGATCCATTTCCACTAACAGGAGGTAGCTCCAAGGGGAAAAATACATTGATCACTGCAACATTCACACCTAAATCACCGATTCGTGGAGGGATACCTTTGCAGAATATTTCCGCAATATCAATATCTTGTTGCACCTACGCAGGAGATTCACAAACACCGTTTTAACTCCCTTACATATACTGGGGCTTTATCACCTATCTTATATGATCTGTCACTTCTCAGACGAGTCCCTTAATTTTTAATAGCTCTTTCATTTCACCTGTACTACCCTTTCTAGTCATCCTCTCTCTGAATACTTCCGAATGGTTACTCTTTTCATCAAT
>JANJGK010000018.1:40929959-40942459 GCA_039081455.1 Macrobrachium rosenbergii
CTGTGACCTATCCCTTACCTCTGCTCCAGAGTATCTTTACGTTGCTGCAAAATAGCCAATCTGTCTCTGTGTAATAAGTACTATTGTTGTCAGTGATGGAGAGTCCTTTCCCTTCTTCCATTTGTGTGCGTCTCCTTGCATTTTCTCTTTGGAAATCAGAATGCCTTTGTTTTCTCGATTCATTGACCGCTCCTTCCAGTTTGTTAATAATCTTCAGACTTCTTTTTCTTTCAGTTTTCCTTGACTTGTAATTAATCTTACATCTTTCAACGGTCAGGTCCCTTTGTTAATTCGTTCCCAGTTTTCCATGCGAAGCTACTGTCAGCTAGTTAAGGAAAATCGAATCCTCAATAGTCAGGCAGATTGGTGGAGAACTGTATGTAAGAAAGCACAAACGTTTCCCAGGTAAAATATCAACATACACGTCGTTTTAATTCAGTTATGTTAATCGATAATTGCAGCATCAAGTACATGATAAGTCATGCATGAATAAAGGTATTGCTTTACCCTACAAAGAAATTTGAAATTTAACACGCTACATTTATCCCTGCGAGTATTATCTGTCCATGAATATGCAACCGTTGTCCAAGCTCTCTATGGGAAGATTTTAATTCCCCCACGACAGAGGGAACAATATGCAAAACCCCTCGTTCTAATGAATACTTTTGATGTTTCCATTTCTACAGACGCATTTTCGAGGGAAAGCTCGATCCCCTAGGCGGAATATCCCTTACCCTCCAGCCCCATCCTTCCCTTTTACTTAGGATCGTTTGAGTTGACTCCAACACAGTCGTAAGTTTTAATTCCATCAGTGTTTTTCCCTGGTCCCCGTATGAAATTATCCTACCGGGACCGCAAACTTTTCCTTACATGGACCAAGTTCGCCTTCGCTAACGCCGGTCTCTCTAATAAGTACCGTCGCCATTCCCTGCTCTTTTTATCCGTTTTATTAAGGGAAAGGGTGCAAGCTGATTTCTCTCAAGACGCGAGGGTTAATGGGACGGAGGGAAAAGCAGGGGCGTTAGTCACGGAGGCATTAAGGAAGCCTGGCATTCCGAGATCGAGGACATTCTCTTTGCTCTATCTGGAAGGATATCCTCTTTCCAGGTCGTAAGAGGGCTTGGAAGTAGCGAGGGAGGGTGAGAGGAAAACGACCTTTGGGAATACTGCAAGGAGGAGGAGGAGGAGGAGGAGGAGGAGGAGGAGGAGGCGTTGTTGTTGAAGAAACGCCTGGAAACAGAGAATTCTTACGTTATCTTGCATCTGCTTTCATTAAAACCGAGAATGCGATGTCTGGCTTGACGAGGGCAATTTTTTTCCAGTGTTAATCCACTTTCATTTGAAATGGGAGGTGTCCATCTTTCCTGAGTGTTGGGCTTTGTGACAACGGGGCAAAAGAGAAGAGTAGAAGGAAGATATGGTCCAAAAGAATAAAACGATCATGAACGCAAGTATAATAAAAAAAAAGTAATGATACACCGTAAAAATATATATATTTCATACCAACAAAAAAACTTTGACCACCACAACAAGAGTAAGATAATGAATCTTTGATCGACCGAATCAAAAGACGGAGAGCCGGGTTTCGGGAGGGAGAAGGATAATGAATAATAACGTGAGACAAAACTTTGCCTTTTTCCACAAGTTTATTTTACAAAAATACAAAATACTCCATGAACAAGATAACAAGCTGAAGCATCTTCTTTTTTTTATCATTGATTCAAAATTACCCAAAAGAGAGAAGCAAAGATTTTACATCTTTTGGAAGCTGATCCGATAATTCACGATTGATTTAAAAAAAAAGGGAAAAAATTGGAAACTTAATATCTATGAATATTCATTGTGAATCGTGAAGTTCATAAAAGGGGAAAGAAAGAATTGTGCGCGAGAGAGTTAATAATAAACATCTACAATCATAAGAAGCCTAAAGCAATTTATGGAAATGGAATGTCAGTGATGTATTTCATCAAATTACGCTTACGTATACATTACTCGGAAGCATATATATATATATATATATATATATATATATATATATATATATATATATATATATATATATATATATATATATATATATACATATATATACATATATATACATATATATACATATATATATATATATATATATATATATATATATATATATATATATATATATATATATATATATATATATATATATATATATATATATATATATATTTACACACATATATATACATATATATATAGACTTACAAATATACAAATATATGCAATATTTACACAGATATATGTATGAACACATGTCTTAACACATATATGTGTGTGCCAGTTTGTCTGTGAGTGTAGTAGCAATATGTGAGTAATTAAGAAACCTGTTCAAGTGGGGAAAGACTTTTCCTTTTTAGCCTTATACAAAAATGCAGTTTGTTAAACCAGCTAAGAAAATGTTCCTTAGAATAAGAAGGATAAAAACGAAGCAGCCGTTAACTTGCCTTCACTTTTCCTTAGGTAATTTCTCTACTGATCACCATGACATGGAAATAACATTGTTCACGAAGAGGTTAATGACAAGAACACGACGTCCTCAGAGATGCTACAGAGATCTCTCAAAAAAAGAATTCACTTACAGATTACCTTTATAATTATCATTATTATCATTAGCATTACGTCCTCATCGACGAAGACGAAATCATACGAATGCCTAAGTCTAACCAGATTATTCTGAAGCATTTTTGTTCCTTAACAAAAAAAAAAAGAGAGATGGAGGTTATCACTAAAAAACAAGATCAAGACAATCACATTCTTAAAATTATTAGATGTCACTGGAACTACAAAATACCACCTGTTTGGCATGGCACTTGTTTCGACAAATTTACATTTAGCTTCTCACGTACGGGAGGCTCTTCACAAGCCGAGACTCTCTCTCTCTCTCTCTCTCTCTCTCTCTCTCTCTCTCTCTCTCTCTCTCTCGTGGTATGTTGAGTGGCTGTGTGATGATTAACGATGAACTGCAGCCTGTCGGCGATGAATAGAGGGTTTTCAGATGGATTGATGGTAAGCAGATGAGTTGGTTCTTATATGGCTCTCGTTGAAGTGTGTCAGACGTTGGTGGTGAAGCAGGGTAAAGGGGTGGGGTGGGCGGGGCTGTTTGTTGGAGTACCGGTGGGGATGGGCGTGTTTGTTGGAGGACCACAGGGGAGAGGATGCTTGTTGGAGGACTGGTGGGGAGGCGCTGTTTGTTGAAGGACCAGGGGTAGGGGATGTTTTTTGGAGGACCAGGGGTAGGGGCTGTTTGCTGGATAACCAGTGGGGAGGGGCTGTTTGTTGGAGGACTGATGGGGCTGTTTGTTGGAGGACCAGGTGAGGGGGACTGTTTGTTGATGACCGGTGGGAGGGGCTGTTTGTTGGGGGACTGGTGGAGAGGGCTGTTTGTTGGAGGACTGGTTGGAAGGGGCTCTTTGTTGTAGGACTGATGGGGCTGTTTGTTGGAGGACTAGGGGAGGGGGGGCTGTTTGTTGATGACCGGCGGGGAGGGGCTGTTTGTTGGAGGACTGGTGGGGAGGAGCTGTTTGTTGGAGGACTAGTGGTGAGGGGCTGTTTGTTGGAGAACCAATGGGAGGGGTCGTGTAGGATAATTCGAGGGAAACACGCTGCAACGATGATAAACGACAATGAAATCAACGGTCAGCTGACTCGTGAGATTCATGAAGCAAAACATGGTTCTCCAAACGACTTACAATAATTATCTTATGCCAGATATAAGAAATTATACTTTTATATTAAGATTATGCTTTATGTACAAGTCTTCAGTCACCGTCGCCACGCCTCGTCTCGCTGACAACGTCTAACGAGGAAAAACGGCGTCACAAGATAAAAACGATATAAGACAGGTTTTCCTAACAGTTTGTAACTACATTACAGAGTCGTTTTTTTTTATATAAAGGACTAAGACAGAGATACGAGAAAAAACCGACCTAAAATCGTCTTATTTACATTCACAACCGTATTCTCCAACATTATTTTCTTCCTGAATAAGATTAAGAAAACAAAAAGGCAAGAAGTCTCCACAATGTTTACATCTACTCTGTTTAAAACTACGCACATTTTCGCCACATCAGAGATGGAAATCTACATATTTCAAAAACAAAACTGATTTCTTTCCTTTCGCTTAATAACTTTGAAAATCGTATTTCCTTTGAGAGTCGTATTTCCTTCCACTAGTTTCGTTCAAATCCGTTTCATCATGTTTTCTCTAATTCTGTAAACAGTTTATCTTCCAGTTTCGTAGTTGATTTTTTCTTACTGAATCGATTCTTTACTCACAAAAGCACATCATAACTTTTTGTTTATTTTTCTAATAGGAGCCAATCTCAATTCGTTGAAGTTATTAATACCTTCCGCAAGTACTGGAGGTCGATGGAAACAGTATATAGGTTATTAATAGAGAAACCTTATGAATACGTCTGAATTTTCCGAGAACTCTATTTGTAAAAGCAGGAGACAAAAATCTAGAAATTTTCGTTTCCAAAATATTATCTGAAATAGATGTCTGGTAAATGGAATAGTGGATGCAATGGCAGGTTACCACCGAGGAAATATTCATTTACTCTGATACATTTTAGTTGGAATTTACTTATCTTCCGAATAAGTCTCGATGTGGCATTATATTATTGGTTTAGTGCCTCATAATCCAATTAATTCGACTATAAAAAAATCCATAACAACAATAAATAAAAATTATGAATTTTGCAATACACTTTATGTATGATGACATAATTTATTTGAAAAAGTACGCCAATATGATGACAGTAATAATTTCATCAGTGTTATAAACTGGAACATAATGATCTCATATTTAGTTTTAAAGAAGGAATTTGAGCATTATTTGGTTATCTCCTAATTAATATAATCAATAGCATTCAATTTAATTCTAATCATACAATACGTCTACCATTACAAGCAGGTTCACTGCTTTAAACACGTTAACCTTTGAAGCCGAAGAAACACGGCGTTCAAAGAAGACATATCGATCCAAATCCGAACCGTTCCTTTATAACTTTCGAGCGTCATAAAGTCACGAGCTCTTTTTCACTTACGAATCTTCTGCAGCCATAAATCATTTTCCACTTTCAAATATTCTACAGTCATCGAAGCTAGGAAACATTATCTCGGGGGCAGGAGAGGGATCTAAGGGGAAAAGAAAATACGCAGGAGAGTGCTCGATAACAGGAGCGTTCGTATACAGATCTCCAACATTTTCATTCTACCGAATATGCC
Source organism: Macrobrachium rosenbergii (assembly GCA_039081455.1). Classification (NCBI taxonomy): domain Eukaryota; kingdom Metazoa; phylum Arthropoda; class Malacostraca; order Decapoda; family Palaemonidae; genus Macrobrachium; species Macrobrachium rosenbergii. The sequence goes on from JANJGK010000018.1 coordinate 40,935,228, forward strand.
TTTGACTTATCGGCCATATGACGGAATCCCCGGGGCCAGGCATGTAAGGGCAGATAAGATATCGCGCCCAGTCTCTTCGTTCTCTCACACCTTCGGTGCGATCCGTGGAGGAATTATTATTTTTTTTTTTTCTTGTGAGCTCTGAATTGATTCTTTTCCATCTGTTAAAAGCAGAGGGTCGTCAGCGGCTTACAGCAAAAGCACTGACGACATATTGTGTTTATGTATATATGTATGTATGTATGCACGTGTATATATATATATATATATATATATATATATATATATATATATATATATATATATATATATATATATATATATATATATATATATATATATATATATATATATATATATATATATATATATATATATATATATATATATATATATAATATATATATATATATATATATATATATATATATATATATATATATATATATATATATATATATATATATATATATAATTATTTCTCTTATTTCTTTTTCTTCGCGTCCTTTAATTCCCTACAACCTGGTTTTTCACAGTTTTTGTTTTATTTCTACGGTTCAAACTAATTAAACCAATCATGTGTTAAAATGCCTTTGTAAAAATCTTCCGAAATCCTTAAACAACAGAAATAAATAATTCGGTAACATTAAGCAATTCGAGATTCAATCCGCCGCCGCCAAGATTTCCTTTCGGATGAAAAAAAAAAAAATTTCCCTTTCATATTTAACGACACTCGCAAAGTAAATGTCCCGGCAAAGTCAAACAAAAGGCTCGTTGTTTGCCCAGTGACTTTTCCTCCCGGAATAAAGGAAGGGGGGCGGGGGGAAACTATAAGAATTTTCTCCACCAAATGAAGCGAGTGGATTCCGGCCTTTATTAAATAAATAGCCTCTTTTGTGGCAGTTGTTAGGCAGTAGAGAGAGAGGCCTTCCCGGGAAAGCGTCTGCTTAGATGCTTTTATTAAGAGATGTCCACAAATATGAAGCCATCTGTTCCGGAGATGCTTTATGATTAGATGTTTTAGAAATTGTCCACGAATATGAATCTCTCTGTTCCCGAGATGTTTTGTGATTAGATGTTAAGGAAATTGTCCACAAATATGAATTTATCCATTCCCGAGGTGTTTTGTGATTAGATGTTTTAGGAATTTTCCAAAAATATTAATCTATTCCAGAGACGTTTTAGAAATGTTCCACAAGTATGAATCTATCTGTTCCAGAGATGTTTTATGATTAGATGTTTTAGTAATTTTTCACAAATATAAATCTATCTGTTCCCGACATGTTTTAGAAATGTTCCACAAATATGAATCTATCTATTCCCGAGATGTTTTATGATCAGATGTTTTAAAAACGTTCCACAAATATCAATCTATCCGTTCCCAAGATGTTTTATGATTAGATGTTTTAGAAATTGTCCACAAATATGAATCTATCTGTTCCCGAGATGTTTTATGATTAGATGTTTTAGAAATTGTCCACAAATATGAATCCATCTGTTCCGGAGATGTTTTATGATTAGATGTTTTAAAAATGTTCCACAAATATGAATCTATCTGTTCCCGAGATGTTTTAAAAATGTTGCACAAATATGAATCTATCTGTTCCCGAGATGTTTTATGATTAGATGTTTTAGAAATGTTCCACAAATATGAATCTACCTGTTCCCGAGATGTTTTATGATTAAATGTTTTAGAAATTTTCCACAAATATGAATCTATCTGTTCTCGAGATGTTTTATGATTAGATGTTTTAGAAATTGTCCAAAAATATGAATCTATGTGTTCCCCGAGATGTTTTATGAGTAGATGTTTTATAAATTGTCCACAAAATATGAATCTGTCTGTTCCGAGATGTTTTAGAAATGTTCCACAAATATGAATCTATCTGTTCCCGAGATGTTTTATGATTAGATGTTTTAGAAATTGTCCACAAATATGAATCTATCGATTCCCGAGATGTTTTAGATTCCACAAATATGAATCTATCTGTTCCGAGATGTTTTATGATTAGATGTTTTAGAAATTATCTGCAAATAGGAATCTATCTGTTCCCGAGATGTTTTATGATTGGATTTTTAGGAATCTTCGACAAATATGAATCTATCTATTCCCGAGATGTTTTATGATTAGATGTTTTAGGAACCTTCCACAAATATGAATCTATCTGTTCCCGAGATGTTTTATAATTAGATGTTTTGGGAATTTTCCACAAATATGAATCTATCTGTTCCCGAGATGTTTTAGAAATTATCTGCAAATAGGAATGTATCTGTTCCCGAGATGTTTTACGATTAGAAGTTTTAGGAATTTCCCACAAATATGAATCTATCTGTTCCCGAGATGTTTTATGATTAGATGTTTTAGGAATCTTCGAGAAATATGAATCTATCTGTTCCCGAGATGTTTTATGATTAGATGTTTTAGGAATTTTCTACAACTATGAATCTATCTGTTCCCAAGATGTTTTATGATCAGATGTTTTAGAAATTGTCTACAAATAGGAATCTATCTGTTCCCGAGATGTTTTAGAAATGTTCCACAAATATGAATCTATCTGTTCCTGAGATATTTTATGATTAGATGTTTTAGAAATTGTCTACAAATAGGAATCTATCTGTTCCCGTGATGTTTTATGATTAGATGTTTCAGGAATCTTCCACAAATATGAATCTATCTGTTCCCGAGATATCTTATGATTAGATGTTTTAGAAATTGTCTACAAATAGGAATCTATCTGTTCCCGTGATGTTTTATGATTAGATGTTTCAGGAATCTTCCACAAATATGAATCTATATGTTCCCGAGATGTTTTATGATCAGATGTTTTAGAAATGTTCCACAAATATGAATCTATATGTTCCCGAGATATCTTATGATCAGATGTTTTAGAAATGTTCCACAAATATGAATCTATCTGTTCCCGAGATGTTTTATGATTAGATGTTTTAGGAATTTTCCACAAATATGGATCTATTAGTTCCCGAGATGTTTTATGATTAGATGTTTTAGAAATTGCCCACAAATATGAATCTATCTATTCCCGAGATGTTTTAGAAATGTTCCACATGTTTTATGATTCGATGTTTTAGAAATTTTCCACAAATATGAATCTATCTTTTCCCGAGATGTTTTATGATTAGATGTTTTAGAAATTTTCCCGAAATGTTTTATGATTACATGTTTTAGAAACTGTCCAGAAATATGAATCTACCTATTCCCGAGATGTTTTAGAAATGTTCCACAAATAGGAATCTATCTGTTCCCGAGATGTTTAAAGATTAGATGTTTTAGAAATTTTTCACAAATATGAATCTCTCTGTTCCCGAGATGTTTTATGACATGTTGTTGCATTATTAATACATAAATTCGCCTTTTTCCAAATGTATGACGTTGGATAAATTAATAATTTAACGACCGTTCTAGATGGATGTAAGGGTGTTAATATTATTTTCAAGACTTTCGTTTAACTTAACTGAAGCGAAAAAGTTAGCTTTCTTTTGTTATAGTGTTGATAATCAAATCAATTCAGAAAGCTCATAATTCAAACCACATGTCAGATTCCTCATTGTCTATGCGCTTAGGCAAAAGGTGACTCCCTCCGAGTAATAAGACTATATTAGTCAATTCCTCCCGGAACTGAGACATTATTCCAGCCTTCCAGAACGTGACATTTCCACAGTTTTCCGCCAAAGACCAGAACCCTCCACAATTGAACCAGCCACAATACTCAGATACGGTTCCAAAGCCCTCACTTACAACATAATCAAAGCCACATTCCTTCTCCGGGCTGATGGGCTCCCACTGACGACTCCCCCGTCGGGTAGTCTAATCTTCTTCGCCGACCTTATTCAGGACCTTAGACCTTCGTGACCGGGACTTTCCTGACGGTGGAGTACGAGTGGTAGATGTAGTCGTCCGCCATGATGTGCCTGGTGGCTGCGGAGTGATCATCCGGAGGCCAAGGAGCCAGAGGTCCCGGGGGCCATCCCCTGCCGAGCTTATCCCTCTGGCGTCGTCGGCGATATCTGTTGAGAGGAGATAAGAGTCATTCATCCGGGAATAATGGAAAGAAGATTACTTCGGGGCAACGGTACACAAGAAACCGGCCCAGCTGCTCTGGCCGGGGGGGGGGGGTTTACTCTTTGCACCGTTGTTATTGGATGATAGTGACAGAAATGAGAGACGGAGCGGTACACGGGACTTGAAATGTTTTTGTGCAATGTTATCAGATGTACTCAGAATGCAGAGATCATAATCCCTAGCTAAAGCATATTGTTAAATTCCTAGCTAAAAAATATTGTTTCATTCTGATTTTATACATTCGAAGGCATCAAATTCTGTGAAGGCTTACACCTTCGCACCATTGTTATTAAATAATAAGTGGCAAAAATGAGAAAAAGAGCGGTTCAGGAGTTTGGAGGGCTGGAAAGGAAAAGCTTGAGTGCATTATTATTGGATGTGCTGAAAATGGCAAAATCTTAATCCCCCACTAAAGCATATTTCTTCAGTTTAGGTTTAAAGTTTCAAATACACCAGATTCTGTGGAGGTTTACAACTTCGCACTCACACACAAGTGCACAAGTGTGTATATAAGACTGTTTCTGTGTGTGAAGGCAACACGCTTGCTACACAGTTGAACGGTCAATGAGCAAGGTTAAGCAACTGCAGGGCGTAGGGTGAACAGCCGCATCCCGGTATATGAAGTTAGGAAAGGTAACTTTCTGACGCCAACTCCATAATAGTGAAAAAACTTATTATACACACACACACACACACACACACACACAAACACACACATATATATATATATATATATATATATATATATATATATATATATATATGTATGTGTGTGTGTGTGTATACATATACATTTATATATATATATATATATATATATATATATATATATATATATATATATATATATATATATATATATGTATATAATATATATATATATATATATATATATATATATATATATATATATATATATATATATATATATATATATATATATATATATATATATATATATATATATATATATACATTGCTCTTGTATTTTTAGATAGCGCAACCGTTTTCCTCATCTTTTTCGCCTTTCTATTGAGCATTTCTTGGCATCGGTTGTCACTTATTTTAAAAGACTCCCTCTTTTCAAAGGCGGGACCTTCTTTAGAGGTCATGGAACGGAGCTTCAACCTTGTGCCAAAATTCAACGTTCTGAAAACTGTAAAAATTCTAATAAAACGTTCTGAAGATTATTTTTAAGAATCTTGTAAAACTTTCAGAAAATTCTAATAAAAAATTCTAATATGACTCTGAAAATTCTAAAATAAATAAATATAGTAACACTTTCTGAAAATTCTAATAAAAAATTCTAAGAAAATTTTCTGAACACTGTAAAAAAATAATTCTGGTAAAACTGTGTGAAAATAAAAGAAAATAATTCTAATAAAACTTTCTGAAAATTCTAGTGAAAAAATTCTAATAAAGCTTTCTGAAAATTCGAATAAAATAATTCAAGTAAAACTTTCTGAAAATTTTAATAAAAAAAATAAAAATCTGGTGAAAGTGGCTGTGAGTTAAATTAGGCTCAAGAAACAAAAATATTAAAAATAGTATTAAAAGAAGATGAATGACTGTGTTTAGGAGTTTCGTAGCAGTGTTTCGTATTAGGAAAATCAGGATTCACAAATAATTCAGTAAGACTAGTAACATCAAACACTGTCTCTTTCATTCCAAACCTTCTGTGCTAATATAACTGAGCTAACAGACAAACAGATTCGTGTAAATCAGAAAAAAATATACAAAAATAGTATAAAAAAAAGACACAAAATCATACCACCTTTCCTTAATACAGGTATTCCCAAGCATGAACCGAGCTAACAGATACAGAGGTTCAGGTAAATCAGAAAAAACTACTCAAAAAAGGGTAAAAAACAAAGAAATAAAAAAAAACATACCACCTTTCCCTAATACAGGTATTCCAAGCATGAACCGAGCTAATAGATAAATAGGTTCATGTAAATTAGACAATATATATATATATATATATATATATATATATATATATATATATATATATATATATATATATATATATATATATATATATATATATATATATATATATATATATATATATATATATAAAGGAGTACAAAAACAATGAAATGAAAAAAAAAAACATACCACCTTTCCATAATACAGGTATTCGAAGCATGAACCCAGCTGATAGAACAGGGGTTCATGTAAATCAGATAAAAAAAATATACAAAAGAAACATGAAAAAAATGAAATAAAAAAAATACCACATTTCCTTGATGCTGGTATTCCCAAGCATGAACCGAGCTTATAGATACAGAGGTTCTTGTAAATTAGAACAAAAAAATATATATACAAAAGAAGTAAATAAAAACAACGAAATAATAAAAAACATACCACCTTTCCTTAATGCAGGAATTGCCAAGCACGAACCGAGCTGATAGAACAGATGTTCAAGTAAATCAGATAAAAAAAAATATACAAAAGAAACATAAAAACAATGAAATAAAAAAAAACATACCACATTTCCTTAACACAGGTATTCCCAAGCATGACCAGAGCCAATAGGTATAGAGGTTCATGCAAATTAGACAAAAAAATATAGATATATATAAAAGAAGTACAAAAAACAACTAAATAAACAAACATACCACCTTTCCTTAGTACATGTATTCCCAAGCATGAACCAAGCTAATAAATACAGAGGTTCATGTAAATCAGATAAAAAAAAATATAGAAAAGAATCATAAAAAAATGAAAAAAAAAAAACATACCACCTTTCCTTACTACAGGTATTCCCAAGCATGAACCATCCTAATAGATTCAGAGGTTCATGTAAATCAGATAAAAAAAATATGGAAAAGATTCATAAAAAAATGAAATAAAAAACATACCACATTTCCTTAACACAGGTATTCCCAAGTATGCAGATCGCCGTTTGAACACTGACATAGTATGCTCGTATCCGTAATGCGACTGACTATAGCATTAAATCGGAGAAATAATATCCCCTTTGGCGGTGGTCACGGCTAACATTAGAATATGAAACATGGCTCTGATGAGCGGATAGCGTGCCTTTAAGTCGAACTTCTTCTTCTTTCTTTCTCTCATGAAACTCCTCTTCATTGGTCTGACGCATGAGAGAATAGTGAAAATAGCTCGGGAGGTTTCTTAAATA
>JANJGK010000018.1:40947459-40951930 GCA_039081455.1 Macrobrachium rosenbergii
TTGGCATTTTCTGCATTATTTTCATTCCCTCTCATCCCCTTCCCACGAGCCTTCCCCGGAGGAACCATCCCGAGCGTTCCCCGCCTTTGAGAGGGGACGGACGCACAATGCCTTGTAAGGAAACTCATGTTTGCGGCGCGCCCCCAAATTAAAATAGCCTTTTACCGGCCTTAATTTGAGGGTAGGCGGTGAGTAATGTCGATTCAGCCCGCGAATTAGAAGGCCCTCCGGATTCTGAGGAAACGCCGCCAACTTATTTTCGTTTAAGGTAATGGATAGGTCCAATGTTCAAGGGTGATTACTTTTCCCTCGTAACAAAATGGATAGCTTAATTTGCGTGATTAAGCGTGTTTTCATTACATTTCGCATATTCGCAGTCGCAAACACACACACGCACACACACGCATATATATATATATATATATATATATATATATATATATATATATGTGTGTGTGTGTGTGTGTGTGTGTGTGTGTGTGTATATATATATATATATATATATATATATATATATATATATATATATATATATATATATATATATATATATAAATATATATATATATATATATATATATATATATATATATATATATATATATATATATATATATATATATATATATATATATATATATACACATATACATACACACACACACACACACACACACATATATATATATATATATATATATATATATATATATATATATATATATATATATATATATATCCAAAGCGATTACCTCAGGAAATTAACAGGCAGAATTTCAGTGCCAAGCGCTTGCACGTTTATTCCCGCAGCGTGAATAGACGCGAAAGTGCTTGGGACTTGAATTACGCCTATTATTTTCCCGTGGCATTCCCTCCCACTGAAACGTAACTATTACTTTTCTTCACATTCAGTTATAGGTGTATCGGTAACTTCTTATAACTTTTTAAAGGACGAATATTAAAAAAGAAAAAGTATGCTTCGTTAATTTAAGTTGTCGTAAGACTTCCGATTACTGAATCGTGGTTCATTTTTCTATGTTATGGCCTCTGCTGTTTACACAAAAGACCCGTGTGATATTGTAATAACTCCGATAATAAATAATAATAAAAAATAATCTCATTGACCCATGATACGGAAGAATTTCTTAATCATTAAATTTTTATTTTTGCATCGATTTAAGATTAATTATTAGTGAAGAAATGTTAACTCATTCTTTGGTGAAATAATGGTTAATGTACAGTTTAGATATAAAGACATTTTTCGGAACACGATATCACCTGACCAAAGTAAAAACAATTAGTCTTATTACACAGTGGCTTTAACAGTGTGTGTGATGCAAAGTAATAAAGAAACTAAACAAGTAAAAAATGCGCCGAAGTTTCTTCGGCGCAATCGAGTTTTCTGTACAGCCGCTACAGCGTATAATCAAGGCTACCGAAAATAGACCTATCTTTCGGTGGTCTCGGTATAATGCTGTATGAGCCGCGGCCTATGAAACTTTAACCACGGTTGGGTGGTGGCCTATCCTATATCATTGCCAGAAGCAAGATCATGGCTAACTTGACCCTTAAATAAAATAAAAACTACTGAGGCTAGAGGGCTGCAATTTGGTATGTTTGATGATTGGAGGGTGGATGATCAGCATACCAATTTGCAGCCCTCTAGCCTCAGTAGTTTTTAAGATCTGAGGGCGGACAGAAAAAATTGGACAGACAAACAAAGCCGGCACAATACTTTTCTTTTACAGAAAACTAAAAGAAAAACAAAAGGCAATAGAAAAAAATAGGAATCGTAGTGAACCATTATCTAAAGTTCATCAAATTCCGTTTAATAATTTTTGGGGCTCATCTGTAATCACTTAACAAAAGTACGACGAACAAAAGAAAGATAAATTAATACAATAGTCTGGGAGAGGAAGACAATCTTACTTAAAAAGTGTTAGTTGAAGGAAACAAAATTGTTGGAAGTTACGATAGAAAGTCTTCATTAAGAAACTATTTTACCTCCTTTTTCTTCTTGAATTTCAATATTCTTTGTTGCTCGTGCATTCACAATACTAGGCAGGTGCCACGTATATGGCATATACTTGAAGTGTGTGTGTGTGTGTGTGTGTGTGTGTGTGTGTGTATATATATATATATATATATATATATATATATATATATATATATATACTGTATATATATGTATATATATATATATATATATATATATATATATATATATATATATTTATATATATATATATATATATATATATATATATATATATATATATATATATATATATATTTATATATATATATATATATATATATATATATATATATATATATATATATATATATATATATATATATATATATGATATCTGAGTTGCTTGGTACATATACAACGCTATGTTTAAAAGAAGGCCGCATGTGTGTTTATTATCTTTCATTATTGAGGATCTCTCAGTGAGTATCTGCAACAACAAACCCAGTTTCTTATGTACCTATTCACAAACCGGATACTCCTAAAACCTTGAGAAAATTCTCACTTTAAATTCAAGTTGATATGACGCTTCGTCTCCTTGCCTTATCTTAGACATTTACTTTAAACGTTTAATCCCCAGAACCTGTAAAAAGGACAAATTTAGATTTATAAAATGTTATCAAAAGAAACCAACAAACAACCTATTTCAGGCGAAAATCTCCGTTTAGACAGATTTTCCCCTCCGAAAAGTTTCATGGGTCCTTCCACTCAAGTGACACCGTCTTCCTCCTCGGGAAAGAGACTCAGTGTTTACACGTCCACATTCCGACGGTGTGACTGATCGCTTGTGTGCATGTTTTCGTACAAACACTTGTAGCCATCAGCTTTAACGACCGGTCCTACGTCAGGTAAATAACTAATTAGAGAGAACGCACTGCCTTTGATATTCCTTTCCCGACGGCTCATTCCGAAGTCGTAATTACTATAATTCCCTCCGCGAACTCGACCAAACAAACATGCTATACTTGGCACTAGGAAATTCGATAATAGCAGCAACAGAATTCTTTTGTATTTCCGCACGTAAGAAAAAGGACGAGGAGACGGTAAAAAAAAAGAAAAAAAACTACTCGTTTACGGCAATGCTTTTCATTTCCCCTGAAAAAAAAAAACATTGAATACTTTTGCTCAAAATGTTATAAAAAAAATATATATATATAAAATTCACGCCTGTGTCTCCTGACCGCCTAACCCTGTCTCCAGCCATCTCTATTAAAGGAATTCCATGTAACAATAATACTAATTTTGTAGAGCATCAGCAATCCGGGACGATCATATCCGTAACACCAGCTGTATGCAAAGGTAGCATTATCTCTCGCAATTAACGTTAATTAGTGCCATTAAGAGACGTGTTTCCGAGTGCAGGGAACTGAGCCGACGACGGGTAATGGTGAGTGACATGATCTCTGTTGACGGGTCTCGAGTGCTTCGGAACACAAACTCAAATGTTTCGAAGCGTCACGAAACAGAGCTCAATCCACCTCGCTGAATTTGAAACCGATTTAGACGCTCTGGGGGGAAGATGGGTGGGGTATTGGTGGTTGTTGTTGTGGGGAGGGGGCCGGGGGGGAGCGTCCTGGAGGACTGGTTGCTGGGAGGAGGGGGGGGGAGGTTGAGCCAAGTATTCCAGAGAGAGAGAGAGAGAGAGAGAGAGAGAGAGAGAGAGAGAGACGGGCTGCAGGAAGGTGAAAGCAGGTCTTTATTACCGCTTTTTCTGGTAGGCCAAAATCGTCTGGTGTTTTTAAGCTATTTTTTTTCTCTTTCTTTTTCTTTTGTTAGAATGTTCTAACACAAGAGACGCATTTCCAAGAACAGATACACGCACGCATTTGTCTCTTTATTCACGCGATGGGGTACTTCTAATTATTTGTACATTTACAAAGACGTTTACACCCTCACAACACACACACACACACACATATATATATATATATATATATATATATATATATATATATATATATATATATATATATATATATATAAATATATATATATATATATATATATATATATATATATATATATATATATATATATATATATATATATATATATATATATATATATATATATAAAAGTGTCTCTGTGTCTGTCTGTATGTAGAGAGAGAGAGAGAGAGAGAGAGAGAGGGAAAGCTAGGGTAGGAGAAAGTATATGAGCTAACAGTCGTTGAATCAAATCAATGACCAGAATAGGCAATAGAAAAAAAGGAAAAAAAGAAAAAGAAAGGATGAAAAAGCGAAAGACAGCTCGCACCTGCCCCTCTCATCGTCCGGGGTCTTTCATGTCAAAAGCTGGTATGATTCAAAGACATTTATTTCTTGATCCTTTGGATCGCTCACGCAAAACCTCATTCCATTTCTGCTACATGAACTCTCCCTCTGCATTTCCTCTCTCTCTCTCTCTCTCTATATATATATTCGCAATATGTTCAAT
>JANJGK010000018.1:40952030-40959530 GCA_039081455.1 Macrobrachium rosenbergii
TATATATATGCGTGTGTGTGTGTGTGTGTGTATATGTGTGTGTGTGTATATATATATATATATATATATATATATATATATATATATATATATATATATATAGTATATATATAAATATATATATCTTACATAATATGTAAGATATATATAATTCGTCAGTTTTTTTTACCTAGAACAAACGAATTGTAAGATAAATTTTAAACGCAATACGGCTCGAAGATATTTTTTTTATATAAATCCTAACGGCACTCTTCCATAATATAAACCATGGTAGCCTCTTGATGTAAATATGGTCAGAAAATTATGCCCTTCATGAAATTATCCAAACTCCATTTTAATCTCATATCAGAGCAGCATCTTCCTCCACGCTCCTTGTTTCTTAATGGGCAATACGGTGTAACATCGCTCATTTTAAAAAGTAATTTGATGTCTCAAATTCCAAAGGGATATCAAATTATGAATTGTAAATTTCACTATCCACCTGAATGATTTACTACATCAGTAAATGGAAACATGAATAAAAAATTAGAACGAATATGATGTTAAGTCATTTGATACTAAAGGGATGTATTTTTTGATTGGCAAAATCAAATCATGTAAATATTTTCGATAACAATAAAAGATTAGTTTTCAGTGACAATTTGAAAGCACAACTAGACAAAATTGCGGAGGATTTTAGTACCTTATTGAAAAAAGGGGTTTTGTCTTCCTACCAGTGTAATAAAATAGAGGTAATAACACACTGAAGTAACAAAACAAGATACACTGAGCTAGGAAACTATTACGAGGGAATCTCTAATATATATATATATATATATATATATATATATATATATATATATATATATATATATATATATATATATATATATATATATATATATATATATATATATATATATATATATATATATATATATATATATTTTTTTTTTTTTTTTTTTTTTTTTTTAGGGTAACTCCAAGCATTAACAATACGGCTCTCAGCCAGTGTATTGGGATTAGGGAGCTTTCCCCATGCCCTTCTCCAGGTGGGCATCAGAAAGTAAGCTGAGTAAGCTGAGTATTAGTTCTCTAATTCACAGCTTTGGGCATAAGAGTAACAGTGGATTTTTCTGGCAACGGAATTGATATGTCTTCATCCCCTTACCACGCACACATACAAACACACAAACACAACCCCCCCTACACACACACTCACACACACACACACACACACACACACACACACACACACACATATACATATATATATATATATATATATATATATATATATATATATATATATATATATATATATATATATATATATATATATTGTGCGTGTGTATGTAGGGCGTATAGGCCTTCAAATAGAATTCATCACCAAAAACTAATAAACCAGCACTTTTATAACTGTCAAATTATTAAATAATAAATATGGTGTCCTTGTTTCACCATAGTGACCTGTATCATCAGAGGTCCCTTTTCACTGCAGAGAATTGGACCTATCCGCGAATTACTGGCGCATGAGTTGTAAAGATATAGATATGCCAAGAGGTCACTGAGTCTTTACTAAGGTTGTAAGGTTCATGAGGTTCGAATTCCCAGGCCATTTTTGTTGTCTACACTTCTCGCTGATTGACCAAGAGTCAAATTTAATCCCCCAAAGGATACGTAAACTTGTATTTCTTTTAAGTATCCACGTTAGTAAGCGTACAGCATAAACATTAATTGCGCCACCTTCAAGAAACACACAGAGCATAGGCACATCAACTCACGCTATAAGGTGCAAGCCATTGTTCCTCTGCCATTCCCAGGTGCAATATGCTTCGCCGCTCACAGACCTCTTTGTCTGGCTTATTCATTGCCCCTCGAGTTCTATCAACAGTACCTACCTCCATCTAGTATATTCTTGGACTGCGTCTTATTCCTTGACCGAAAACCTCTCCACTTTTACTCTGTGCATTACCTTTCCCAGTATTTCTTCATCTTTAATTCGCTTTCTAACATTCATTCTCGTTTTTGTGATCTTTGCAGTCTGCTCGACTTAAATCCGTTCATTCCATTTTTTCACAAATTCTGATCATATGAACAAACATTTGGAGGGAATTTTGTGTGAAATATTCTTTCATGGATGATCACATTTATCATAAGATATCTTTTCAATAACAGACATATAAAAAAATCTCCAAATGATCTAAGTTACCGAAACGAACAGAAATTCGATGAAAACCTTGGTTGGATTTACTCGGAGTAATTCTCTGAATACCTACCTGGGAAGCACCCTCATCCGTTTCACCTTTTCCCTCAACGCTTTGCGTATTTCTAGACAATCTACACAGTACCACCCATTTCTAGGTATATAATTAGTTTTCTTTGACGAGGGGCTCTTTCAAAAAAAAAAAAATAAAATAAAATGATAATTACCGGGCTCCCAAAAAACTAGTGCCTGCTATTAACTGGTCTTTATTCTCTGCTGCTCTTCCCAGTCTCTTTCCACTCAGATTCTAATTACAGTTTCCCCTCGTTCGCTGGCATTTTTGCCAAGTCTGGTGTACACCCCTGTTCCAAGGACCAGCAAGTATATGAGAGAACTTTGAAAGAATTCCAGTGATTCGCAACAAAAATAAATGCCTTGTTGAAAGGATCCTCCACATTCCCAGCTACGTCGAAGCAAATGCACCTCGCTCTCTCTCTCTCTCTCTCTCTCTCTCTCTGCTCTCTCTCTCTCTCTCTCTTCTCTCTCTCTCTCTCTCTCTCTATGTCGTATGGTGAAAATCTTGAAGAGTGATGGAAATCATTCTTTTTTAGTTGAACAATACATTTCGATAGGTCATTTCAAGGTGATGGGATGAACTAGGAAAATCAAAAGAATTATTTTTTTTTTTTACCTCAATATTGCATTTCGGTCAGTCATTTCAAGTGAATGGGAGGAATAAGGAAATGAAAAGAATTCTTTTTTACTTGAATAAAACATTTCGACAAGTCATTACAAGGTAGTGGGAGGAATAAGACAATAACAAAATTTCTTTTCTACTTAAATAAGACATTTCGAGAAGTCATGATAAGGTAACGGAAAGAATAAGGAAATGTTTTAGAAATTAAAGAAAATAAAAGCAAAACAAAGATAGCAACAGAAAATGAACATATTACACTAACAGGTTTTTTATTTTATTTTTTTTTTGTAAGCTAGTGGCAGTGCAGGGACGGAGCAGAACAGAATAGAATTTCATGGGCGAAATACCAGTTTTGCATCGCATCTTTTCCTTCGGTAAAAATGTCGGGGCCCAGATTCCCTCCTTTTACTATCATATAATCGAAGAGGTCTGTCCGCTCCTCCTCCTCCTCCTCCACCTCCTCCTCCTCCTCCTCCTCCTCCTCCTCCTTTCTCTTGGCAGAAGATGATGGAGCAGTGATGCGTGAAATCCTCCACAGCTTAAAGAAAGATCGGTTATAGCCTGACATACCATCTAGAGAATGAAATTCTTTCTCCCCCCCGCCCCCCCCCCCCCCAACAACCTCCCTCTCACCCGGTCCTTCTCCCACACCCTTCCTCGTCCCCCATCCCGTGCTAGCTCTCTCTCTCTCTCTCTCTCTCTCTCTCTCTCTCTCTCTCTCTCTCTCTCTCTCTCTCTCTGTTTCCTTGCTGAATTCTTTGTGTGTGTGTGTGTGTATTTTTAAAATTGCAAAAGGACCCTTTATTTAATGGAATTCAATCTACTAAATTCGTGACAACTTTGCTAATACGTTTCTTGATAAAATGTCTTCTCCTAACATGTTCACTTTCATACCCTATCCTTCCCCCATCCCGTAATCTCTCTCTCTCTCTCTCTCTCCTCTCCTCTCTCTCTCTCTCTCTCTCTCTCTCTCTCTCTCTCTCTCTCCTTGCGTGCTGAATTCTTAGGGCGTGTGTGTGTATTTTTTTTAATGGCGGAAGAAACCTTTATTTTCGTGGAATTAAATTTACCCAGTGACCGACAACTTTCCTAATACGTTTCTTTAAAAAATGTGTTTTATTAACATATGTAATTTTCTAATATTGCAAAAAGAAATACTCAGTTATATAGTGAAATAAATAGTACGTCAACGATTGCTTTCCGATCATGAAATGGTAGGCGGGAAAAAACAACTTAAAAACTAATATTAATGGAAACATTAGCAGATTATTACAACAAATGTTGAAAAAATAAACAAACAAAGAGATATCGATTCATTTCTCGAGTCATCACTTAATTACGAAGCTGTTTGACTTTAATTATAGAAGAGATATTCGCTATAAATGCTTCTGACAGGGCTAAACGTTTAGTACATAAATGTATCGAAATAAAGGTTAAATTACGATATCAAAACAGTATGTTGTTATTCGAAATGTCATGCATTATGTGGTTTACTTACTGAATGATATATTTTAATTAAAACCTTGCAAATTACAAAATATTAACACGTTTGTAGAGTCTACCATTTACTTAAGGGAAATAAACTCTGTGATGAATATAATGTTTTTTTAAATAATTAAAATTAAAAAAACCACATACGAATAACAGCCACACATACGTTACACTCAATTGCACTGCCAAGACAGTAAAACAACACACACACAGACACACACATATATATATATATACGTATATATGTTGTGTGTGTATGTGTGTACACACACACACATATAGATATATATATATATATATATATATATATATATATATATATATATATATTATATATATATAATATATATATTATATATATATATATATTATATATATATATATATATATATATATATATATATATATATATATATATATAATATATATATATATATATATATATATATATTATATATATATATATATATATATATATATATATATAATTGACTAACACCAATACCTTTCTCTGTATTGCCGGTGAACGATTCTTACATAACCTTACTGAAGATTTTCCTACCACAGCCAACGATGAAAGTGCAAACAATTGATCACACTGTGAACCCTTCCGTTGGTAGTTTTTTTTATTCTCATTATAATTCCCCTCTGAGACCCGAACATCAAATGTAAAATATAGTCATGTAGATAATAAAAACTAAGTTCTGTAAAAGAAAGTGGGATCATTAATAGTCATGACGTGTGGTTAACAACTGCTATTTATTATCTGAGCGCGATCTTGGGGGGGGGGGGGGGGGAAATATTAGTTGAGGCTTCAAGTTCATATCAAATGATTTTCATACCAATATATTTATAACGGAATCGAATATCAATTTCTTTGTAAATGTTCCAAAGAGTTATGACATGTTCAAAAAATATTCTGGTCTCTTAGTCTTTGGGCATAGGGCGAGAGGTACTGTAATTAATGCTGCTGCTAATACTATAATTAAACTATACTACTACTGTAAATATATATATTATTAATAATGATCGTAACAATACTTTGTGTTCAAAAGAATAACTGCATCGACCAGGCTAATTTCTATAAGAGCAGCTCTAATTCTCCTGAGGATAACCACTGAGATAATAGGAATCTTGAAGTCACTGAAAAAAAGCCATACTGTCCCTTGGACAACAGTTTCATAAACTCTACGGGGTCTAATCTCCACGTTTAACTTACTGCCTTAGAACATATTCCTTTACTGACTTTAGTGTAGAAAAAAATATTTTATAATATATCCACAAGATTTAGAACCCCTTTGTTATTCTTTTTACCGAAATATGAGTATTAGCCAACTTTTACTATACGACGCATGTCTAAGAAAAGATAATAATTATAAGAACTGAAAAGTCATAAAAATAAGGGGGCTGATCCAGCTATTCTTTTCAACAGAGCTTAATTAAAATTTTCGGTCTATACCTTCACAAAGTAATAATAATAATAATAATAATAATAATAATAATAATAATAATAATAATAATAATAATAATAATAATAATAATAATAATAATAATAATATCAGGTTCTGCTGACATTCAAGCAACAGAAAATTATTACCGAAAAGACAAATTTGGCGACAGCTTAAAACTTCAAAAGTCCTGTGATGAATTCGAAGGCTTCAACTATTTATACACCTCACGTTTCAAGTATCTATAACTAAGAATAAAGTTCTTATCAGCTTGTCAAGCATGGTGACCATACCAGTTATTGGGCTCTTAATTTCACACTGAAATGCATTTGGGTGTGAGGATGGTTTCCTAACATCTACTTTGGCAGGCTGATAGCCTGATTTAAATGTGATGAAGGGTCTTTACAGATTTTTTGTTTTCTGTAAAAGAAACTATTGTGCCGGCTTTGTCTATCCGTCTGCACTTTATTCTGTCCGCACTTTTTCTTTCCGCCCTCAGATCTTAAAAACTGCTGAGTCTAGAGGGCTGCAAATTGGTTTGTTGATAATCCCACCCTCCAGTCATCAATCATACCAAATTGCAGCCCTCTAACCCCAGTAGTTTTTTTTATTTAAGGGTAAAGTTAGCCATAATCGTGCCTCTGGCAGCGATATAGGATAGGCCACCACCGGCCGTGGTTAAAGTTTCATAAGCCGCGGCCTCATACAGCATTATACCGAGACCACCGAAAGATAGATCTATTTACGGTGGCCTTGATTATACGCTGTAGTGGGTGTACAAAAAACTCGATTACGCCGAAGAAACTTCAGCGCATTTTTTACTTGTTTTGTGTATTTTTTTGATAAATTTTCTACTTAGCCCTGTCTTTATTAAATACCATTTGGAGTTCGTCTGTTCTCTTGTTATGAACCACCATATTACGAGCTATTTTTTCTGTTTTTCTTCCAAGTAAAAGACAGAAAGAAGATCCGTAAGACAATCTCTACAGCTATTCCGTGACCTTCCGTCATTCTTTACAGGCAAGTTGGCAATCTTTCAGGGATTATATCATTATCATTAATCATACTTTGAAAAAGAGGGACGAACAAAAATCGGTGTCTCCGTAGGAAGGGTGGATAACGCGAGCAACCT
Source organism: Macrobrachium rosenbergii (assembly GCA_039081455.1). Taxonomy (NCBI): domain Eukaryota; kingdom Metazoa; phylum Arthropoda; class Malacostraca; order Decapoda; family Palaemonidae; genus Macrobrachium; species Macrobrachium rosenbergii. Next base: position 40,958,984 of record JANJGK010000018.1, read on the forward strand.
TTTAGTTGAATTGGCCACCAACAAGTATAAAAACAAACAAAAAAATAATTCTTCCGTCAGTTATGCAGTCCTGAATTTTTGTTCTTAAACTGCATAAACGTGAAGCCTTAAATTATAAGTTTATTGTTCATATGTCTTAGTCGAGTTAAGACAAACAAATCATTGTATCTCGCTTCTGTCACATTTATTTAGGAAACTTACAGCTTTTTCCATGAAAAAATTATATCACTTTTAAAAAGGACCTATCAGAATATCACGTTAATAACTCATGGCTACCTGTACGACAAAATAATAATAATAATAATAATAATAATAATAATAATAATAATAATAATAATAATAATAATAATAATAATAATAATAATAATTAATAAAAAAGGCATCGTAACTCATAGCGAGAAAATGGCAATAAAAACGAAGAAACTCAAACAAAAATATAAAAGTAACGAGTGAGTAAACAGAGATGCATGGAATTCTTTACACTCATCAAGTCTTTCAGAATGAAATTCTGATTGAAGTAATTATGTACTACTCTAATAAATTATAC
>JANJGK010000018.1:40962030-40974530 GCA_039081455.1 Macrobrachium rosenbergii
TGTGTGTGTGTGTGTGTGTGTGTGTGTGTGTGTGTGTGTGTGTGTGTGTGTATTCAAAATAACAAGATTCAAAAGTCAAATTGACCAGCAGTATTTGCTCGGGAGCAATAAAGTGTCTGTATTTTGCAGTACAACGATACTTCCTAAAAACAAAGCAATTAAATTCTGATAAAGGACCTCTCTAATTTTCTGCAGCTATTGCCAATTAAACTGCAGAATAAAAGAAAAAAAAATTTATGATTTTCCAGCAACTTGTTTGGCAATACTTTTCTTTCATCGGTCAGTGTGAAGTTAGTTTTCATAAAAGAATCCACATTTTAGTCTCAATTTAAAGCCCAATATGATATCCTGTTTACCATCCATTGCACAACAAAGCTTAAATTTCTCCATTTTCGACAATATGGCGGTTTTTGGAGTTCTTTATAAAGTGGTTTCATTTATTGGAATGGAATGGAATATAGAGTTTAGGACAAAGGACAAGCACTGGGACCTATGAGGTCATTCAGTGCTGGAAAGGTAATTGAGAGGAGGTAGTCTGAAAGGTGTGATAGGAGGTAAACCTCGCAGTTGCACTATGAAATAATTGTTAGGAGATGGAAGAAAGGTAATATGAACGGAGGTACAGTAAAAAGAATGAAAGGGGTTGTAGCTAGGGGCCGAAGGGACGCTGCAAAGAACCTTTAGTAATGCCTACAGCGCACCCCATGAGGTGCACTGACGGCACTACAAACCTAGGGGGGTTTTCATTTTTTAAATCGGTGATAATTAGTTATGTATAATTGAGTCATTAAAGTTTTCACTTACAGCATAAGTTCAAGACCAAGGACCTCCTTTCATCCTTACCTAAATTATTACCTATTAGGCACGCTCAAGATCTGAACTTAGGTTTTGCTCATACTTTATTTAACATGAAAAAGTCAAATGGATGAGATAATTATTGTGATTGTTGCCCTCAACTTGTACATTATAGATATGCTAGTTTCATTATAAATACAAGGTAGACGTGGAGGTTGTTTTAGTTAATAAGAATAATCAATGACTAGAAAAGTTATTCGCCGTGTTGAGGTCATATTGAAATGTTGTTACCTTGGGGAACGAGACATTACCGAAATAGCTACACAACACTGAACACTGTTAGACGGGCAGGATCCCCGTAGGAGGGTAGTGCCGTCAGCCCACCTCACGGGGTGCACTGTAGACATTACTAAAGGTTTTTTGCAGCTTCCCTTCGGCCCCTAGCTGCAACCCCTTTCATTCCTTTTACTGTACCTCCATTCATATTATCTTTCTTCCATCTTGCTACCCACCCTTTCCTAACAATTATTTCATAGTGCAACTGCGAGGTTTTCCTCCGGTTACACCTGTCAAACCTACCTACTCTCAATTTCCTTTCCAGCACTGAGTGACCTCATAGTTCCCAGTGCCTGGTCTTTGGCCTAAACTCTATATTCCATTTTATTCCAAGACGGCCAGGATGAAGAAATTGATGTAAAAGGGTTTTAGAAAGCCGAAATATAAAACATTGTTTAAAGAAACAGCAACTTTGAATTTTAAGTTTGTGAAGCAGGTGATGAAATAGTTATAATTGCAACTTTGAGGTGAGCACTTAAATCTGGCACTGAAAAAGCAATACCCTTTTTTTGGAACAGTGGAAAACAAGTTGCACATTTACGTTACAAGTTACTGAATGAGGGAGGAATGACTAACAAGAACCCGGAAGTTCTAATTTATGCCAAAACACTTTTAATCCGTGGGAAAAGCTGTGGGAAGCACATTCGTGTCCGCATTTATTTCGACACAGAAACAGGCACACTAATTACTGTCCTAATATGGGTTCTTTCGTACGTTTATTTTCTCCCCGTCTTTTTAGTCACTTTTTAGCTCTTACCTTGCTTGGTGTTCCTTTCAAGTTCTTGTTTTAATTTTTGTATTTGTAAATGTTTAAAATTTTTAAAGAAGTTCTTCCCGTTGCATAAGTGACGTTTTAAGTATTTATAGTCCGTAATTTTCCAGCCTTGAGGATGCATCATCATGTGATGTGAAACGTTGGCATAACAAACTTGATCTTGTGAGGGACATACATGCCTTTACCTCTTCAACCTGAGATATATATATATATATATATATATATATATATATATATATATATATATATATATATATATATATATATATATATATATATATATATATACATATACATATACATACATACATGTATATATATATATATATATATATATATAAATAATACGTATACTTACAAACATACATACATATATATACATCCATACTCTATTATAATAACCAATAAGATTATAATATATATATATGGTTGAAAAGCGTTCAGTTCAATGCGCAATTTACAAGAACTGTAAAGCAGCTACGGATTTGTTCTGCAAACCCGACGAGAGACGCCCAACAAACACAAGTAATCTAATTCCCATTCATCTTAGTTAGCCATCTACTCGAACATCCTTCATTCCTCGCAATGAAGACCGAGCAAGGGTAGAGGCGTGAAAAAAAAGGGGGGGGGGGGCGTGGGATTTTGAGAGAAGAGGATAAATAGTCTTTCAGAAGACGACGTGGCAAAGCAACACCATTCCACAGTGAAGGGGTAGACGGGTAGACAGACCTATGGCATAACAAATGACCTCAGACCGCGGATAGCGCCGCACTGGGTTTGCAAGAAGATCCATCAATGGGGGAGGTCCTTTGACAGCTGGGATTGTGGGAAATCCGAGCGTGATTGGTTACTTGTCGTCAGATGGATAAAGGCGTGGCAGTTGGCAGCAGATGGTATCTGTTGTGGTGTTAAGACCGTCGAGGTTCTTCTTGTCGGTTTAAGTGGGACAGGAGAAATGATGGCCCGATTGTCCAATGATCGTCCAAAAAAAAGCGGGCATGTAAATTATATTGATATATGGTATTTTTATATACGTTGATTTTCTCTAGATATTAAATTGTTTTCGTCTATTTATCATATGTTTTATGAAAATGGGAGAACTGTACTAGGTTAACAATTTGAAAATGGAAAGATACACTCATTTTGATGGAAATGTTTCTCAATTTTGAGTTAATAATAATAATAATAATAATAATAATAATAATAATAATAATAATAATAATATGAAAAGAGTCCCTCATTTACAGCAGTGTCGTTAAAAACAAATGAAGTTTAGGTTGTCAAGAGTCTTCTCTATTCTTCTTAAGAAGAATAGGAAAGACTAAACAAGCTAAAGGATGCTGAAACATTAATAATAATAATAATAATAATAATAATAATAATAATAATAATAATAATAATAATAATAATAATAATAATAATAATAATAATAATATCTTTCTATTTGTTTGTACGCAACAGCTACAGTCAACGAATATTAACCTCCAGTTTAAATCTGCTGCCATCCAGTCCGGAACTGCCTCTCTACCCACTGGCCACCGTACAATTATGTATAACACAGGTGTTGCCTAGGTCCGAGTTAATGGCTGTACCTAATATTCATATGGCTGGGAGAAGCCATCCCGACCCTCGTTTACATTAACGTCCATTTTGATATGTTCACATACTTGCACAAAATCTGCTTAGGCCAAAATAATAACTTTTAAATTCTCTTCAAGTTGTAGAGTACAAGTATCAGTAGAACTATCTGAATGGTTTCGTAAGAAAAATAAGACAATGAATCAAGAAACTAGGAGAGAGTGGTTATGATATATTCAAGTTGGAATTTCCTACCTGTGGGTTCAGTACCTTATTCTGTGCCTTCATTATCATCTTCATATGGAAAGCTGTTCGCCTGTGGCAGCTACATATTAATCTCGGTGCCTTATCGATTTGTGAGGCCAGAAAGTACTAGACAAAATGACTCACCACTGTAAGCCATCATATACTTTCTTTCAATTAATTAACACACCCTACAAAGAGCGTTTCGTTCTAACAGGATTCATGAGTCTATCCCATTATAGCAGCCATGTTGATATTCTTTCCACAAACAGTTGCAGTCTTTCTCTTAAAAGTGTTTTTTTTTTTTATGTAGAGGAAGGCATAGTTACTATATCTCCAGTATAATTATTTCTTTTCCTGATGCTTTGACATCTCAAAATCCCTCTAAAGAATTTAACATTGAGCACAGTAAAAGAGGGATTGTTGCTGTAGTTAGTGAGAATTGGGAAAGATTGATGCTTCAAATAATAGGAAATTTTAAAAATTTTTCGAGGAATAAATTTAGAGGACAAAAGCATCTCCACAAAATGGGATCCTTTCATGAAAATAGTGAAACATGAGACTCGACAAAAATATACGGCACTTTATTTAACGAAATGTAAACAGTGACTTGATCGATTGCATCGCCCCTGATAAAATGAGAGATTGGAGGTTCCTTTTCCTTCGCTCTCTCCTCAGAACGAATTAATAATAATGGAAAAAGTATGTATCACGCCTTTCGTGTCAGAGGCAGATTTGGTATTTTTACACATATTTCTGTTTCTGTCTTTTTCTATGTCATTCTATCTCTTTCTCTTTCTTTTTTACTAGAAGAAAATTAATCCACACTTCTCTGAAAGTGAATCCAGCAACAAAATATAACAGGAATTTTTCGTCATGACGCTAAATTCATTATTACTGACATATTTCTGTCTGTCTCTCTATACCTTCTATCTCTTTCTCTTTCTTTTTTTACCAGAAGAAAATGAATCAATATTTCTCTGAAAGTGAATCCAGCAACTTCATATAAGAAAGGAATTTTTTCGGCATTACATTAAATCCATTAACACTGACAAACTTCACACAATTCGGAGCAGCTAAATCCTGTTACAATCTTTCGCGCGACGCGACCTGCTCTATAAAACTTGACAATCTGACTGCGTCTCCATTTCAGGCACTGTCAGAAGCGACACTTTTCTCTATTAATCTTTATTCCCGTTTGCTGGAGGGGGACTGGGAGCTCCAACTGCTCTATCTATCATGGGGAAGATGAGTTGATTTCGACGTTAAGGAAAGACCCCAGAATTCGACAGGAGTATATAGAGCAAAGTCGAATCCAACCTATATCCGTCTTGATGGCTTAGTCGATAAATCCAGGTAACCTCTAAGCATAACAAAATGCATCATTTCGAGTCCTGGTTGGGTCAAATGCACTTAACAGCCAAAGTGAAGTGATTTGAATATAGGAGATTTCCAGCTTAATATTTAAGGGTATTAAAAAGGCATTTGAATATTTACGAACAATATTACTACGCACTGACAAACAAGTACACACAGACACCACACACACATATATACATATATTCATACATACATACATATATATATATATATATATATATATATATATATATATATATATATATATATATATATATATATATATACTGTATATATGTGTGTTTCTGTGTCTGTGTGTGTTTGTGTTTGTGTTTGTGTGTGTGTGTGTGTAAGAGTGTGCGCACGTGCACGCGGTTAAGCAAAAATGTGCTTCACCTGATATACTGATAAAAAACCCGCACTTGGGTACAAGAAAAGTCACTTGCAACTACCGTAACAATGTCCTGTGGGGCATAATGACCAAACAACCAAGGTTAAGAAAGCGAGAAGAGGAAACTGGACACGTGCACTACACAGTCATCAAACATTCTGTCAGTACATCGTGACGATGACGATCTTCTTCTCTCCTAAAAGGAATAAAACCCCTTTTTTATATCCCACGACTTGGAAGTTGACTTGGCACTTTTTGCCCAACTCTTCTCCCTCATCCCATCTGGTCTTAACTGCTCCTCTGCCTCCCCCATTCGCCTGAATATTTCATTCGGGACTTCTCCGCCAACGGCCTGCTCCTCCTCCTCCTCCTCCTCCTCTCCTACGAAGTAGTCGTAGAGTCTCTTTAAATGTAGATCTCTTTGTTTTTGGAGGGAGGGCGCTGTTCCTGCTCCTCCTCCTCCTCCTCCTCCTAGCGGGCTCCGTCCATTTAATCCTACAAAGGCAAAGATTGTCTTGGGCGTTTTATTTTTAACCGAATTTGCCGTTTTACCCTTCCCTTGTGTTTAATCCATTAGAATCCTTTCATCTGCGCATTTTGGTACTTTCATGTTTACCTCCTTTGTTTCGTGCGCCCTCTGGGAAGCAACTTCCGCTCTGCTGTTTGCTTTGCACTGCATGACTAATCCTCTTCTTGCTACCTGCTCTGCTCTGCTCTGCTTTTTCAGGGGAGTGGTTGCAACATGTGTTTGCCTGTGTATATATATATGCACGAACGCACATGGTAAGTCAGTCATTAGATAAATTAATATACCATATAATATATATATATATATATATATATGTATATATATATATATATATATATATATATATATATATATATATATATATATATATATATATATATATATATATATATATATATATATATATATATATATATATATATATATATATATATATATATATATATATATATATATATATATATATATAACGAAAGCAAGTTCATGATTTCACTTTACCTCACGCTATTTTCCAGTTGACTTGGAAGTTACTGGTCAAACGATTATGCCTTTTTTTTATGTCGTGTCCATAATTATGCTAAATTTTAAATTGCTGAATAACAAAATGGGTTGTGAATTGAGTGTAGAATATCTGATGATTGGAGAAGACACTGTATTAATTGTAGATGGTGAAAAGAAACTTCAAAAGCCCAGTGCGAGGGTTTGAAAGTTTTAGCAGAAGGAGAAAGTTGTAAGTACATGCGAGCAATAATGACAGTATGAGGGTAAATGAAAGCTTAAAAGATGAGACAATTGCCAGTAGGAATAGGGAATGAAAGAAAGCAGCCGATTTGCATAAGCTCTTCGTCTCTCGACCTTGTTAGCAGGGTCGGCCGCTTGAGTCAACTTTCTCCATCTATTTCTATTCCTTGCATCTTCCTCTCCCCTTCCCTCCTCGCCCATACCCCTCCTCACCACATCCATCCATCTGATCTGCTGAAGCCCCACACTCCTCCTCCCCCATCACTGGCATGTTCTTAGCTCTCTTGATTGGTTCCAAATCACTTTGCGTAAAAAGAGGATAGTAGTGACACTGACAAGATGTAAGTCGAATGTGTGGTATATGTAATGTAAAGGAGAGGGTTAGGGAAGCTCGTCTGAGATACTGTGGCCATGTAATAAGAAGAGAGGAGGTGGAACTAATCAAGAGAGCTAAGAACATGCCAGTGATGGGGGAGGAGGAGTGTGGGGAGTCAGCGGATCAGATGGATGGAATAGAGATAGATGGGGAAAGTTGACTCGAGCGGCCGACCCTGCTATACAGTGGGACTAATGAGGTCGAAAGAAGAAGAAGAAGAAGTGACATTTACGTGAGTGCGTGAAAAATCTTGATCCTATTTTACCTTCAACAATAAAAGAGATTACTTTTTTCGATATCAATTACTTTATATTTTCAAGGATAACACTACGCATCAAAAATTAGATTTCAAATGGCGGATAAATTTATGAAGGCCTTCGGGTCATTCTAAAACTGTTTTAATGTTTAAATTTCATGTTGTTGATGTTTTGTATATTCTACAAAATTTACATGCCCATCAGCTAGCTGCTTTTATGTGAAGTCCATAAATAGTTCCACCTTCGATGAGTCAAACAAACATTAAATTAAACTAAAGTACAGTGTAGTGTACAAGTTAAAAACAGCCTTAGTTCTGACAGACCATCACTCAACATGGCCAGATTATATACGAATTCGCCTGTCCTCATAAAGACTTGTGGGTCTCATTCACATTTCGGAATGGCTCGGACGAGACCTGGCTATGGTTTCTTTTTTAACCTCTAAATCGTTTTGAAACACCGCCCTACGGCATCAACGTTTTTGGGAAGGCACCACAATCCTAGGCAGGAAAGGGGGGCGTATGATATTTTAACTTTCGTCGATTTTACTGGAACTGTACGTATAAACTAATCGACCATGCAATCCCGACCTGCAAATCATCATGCTATCCCGCCCACATTGCAGACAACTAAGAAACATTAAGCACAGGAGAATGATCGCACAGTATGAACATTGGTTTATCCCAAAAATATGTTCCCCTATCAGACCTTTAACCATTTTGACTAAAGGAGTGATATATGACGGGAAAATGCTTGTCCAGAACGCAAGAACAAGCAGAAAAACATTCCCAAAACGATTTAGTCCTTATGAAATCTTGTAGAAGAAACGGGAAATGCTGTTCAAATAATTGATGATTGACGCATAAAAACAAATAATTCAAATATTGTCTATGCACTGCATTCTGTTTTCACATCTCTCTCTCTCTCTCTCTCTCTCTCTCCTCTCTCTCTCTCTCTCTCTCTCTCTCTCTCTCTCTCTCTCTCTCTCTGAATGAACGAATGGGGAGCCTCAAATAAATTTTCTTCTATTCAATAAAATGTAATGGGATGATATGACAGAGGCTGGTGAAGGACAACAGGAACACATTCATTAATATGAAAATGCAAGTAATGAACAACTGAAGACGCTAAGATTACTTACCTTGAAAGGTAGACTCCTCGTAATTTATCAGGAGATGAGCACTGAAGATCAGGGGCTGTAACAGAAGTATTGGATGAACTGAGAAGTGCTGCCAGCCACTGTAGTGAGCAGTTGCACACCAATGGGTTATCCCGTAGGTCTAAGCTCGTGAGTGAGCTCCATGGGACTTCTGTTGCTGGAAGCCCCTGCAGTCCATTAGCCCTCAGGTCCAGGGCTTTGAGTTTTGGAAGGGAAGTGAAAAGTCCCTTCGGTAAGTGATGCAACAAGGAATTATGGGAAAGCGTCAAGGAAATGAGGTTAACACAGTGACTAAGGGCTTTTTGCTGTATATTCTCCAGCAAAGGGCACCTAGACACTTCAAGTGTTTTCAGGTGCCCCAGACTTCTGAAGGCTCCGTCCTCTAAACTTTTTATTTTGTTGCGGCTGAGGTAAAGCGACTCTAACCTGAGCAACGATGCCAAAGCCGCTGTTGGTACTTCTCGCAGTAGGTTGTCATTCAAGTTGAGTTTCAGCAGACCCTGTAGGCGATGGAAGGCGGTATCCGCAATGAAGTCAATGCTATTAGTTTCCAAAGAGAGTGTGGTTAGCGTAGCAATGTGGAAAGCATTAGATTCCAGGCGTGTTAACCGGTTGCGACACAGGTGAAGTGCCTTTAAGGAACTGAGGTCCTCCAGGGCTAAGGTTGGCACATAGCGGAAGTAATTATCACACAGGTCGAGGACGTCTAAACTGATGCAGCCACGAAATGTCTGCCGAGAGAAAGTGTGGAGCTTATTGTGAGCTAGGAGGAGCACATTGAGCTTTGGAACATCTACAAGAACGGCTGGAGGAAGATCACTTATTACATTGTGACTCAGGTCCAGTAGAGTCAGGGACGAAAGGCCACTAAGGGATCCCGGTAGTAGTGAAGGGAGATTGTTGTGTCCCAGTCGCAACTCTCGTAGTCCTACTTGTACATCAAAGTTGCCCGTTCCGAGGGAAGACAACAAGTTGTGGGACAAGTCCAACTCTTCCAGTTGGTCGAAAAACACCAAGGCCTGGGCGATGGAGTTGATGGAGTTGTGGGCCAGGTTGAGGCGACGCAGACCTGGGTTGAAGAGAATAGGCACAATGTTCACTCCCACCCCGACACAACGGGCACTAGGACCGACGTCGTCGCAGTCACATCCTGCAGGACAGAAGGCCCTCACTGAGCCCACCAAGAGGGACCACGCCAGCCACCAACACACCATCACTGGAAAAGAAGAGAGGGACATCAGTCAAACCCCGGTTTATCGTCACTTGCAGTGGACATTTAATTAAAGGTTGCATTACTGTTAATTGCTTTATTCATTCACCAGTTAAATAACACATTCTGGGTAATAAACCTAATCCCAACCTGCACTGTAAAAAAAAGGATGTATATATTAAAATTATCATTAAAATAGAACGTGCATGTAGAATAAAAATAAAACATTGTGAGAACTGGCACATCCACAGTGAAAGCACCAGAGGAAAAAAATAGGAATTGAAACGTGTGAAAAAAATAATCATTGTGGCATTGGCATTTCTGTTAAAGGAATGAAGAAGAAGAAAAAAAAAAAGGAAATCCATCATCCTTAATCCTAACTGGCAACTTATTCCCCCGAGAGCAATTCTGGTGGGTAAGAAAGAAATAAAAGAAAAAAAAGGAGTGTCTTAAGCTGCCCTGATTGAATTTTTCTTAATGCTCGCTAAAGCTCATTCCGACCAATCACATCTAAGCTCTCTCTCTCTCTCTCTCTCTCTCTCTCTCTCTCTCTCTCTCTCTCTCTCTCTATAAGTAGTGGGAATATTTCCATAGTACAAAGAGGCTTTAGCCAGAGCTTCCGGCTCCCTAACCCTAACATCTCCTCCCTTTGATCTCGTAGTTTAAATCTCCGGTCGAATATTTTATCTAATTTCTTTCTCTTTCCCGGTTTTTCGAATGAAATTAGATACACGTCTCTCTCTCTCTTTCTCTCTCTCTCTCTCTCTCTCTCTCTTCTCTCTCTCTCTCTCTCTCTCTCTCTCTCTCTCTCTCAATGCCATTTTTATTGTCTGGAGCGCCAACAGACTCTTGTCTTTCTTTAGGGCCATGTTTCTTTCCTTGAAAGAACGAAAAATCTCAAGAGAATTTTGAAGGGATATTTTTCTCGTCCTTTTGCCTTTAATCCTTTTGAGACTTGTCTCTGGTGAAAATTTATATTGTTTTTTTTCTTCTCTCTTTCTCTTGTTTTATATTAGTGTATGGGAGTGAAATTAGATTAAATACTTTTGCTTTCTGCATCTAAAAATAGAGAGAGAGAGAGAGAGAGAGAGAGAGAGAGAGAGAGAGAGAGAGAGAGAGAGAGAGAGAGAGAGGTAGCGAACCTTAATAGAAGTCAATCTGAATATGATGATGCAGGAAATATGTGTATATATATATATATATATATATATATATATATATATATATATATATATATATATATATATATATATATATATATATATATATATATATATATATATATATATATATATATATATATATATATATATATATACATTAATTTAGTTCGGCCATTTTGGAAAAATGGACAATGAAGAGATGGTGAAAGTGCATAATTCAGAAGTGTAAGAGGAAGCGGAAGAGGGAGACCCGATAGATTAAAAGGATATACATCCAGACACAGATATTGCAAAGGAAGAGTTTTAATATCTAGAGACGTGAGATTACGAGCAAGGCAAGGTGAGTGGCGCAGTGTGTTGCAGATGAGCCTTTAGTGAAGGTGTATGAAGCAGCGTGGAGATTACTCATGTGTTAAGAGAAACTCCTTAATATTGAAAATATTATGTATGTATGTATGTATGTATGTATTGGCTTGACTGTGATTAAGATTCCAATTAGAATAATCAACAGAGAATGGAAGAGCCTACCATTTTTCTTTTAACAGCAGTTTCTAATTACAGCTCAGACGTTGATTAAATGGGGGGGGGGGAGTAGTTTATTAAGAAAGCCGTCTGATTCGTTGGCAATCAATAAATCCGTAGAGAGAGAGAGAGAGAGAGAGAGAGAGAGAGAGAGAGAGAGAGAGAGAGAGAGAGAGAGAGAGAGAGAGACTGCCTATTAAAGAAACAATTCACTTGAAATATCTAAACAACTATAGTTATAATTTTGCACATGGTCACATGTCCAGGAAATAATTTGAAATTCTTAAAATTAAGTTTCATTTTTCAATACTGAAGATTAAAGTTTTCCATTGCATGAGAATTAAATGGGTTAGTGACTTTCGGAGAGAGAGAGAGAGAGAGAGAGAGAGAGAGAGAGAGAGAGAGAGAGAGAGAGAGAGAGAGAGAGAGAATGCCTATTAAAGAAACAATTCACTTGAAAGATATAAACGACTACAGTTATAATTTTGTACATGGTCACAAGTGCAGGACATAATTTGAAATTCTTAAAATTAGGTTTGATTTTGCAATACTGATGGTTAAAGGTTTCCATTGGATGAGAATTAAATAGGTTAGTAACTTTCGGAGAGAGTAAGTAACATCTAGAAAACGCAGCGAAAATTAATACTATTCATTGTCCAAAATCATTTAAATCAGTCAAAAATATATTTTTTTAAGAGTAATTCTGGGGATATAAAAATTTTTTGAAAATGCATATGGAAGCATGAGAGTCTTATAATAGTTCACTCACAGATGTTTTAGGAACAATTTCAGCGACGCAAAAAGCAGTTCTTGAATAAGAATAAGAGAGCATGCGCGCTACACAACTGCTCAAGCATAACTGTCTAATATAAAAGGCTCGAAGAACCTAGATGCAAAAACTTGACAAGACGATCTTGAATGCAAGACGTGGCCGCAGCCGGGAAATAAATCTGACATCTTCATGGACGAAAAATAGGCGAATTATCGATTGTATTGAAGACATGAAATCATTCAGCTGAGAACACTGGTCGGACTGACAAAAAAGGATTCTATCGGTTTTGGATGG
>JANJGK010000018.1:40982030-41037980 GCA_039081455.1 Macrobrachium rosenbergii
TGAGAAAAGTGGGACAACAGGAACATCATAAACAGTGAATAAAAAGTCACGAATGAAAAGCTCTGATCAGGCGAATGACGCACAAAGCCTCCGCGCAGAAATATATATAATAAATTCATTGGACTAAAAACTTTTAATAACACGAAGGGCCATCTTCCTCGCGCCCTTGAGAATATCATCAAGGGTGGAGATTCACTTGAGATGCAGACACTCGAGGAAGATGAGAGAGAGAGAAAAAAAATTACGCTTCATATTTCTGTCTTCGTTTTTCTGTGGTGTTGTGTTTTCGTTGCTGGATGAGCATTTTCTTGATCATCATTATCCTCATATTATCCAGGTGGATGGACGTGTATATAATCTATATATGTATATATATATATATATATATATATATACTGTATATATATATATATATATATATATATATATATATATATATATATATATATATAATTCGTTCTTTGGAGGGATCACGACTGGTACATTTTGCTGATAAAAAAATTTTTTGAGTAATGGCATTCATACGGTATACCTCCCTTGACAAGATGTTGTCAGTCGTATATTTTGTAATTCTTTTATAAGAAGAACCGCCATGGAAGATGAGAAGACTTTCAAAAGTGTTTTTAAAAGTACTGACAGAAAATATTTCCCCAAAATTTATAACATGATATTTCTTAACGATAGATGCGATTTTGATATGAGGATTACTTTCCAGCGCGAAAAACGTCTCAGCCAGACTTTGCCCACAAATACGAACTTATATATTAATATAGCGCCCTTGAACAAACATCAAGGCGACAAAACTCCCCCTCAAACCTAACATCTCTCCACTACATCTTCACAGAACATCCCATAGAAGTCTGACTACATAAAAAAAAAAAAACTCTCGATCCTTCTTGAAAATCCTTTTTCATGATTTTATATATTTTTTATTATTATTATCCCTGGTGGTATTTGCAAATAAGCGCAAAGGAAAACCCACCAACCACACCGTCTCATACAGCTCAAAAGTTTCGTCGAATATCGGAATTTCCTCTCCGCAGCTGAAGGTGGGGGAGAGGGGGGGAGGGGGGGAGTGGGAAGGGAAGGGGAGTAGGGGTAAGACTACGAGGATGAGTCAGAGAAAGTGGAGATTGGGATGGAAAACCTGGACGAAGGAAAGTGGAATAGAAGAATGAAAAGAGTACCGAGAAGGGAGACATTTGACACGCATAAGGATTCAGACAAAAGTGGATGCAAATGGAGATTTAAAATACGAGTAAATTATGCAAAAATGGGAAGATGTTACGCATGATAATGAGAGAGAGAGAGAGAGAGAGAGAGAGAGGTAATTTAATCTGCAAATTTTGGAACTGTTATATGTTTATAGTCCTTTGTCCTTTTCAAATAATTCCTTCGTAAGACAGTATATGTATTCTATATCTCTCTCCCTCTCTTTCTATATATATATATATATATATATATATATATATATATATATATATATATATATATATATATACACGGTCAATAAAAATCTACTAAAACAAGTCGGCTAAAACTGCATGTAAGCAAAGAACGAACGAAATAAAGTGACAACCAAAAAGTACGAAAACGGAAGACGTGAGCGAAGAAAGCCAAGGCGATAGAAGAGGATTAGAAAAAGAAGTGCGGGGAACGCGCGAAGGGAAACGAAACAAAAGGAAAAATAACGACGCAATACGGCACAAAGGAATGCACGAGGAGACTGAAAGTTCTCAGAAGAAAGAACATGTGTGAAGGAAAAGATGGAGGAAGAAGACGCATGGGAACAAACAGAAGGAAGGAAAAGCAAAGTGGAGATAATGGAGTAAGGAATATTAGGTTAGCACAGAGAGAGAGAGAGAGAGAGAGAGAGAGAGAGAGAGAGAGAGAGAGAGAGAGAGAGAGAATCTAAAAGTAAAGGAGTCTATAGATAGAGACGAACGCATCAGTGGAAGGATATTGGCGAACATCTTCAAAAGAATAAGAAACGGGATAATGCAGTGTTCCAAGAAGAAACACAAAAGCATCAAGGGTAAAAGGAAAAAGAATAAGTGATACAAAGGAGAGAAACGACGCATGATGAAAAGCAATGTTATAGGAAAAGAAAGCACAGCCATTCTCGGCAGCTGCTTGTGATGTGATGCCGGGCAGCAAATTCCTGAGATGTGTGCTAGTATTGCACCAGCCCCGGTTCTTTTTTTTTTTTTTTTTTGCTATCCCCCTAGGTTAGGTTAGGTTAGGTTAGTTTAGGTTGGGTTAGGCTGAGTTAAATTTGTAACTCACGACTGATTTGGGAGTGGGAAACTTATGAAATTATTTTTAAGAAAATTCTATGGTTGGTTTTTGAGATATGGCGTCCCGCTTTTTTTTAGTGATAGATAATAATTATATAAGACTATAACAGTTAGTTATGTCAGTTTTAGAAAAGGCACAAAGACTGGTGATACGTATAAAAATGAAAATACCTAAGGGTAATATCGATGACTCAAAAGCATTCATATCAAGGTTATGGATCTTCAAGTGTTTTCAGATAACACTAATGACATGAATGCTTTTGAATGAAGGAGATGAAAACATTTTTGTTGAGATTATTTGATAGTGAAGTCCACGAACCGAAAGAGTTAACAGAATTGTACGAACGAAGCGTGAATAAAGAAGGAAAATGCCTTTGCAGCCAAAAAAGGAAAAAAAGAAGAAGAGATGCGCTCAATTGGTTACCTTCAGGAGCCCAGGACCACCACCCCACCCTTACCGACAGCACAGGCAGGGACCCGCCCACCCCGACCACCCCAACCTCCAATCTCTTACTTCCCCTACGGAGACTTTTAATCATTGATATGTCAAGGTTCTGCGGTAACTAGGGCTAATTGGAAGGCTCATCGACCTGCTAACGATTTTGTTGGCTCTGAGTCACTGAGTGCCGCAGACGGCTGCTCTTTGTTGGACTTTTACGTGGAATAAATAGGAGAGGTGAGGTTATTTACGCTAGTTTCAAGTCTTCCGTGCTTCGGTGCGTAATGGCGTCAGTTCATTTCTTTGTAGTTTTTGAATGGAATATTCTTTCGGGTAAAGGTAATACGGTTTATATATATATGTATATGTATGTATGTATGTATATATATATATATATATATATATATATATATATATATGTATATATGTGTATATATATATATATATACATATATATATATATATGTATGTATGTATGTATGTATGTATGTATTTCCTATTTGAGCTTAAGAAATGAATTGTGTATACAGTCTGCACATATTTATTTAATATATATATATATATATATATATATATATATATATATATATATATATATATATATATATATATATATATATATATATATATATATATATATATATATATTTAGCTTAAGCACTGAACTGTGTACACAGTCTGTAGACAAATTTCTGAATCACATCGGTTTGCATCTTTTCAATGGAATGTGTGATCTACTAAAGGAATTGTAATTTATAACTTTGAAATATGATTTATATTTCCTATTTTAGCTTAAGAAAATTGTGTATACAGCCTGTACATAAATTTCACATCGGGATCGAACCTAGGTCTTCCAAATGAAAGCGACTTCAGGACCTAAGTGCCACTGTACCTAAGGCCTGGGTTCGATCCCGAAGAGGGTCAGAAATTTATTTCTGTTCCACTCGTGATTGTGTGTGGATAATCTCTAACCGTCTGTACATATTTAGTTCGGAAGGATAAATGTGTTCGTTTGAGTTCTAAATCTATAGACTTATAATTGAATGAATATATGAACGAATGAATAGGTAAATAAATAAATTAATTAATTAATAAATGAGTGAGCTAACAATAAATATATAAACGAATATGTGAGTGAATGAGCGAAGGAATGAATGGATAAACAGATAAATTAATAATTATATAATGAAACTGATAAATAAATGAGTGAATAAGTGAATAAATAAATAAACAAATTAATTAATAAATAAATGAGTGAATGAATGAATGAACGAACAAATAACGAAAATAAAAAAATAAAAAGAATAACATAAAAAAAATAATTAAAAAACAAAACAGATAAACAAATGCACAAATAAATAAAGAGTTCAAGAGCCTGCATCGGGCACTACAAATTCTGAATCTGCCATTAAATTCTCGAAAGCCTCCTGAATTAATGGAGGCCGACATGGGCTCATTTCCCCGTTCCACGCTTTCGACAAGTGCAGTAGCCCTGAGCAATGGAATAATGATTGGAAAGGGAAGGAAATGAGAGTAAGGAACGAGGCAGAGAGGAAATGAGGAGCAGGTCGCGGACGCTAAAAATGATAGCGAAGGCACAGGAATAAATTCAGGAATGAGAGTGTTCTAAGTGGAGATGGAATTTTTGCTGGTCTTTAGAAGAGAGTGTCTTGAGAGCAGGAGGATATAAATGCCAAATTTGTTCAAAGGAAAGCGTGCTAAAAGAAGAAGGAGAGAATAGAATGATAATGCATAAGAAAGAAGAAGTGTTTAAATACGCGAGCACACGGAAGCGTATCCGAACATATTAGAGAACTGGAAAGTCAAGGGTTAACTGAGGGCCAACAGTTATATCTGAAATGATTTGGAGACTGTTCTCCTATATACAGTGTATATACAGTATGTATGTATGTATATATATATATATAATATATATATATATATATGTGTGTGTGTATATACATATACATACATATATACACACATATATATATATATATATATATATATATATATATATATATATATATATATATATATATATATATACATATATATATATGTATATATATATATATATATATATATATATATATATATATATATATATATATATATATACGAGTATATATATATATATATATATATATATATATATATATATATATATATATATATATATATATATATATATATATATATATATATATGGAGCGAGCGAATTCCTTTCTAATAGATTAAGCGCGAACCAAGAAGACAGCCATCCTCTGATCCAGTCTCCTAACGGGTGAAAAAAACATTATAAGTCATTATGTTCATAAAAACTTCATAATAGCAACGAGTCACTAAAATTGTGGAAAAATCCACAATGGTGCAAACGTATATATATATTAGAATTATATATAAACAAGTAAAAATATGCGCCGAAGTTTCTTCGGCGCAATCGAGTTTTCTGTACAGTGTATTATGCTGTATGAAACTCTCAGCCGCGGCCTATGAAACTTTCAGCCACGGCCCGGTGGTGGCCTGTGTTGTTGGCACATATTGTGGTGCCAGACGCACGATCATGGCTAATTTAAACCTTAAATAAAATAAAAACCACTGAGACTAGTGGGCTGCAATTTGGTATGTTTGATGATTGGAGGGTGGATGATCAACATACCAATTTGCAGCCCTCTAGCCTCAGTAGTTTTCAAGATCTGAGGGCGGACAGGAAAAGTGCGGACGGACGGACAAATAGTTATCTCAATAGTTTTCTTTTACAGAAAACTAAGAGCGTGAGCTTTCGAGAACCTGCTCGAAGGAGACTCGAGCAGGTTCCCGAAAGCTCTCGTTTTTCACACAAATGTTTCTAATATATATTTACATTTACACCATTGTGGAATTCTTCACCATTCATTATGTTTATGGTAACGTTCTCGAAAACGACTTATAGTCATAAAGGTGCCCGTCTATCTAGGCTTAATCAGGCATGCCTTGGGTAGATGATGAAATGAAATTAACCACATAAACTCACTTCGTACTAAGTGCGATTAGCTAAAAATACAAAATTTTACAACAGTTTTAACGGAACGGATTAATCCTAAGACGGGGAAAAAAAATTATAGCAACGTGCGATTGAAGAAAATACTAATAGTAACGCGCAGTAAAAAAACTAAAAATTAATCCCATATTTATAAGACGACAAAAAACCTAACATTTTAATCGGCTTCCTCGCGTCGATATGAGAAACTCCATCGTACAGACGTATAAAAAAACAAGATTGAAAAATATTCAAAATTAAGAAACGCATAAAAGAAGTAATTAAAGTAATGGAAAGGGTACCCCTTCCCAGAGGACTTCAGTTTCAGGATAGCGGATGGTCTGGGAAGTAGTAGGGATTGTGGGGGGGGGGCGGTGGTCCCGGTGGGTAGTGGGTAGGTGTAGGGGGTGGTAGGTACTCTTCGTCCGCATGTTGGCTATAAAATATTTTTCCCAGCGCTGTCACAAGAAGAGGAACTCAAAGTATTACATTAGTAAAACAGTGACCTGGATGCCGCCCGTCCAGGTACCCGAGCTGAAGGGGAAATTTCCATGATGTTCTTCCTTTGAATGTAATCTAAATGCGAGGTCTTTCTGTTTATTTATGTATTTATTGATTGATTGATTTATTTATTTACCTTCTTTCTCTACAATTCCATGTTGTGTCTGTTGCGTCAGATTTTATGTTTCATTATGGCGAATACATCTACAACAAATAACATCTCTCATTAAAAAAAAAAAAAAAATCAGTCAAGTTAATGAAAATGTTTCTGTGGAAAAATACTTTACAGTCGAAAAGTGAACGGAAATGTCAATATTATTATTATTATTATTATTATTATTATTATTATTATTATTATTATTATTATTATTAGCAACGGTCGTAGCTGTATTACGAACTGCACAAATAAAAAGGAAAAAATAGATCAGAACAATGAAATATAATAACTGATATGTTATGCCTGATAAAATGAGCAAACGCTCTAACTACCTACTTAAGCACATGAATGATTTTTTTTGTATTATTTTTCCCTTCCTTGAATTTTCTACTGCAAGCACCCGAACATTGCTTGAAGATGAGTCTCTCTCTCTCTCTCTCTCTCTCTCTTCTCTCTCTCTCTCTCTCTCTCTCTCTCTCTCTCCAGTCTTCTTTCTTCCAAGTACCCAAATCACGCTTCTTCTCTCTCTCTCTCTCTCTCTCTCTCTCCTCTCTCTCTCTCTCTCTCTCTCTCTCTCTCTCTCTCTCCAACTAGCCAGTCTTCTTTCTTTCAAGTACCTAAATCTCGCTTTCTCTCTCTCTCTCTAACTAGCCAGCATTCTTTCTTCCAAGTACCCAAATCACGCTTTCTCTCTCTCTCTCTCTCTCTCTCTCTCTCTCTCTCTCTCTCCAGCTAGCCAGTATTCTCTCTCTCTCTCTCTCTCTCTCTCTCTCTCTCTCTCTCTCTCTCTCTCTCTCTCTCTCTCTCTCTGTCTCCAACCAGCCAGTCTTCTTTCTTCCAAGTACCCAAATCACGCTTCTTCTTCTCTCTCTCTCTCTCTCTCTCTCTCTCTCTCTCTCTCTCTCTCTCTCTCTCTCTCTCTCTGCCTGTCTTTTTGTTTGTTTTTTTCTTTTTAGAAAACTACAATTCAATCGCAAAAAGAATCTCCAAACTTGTCCCTCTAAAAGTTGCCAAAGTTCCTTTTCTCGTTCGTCTCCTTCCTCATCTTTTGTCGAATGATAAGGCTCGGGATATATTGTTGTCTGTTTCACAAAGAATTTAGCCAGAGTCTCTCTCTCTCTCTCTCTCTCTCTCTCTCTCTCTCTCTCTCTCTCTCTCTCTCTCTCTCTCTCTCTCTCTCTCTGTCTCTCTCTCTCTCAAATTCTTTCTTTGTCTTGGAGTCTCTGGGATAAATAAACAGATATAAGAATAAACTAGAACACTGCAAGCATAAAAGAAAACTTTCTCTCTCTCATATTCCTTTTATAAATTCTTTGTTTGCTCTCGGCGTCTCTGGGGTATAAAAATAAACTATTAAACATATATAAAAAAAATAAACTTGATTACTGTAAGTATACAAGAGAACAATTCCTCCTCTCTCTCTCTCTCTCTCTCTCTCTCTCTCTCTCTCTCTCTCTCTCTCTCTCTCTCTCTCTCTCATCTTCCCTCCAAATTCTCTGTTTTGTCTCGACGTCTGTGAGGTAAATAAGTAAATAAATAAACAAATAGAGGAATAAACTTGAATATAAATAAACAAATATAGGAAAAAACTTGAATAGTGTAAGTATAAAAAAGAACTCTCTCTCTCTCTCTCTCTCTCTCTCTCTCTCTCTCTCTCTCTCTCTCTCTCTCTCTCTCTCTCTCTCTCTCTCATATTCCTTTCAAATACTTTGTCTCGGCGTCTCTGCGGTATATAAGTAAAGAAATAATCAAATATAAGAATAAACTAGAGTACTGCAAATATAAAAGAGATCTATTCTTCGTGATTTGATAATGACTGTTAAATAATATTCATATTGATAAACAAATATATTAATGGCTTAATCAAATAATCATATATTTTCATCAGTTATAAAATGCAAGAACAATTTGAATCCTGTCAATGCAGGAAAAACATATCGTTTTGTATAGTATTTCTTGCCTTTAAGCGTCAAAAAATATTAATCAAATAATCAAATATTCGATCAATTTTAAAATGCAAAAACAAATTTCAATCCTGTAAGCTCAGGATAAACATATCGCTTTGCGTAATAACACAGTAATTACTTTGTAAATCATTATTCTTTCCTTGAAAAGGTCAATTTTAAAATGCAAAAACAAATTTGAATCCTGTAAGCGCAGTAATTACTGTGTAAACCATTTCTTTCCTTGAAACATGCAAACCAAAGTGAATAATTTTTCCTCTCAAAAGTACCGGATAGTCACTTACACCTTCCACGTCGATAAAAAAAAAAAAAAAAAAAAAAAAAAACACCGATAACTGCCCAAATTAAAGGGATAACCAACAAGCTTGCGTATAGGTGTTCGTATTTTTTTTTTTTACGACTCAGTGCGTGCGAGAGATTGTGTTTTGTGTGTTCAGCGCAAAATGCAATCGGATTATCGGAAACGTTCCCCCTTGCTATTGGTATTCAATCATTAAGGGGCAAAAAAAGGTCTCTGTCCTATAGCCGTCGAGACACTAAGGCTTATTGGATCGCTATCGAAAATAATGAAATCGGAACGAGTGACTTATATACCACGAGCGCCATGCAGGCCACGGTACACTACCGTCCCGACTGAGGTTTTACAGTAAATTCGGTTTGAGTACAAGTACCGGTCGTTTTTACGATATAGCCGCGTCATTCTCGGGTACGCGCCTAACCCGACCATTACGTTGCCCTATCTTTGTAAATTCGGAAGGAGAAATATGCTTATATTTGCGCAGAAAAAAAAAATGTAGACGACTTTGCGATGTAGATATTCACGGGGGTAATGCCACGGATTTATTGACCCCCGCCCCCCCAAGCCCATGCTTTCACGCTTACGTGCGAAAATATACGTACCTAAGCGTGTCAATTATCAATCTGTACCGGCAAAAACATGCATAAACGCAGACATAACCCGCAAATGAGCCCTTACAAATGCAAAGTAACATACGCTCGCGCATGATTGTACACATAAACAAATATTTGCATACAAATGCCCGAATAAACATTATATGAAGGTGTAAATGAGGCCGTATATAAGCCAGTAGGGTGAGCATGTGCAGGCTAAATTGGCTGGAGGATCAAGGCGAAGGTGGAGTAAAGAGAACGGTGGGTGGAAGGGCCGAGAGGAGGAGGAGGAGTAGGAGGAGGAGGAGGAGGAGGAAAAAAGACTGAGGAAGGAAGGTAAAAACTCCTTTGGAAGAAGGTATTGGGAAGTAATTGAGGAGAAGGGGCGAAGGAGAAAAGGAGAAAACACTTTGATTAAAGGATGGGCTCAGAATGGAGAGAGAAGGGAAGGTATGCCGGTAAATTATTACAGTATAGAGTTAAGAAGAGAGAGAGAGAGAGAGAGAGAGAGAGAGAGAGAGAGAGAGAGAGAGAGAGAGAGAGAGAGAGTGAACAGGAGACAGATGGTATATACAGTATATATATGTATATATATATATATATATATATATATATATATATATATATATATATATATATATATATATATATACACACATATATATATATATATATATATATATATATATATATATATATATATATATATATATATGTGTGTGTGTGTGTGTGTGTGTGTGTGTGTGTGTGTATATATATATATATATATATATATATATATATATATATATATATATATATATATATATATATATATATATATATATAGAGAGAGAGAGAGAGAGAGAGAGAGAGAGAAGGGAGGAATGGAAAGGATAACGACAGACAAAAGAACTTCCGAATATGAAATATAAAAAAAAAAAAAATGCAAAATTAAATTCGCAGCACAAGACAAGAAGAAGAAGAAGAAGAAGAAGACGAAGAAGAAGAAGAAGAAGAAGACGAAGAAGAAGACGAAGAAGAAGAAGAAGAAGAAGAAGAAGAAGAAGAAGAAGAAGAAGAAGAAGACGAAGGAGAAGAAGAAGAAGCAGCAGCAGCAGAGGAGAATGGAGACAGAGGATGGTGTGTGTAGTCCTTTATTGAGAACCGAACCCTGAGCCTCCATAATCCGGGATTTTCCTCTTAGTCCGGGATAATTCCTTTAATTATCCTAGGGTTATCCCCTTGGCACCTTTCAGGCATAAGTGGTGGTTAGGGCTGAACTGAGGTTTTGACCAGGGCGAGACTACCCCGCCGTCCCCCCCCCTTCCCACACTATCATCCCCCCATCAGAAATAGTGTTAGTGACGTCACAGAAGACGTAGAACCTTGGGGATTATTATAATGACCTCCTTCGTAGAATCAAGGAGGGATTCTGGGGGGAGTTTTATGTGAGCTAACGACCTTTTTTTTTTTTTTTTTTTTACATTTTCGCCATATTGCAAATTCATTTCTCCCTCGATTAAGACATGAAGGATGTCTTTAATGGAACTTTGGTCATATATAAAGGAAGCATGATTTTCCTAAGGCATTTACTTGAACAGCCATCATCCTATGTAAAAGTATGTGACTTTACACTTTTTTCCCCAGAAGCCAAAGGGAAAGTGGTAAATGTGGGAACAAGGAAAATATAGGCTAAGCGATAAATTATCATCATTTTCATAATTACTTCCAACAGCACGTCATGCTTCATTAGAACTAGTTAAAGGGACAGCTAGTTTTTTGTTATTTCTTTGTCCCGGTTTTTTTTTTGTTTTCTGTAAAAGAAAACTACTGTGCCGGCTTTGTCTGTCCGTCCACACTTTACTCTGTCCGCCCTCAGATCTTAAAAACTACTGAGGCTAGAGGGCTGCAAATTGGCATGTTGATCATCCACCCTCCAGTCATCAATCATAACAAATTGCTGCCCTCAAACCTCAGTAGTTTTTATTTTATTTAAGGTTAAAGTTGGCCATGATCGTGAGTCTGGCAACGATAGAGGACAGGCCACAACAGGGCATTGATTAAAGTTTCATGGCCCGCGGCTCATACAGCATTACTCTGAGACCACCGAAAGATAGATCTATTTTCGGTGGCCTCGATTATACGCTGTAGCGTCTGTACAGAAAACTCGATTGCGCCGAAGAAACCTGCGCATTCTTATTATTTTTTTTTTTTTTTTTTTGAAAGATTGGGGAATTCAATTTGTGCTCGTCAGAATTGTACCAAATAAATCACAAGACAAGGACAGGATTTATGACTCTAGCATCGTGCAAAGGAGTTACTGTTCTTTTACCTAAACGGTATCATTTGCCAGTGAATCATTATATGATGAGGATACCCTTTGGTGTTATCTCATACACCATACATATCAAAGTAGCATACGCTTTGTCAAAGCCCTCTCTTTCCCGTAAAGTATAATCTTATTGATTCATCTCTCCTCATATTTAATGACTGCCACGATGTCTTCAGTTATTTTGCCCCGTTAATTAGGTGAATAATGTTTTCTTAGCAGACCAGACGCACAAGGAATTAACAAACAACAGAGAAAGAGGGAGAAAGGTCAACTCAGAACAAGGATACGAAGATATTCCGTAAACTCGTCACCATCTCCAAAAAAAAGCCAAGTAGGTTTTATGTGGCAATATTCACCTAAATCTTGATAGCTTTTATTGGTTATCGTCCTAAAGCTGTAAGGCATTTCAGACTTCCATTTGATATCTTTTCGTGCCATTGTCTCAGTATATTCTGCTTTCATTCTCGAAGGGGACTGCGTTAAACTGTGGCTGAAATGTTCAGAAAATATTACATGTCGGGAAACATTGAAAACTTTTTGTGTTATTATTTAAATTGTATTTGTGGAAAAAAGAGGGCACTAGTAAATACTCGGATATTTTATATATATATATATATATATATATATATATATATATATATATATATATATATATATATATATATATATATATATATATATATATATATATATAATGTATATTACATATACATATACACATATATATGTATGTATGTATGTATGTATGTATGTATGTATGTATATGTATATATGCACCATAACCGCCAAGCGCGATTTTCCCCAAACATTAGGGACTATAAATCGACTAACAATTTTTACTCATTCAGAATAACTAATGAAAAAAAACCATAACTAAATAAAGTTGTCCCGAAATCTGCGTTCTTCTATCTTCATAAATAATTTATGCAACAATTTATGAGAACGGGCGGGTGAAGACAGAGATGAACATGCATCACATACATCCATCAAACAAATTATATTTCTCTGGTAATTGGTTCCCCTTACATTCAATTTCACAGTGATTGAGATTTGTCGGATGTTACCGCGGCAATATTTCAACCCCGACTGTGTGATGGACATAAATATATCATCCGCTTTCTCTTCTTCGCTTTCTTTCCTCTCTCTCTCTCTCTCTCTCTCTCTCTCTCTCTCTCTCTCTCTCTCTCTCTCTCTCTCTCTCTCTTTTGTCTTCTGTCGAAAATAAAGCGAACTCGAATAAATGCTGATATATAGTCATGGGATCTATGCAAATGTTTTCGCACGCATCACGGAATCAACATTCTTCGAGGGGGTCGTATTTTTATCTTTATTTACGAAAAACAAACTCGGGCGATTTATTCTTTTCTGCTTGTGTTCAATCATCTGGATATGGCCGGTCGGAAATTCATCTTATTTCAGAAGTAATTATCATTATTATTATCATTATCATTTTGCCATGGAAACCGCTGTTAATGTTGTTAATGTCCTTCCTTGCATTTACAGCAACGACGAGTCCTCCAGGCGATCATTTTCGAGAGAAAAAATTGACATCGCAAAAACCAGACAATTCTAAAACTTTAATGGCCTCACTGCTTCCAAAAGGGGTTCCACCGAGATCTCATTTCGATACACTAGCTAAGGGAGAAAGGAAAAGGGGAAAAACTAGGAATTTATCATACTCAGAAATCCCTATCATCAGAGTGGATCTCTCTCTCTCTCTCTCTCTCTCTCTCTCTGAGGTGTACTTTGGTAACAAATGTTTATCATCATTCAAACTGAGCTGACTGTCTCCCAGGCAGTTGGGAGCATTGAAACCCCGACTCCAAATGTCTACTTGGAAACATATTCCTTTCGCTATATGATACTCTATTCATATAAATGGCCCGCCTTTGTGTTGGTGGTTGGGTAGTGAAAGACTTCAATGGACATTTTTAGAAAAGGCTGAGGTAGTGCGTGTGTTCTATGATAGGACGAGGAAGAAGGGCAGGACAAAGAACGTCCCCCCAATTTTTTAGATTGTTTGGTTTGTTTGTTTGGAAGGTCCTCCGTGCTCACGGTTGTACAAATGCCCTCTGCAAAGAAAGCTGCAAAAGACCTGGATGCGAAAGAAGTACATCAGGTTTGTACATCAGGTTTAAGTATTTTTTAATGAGTGGTTTTAATTAGTGTAATGGAATGACATCACAGGTGAATGCAAAACAATTTACATAATTGCGGATGTTATGCACCCCTTAAGAAACCAGTTCTTCATTGGAGGGGTGGGTAGAGCTCTCGGCTAGCACGCTCTTGGCCCAGCGTTCGACTCTCCGACCGGCCAATGAAGAATTAGAGGAATTTGTTTCTGGTGATAGGAATTCATTTCTCGTCATAATGTGGTTCGGATCCCACAATGAGCTGTAGGTCCCCGTTGCAAGGTAAACAGTTGGTTCTTAGCCACGTGAAATAAATCTAATCCTTCGGGCCAGCCCTAGGAGAGCTGGTAATCAGCTCAGTGGTCTGGTTAAACTAAGATATACTTTTTTTTTCCTTAAGAAACCAGTAATGCAATATTCTCTAATAGTAAGCTTGGGGACAAAGAATCGACTATAGAACACAAAAATTCGTCAGTGCAGAAAAGAGAAAAAACAGATAAACACAAACATCACGAAGTGCCCCTTTGGAACAGAAAAGAGACCACTACGTACCGTACAAGTCTTTTCAAAACAGCAACGGGTAAGACACCGGAAGGGAAGAATAGAGACAGCACTCCGGCAGGAAATCCACCTATTCATTAGTGAGCAGAAAGATGCTGAACCGCACAGCATACTTTCCCTTCACGGAAGAGAATCCCTCGCATTTTTTGTTTTTCGTTTTTGTTCCTTTTTCTGTCTGAAGCTTTGGCTTCTTTCTTCTCGTTCTGGTCTGAGAGCCTTTTGGGAGTCCTACCCATTATGGAAGAGGTTTGCTTCTGCCTCTTGTTTCTCCATTACATTCCCGGAGGCTTTCCTCTCCAGCCCTTATGAACGATCTTTGAAGTCGAATGTTAACATTTCTTCCTTCATCTCATAATATTCCCTTGCTCAAGCACGTGACTGAAGTACGATTTGTTATCTTCATCTCATGGTATTTCCTTGCTCGAGCATTATGACTGCAGTACGATTTGTTGTTGTACGTAAAGCAATATTTGTGTTTCATTGTGCATATAGTGGAATCAGGTGGTTTTAACCAACGTTACCGCTGTGTTCAGTCATGATGCAATAAACATTTACTCTTACAATTATTATGAACGATATTTTAGTTAATATTTTACCGCGATGCATAGATGTATGCGTGAACGAATGAATGCATAAACGTACGATG
The DNA here is from genome assembly GCA_039081455.1 of Macrobrachium rosenbergii. Lineage (NCBI taxonomy): Eukaryota > Metazoa > Arthropoda > Malacostraca > Decapoda > Palaemonidae > Macrobrachium > Macrobrachium rosenbergii. Next base: position 40,996,955 of record JANJGK010000018.1, read on the forward strand.
AAGTTGGAGAGTTTCACCAATGATAGATTTCTGGCGAAGGAATGTTACCATTTACAAATGAACAGAAATCTATTAGTTGTTAATTATTCCCATTTGCTGTTTTTCTTGCCTCAGAACGTTGCTGTCAGTTTTCGTTTGGCTACATGTGAAAACGTATTCAGTACAAAAGAGAAAAAGCTGCACTGCTTTTCTTCTCCCGCAGTTGCACATGAGGAAGAAATTTCACAGTTTATTTGTGTTTTTTTTTTTTATATTTACCCTTAGAACTGAAGCTTACTTAAAAAGTATGTTCGACTCCTGATGAATATGCATGTCTGTCTACCCGTTTAGCAGTAATTACTACTATATACATCAAAGTTTCTGTTTGTTTTCAAACTTTAGTATATATGAAATCTAGTTTTCATGCAACTGGATATCACAGTTCACTCAAGCTTTATATATATATATATATATATATATATATATATATATATATATATATATATATATATATATATATATATATATATATATATATATATATATATAGATAGATAGATAGATAGATAGATAGATAGATAGATATATATATATATATTTATAAAATATATATATATATATATATATATATATATATATATATATATATATATATATATATATGTGTGTGTGTGTGTGTGTGTGTGTGTGTGTGTGTGTGAAAATGCTTGAAGATAAATGAAAAAAATCTATGAATGTTGATTCTCCATACATATGTTTTTTTCTAAAATGTTATGTTCTTTCATAATGTTAGCATATACGTTATGCTGTCCTCATATTAGTATTAAAATAAATGGGAATGATATGGCAAGAGATGAAATTACCACGGAGGAAGATTTAAGAGGGTTGGGAAATGTCAGACCAAAGATTAAACAGAGCATATAAGTGTTTCAGTATATAGATTTTGAGGCCAGACAATAATTATGGGGGTACCCGACTCCACGTGTAACTGATGACAGTCTCGGATTAGCTTCGAATAAAAGTAGTTGTTATCCAATAACATCAGTCATTTGTTATCATGGACTATTGGCCCCTTGTTATCCAAAAGTGAATAAAATCTGACACCGATAACACAAACGTCTCTTTGCTATCCCAAGCTTTGGCTCACTCGCCCTCGGCATCGCATCTCTAGGGGAATTAAGAAAACCCTTGGAATAAAATCCGACGCATACGGTTAATTGTACAATCATGTACAATTATCAGCTATAATAGATCCATTAAACAGTTCATTATCGCTTCGCATCCCTCTCTCTCTCTCTCTCTCTCTCTCTCTCTCTCTCTCTCTCTCTCTCTCTCTCTCTCAGTGTTTATTTGCTTTCATTCGCTCACGGTAGTTATCCGTCGCATTTGATTGCATTTCATCATTCGTCCCTTCCCAATTATTTCTCCCTGCTTCCTTTCTTCCCCTTTTATTGTCTGTTGTTTGCTCCTATCCCCTGTTTTCCCTACATCTATTTCCATCGCCCTTCCTCCGTCCTCCGATTCTTTTGTCTTCCTCCTCCTCCTCCTCCTCCTCCTCCGTCTCTCCCATCATTCGAATTCTGGCATTATCTCATCTTCACTGTTTAGCGCTTCCTCATTCCGGCCACTTCCACTAATGACGTTCAAATGCATCGCTCGCCTTTCCCGTCTTGCTGCGCCAATCAAAAAGGCGATTACTGAGGCAAAAGCTGAAAGCTGAATTGTGATTGGTTAATTGATTGTTTGCCCCCGGGCAATGGAGCCGTGACGAGTTTACACAAAGCCCTTGGGGGCGTGTTGACTTTTTGGAGGAGTCAAACTTTCATAATGTACTTTCACCTAAATGCCCCGATTTCATCTTCTCTCGTTCGTTGATTACTGTTTGTTGTATGATAATTGTAAATTATTCTGTGAAATGATATGGAAGTCGGAAATAATTCGAATGATGCAGTACAAATCGTTGCAGAGATTACGCACTGAAAACCGATTCAATCTAGTTAATATATATAATCGCACACAGAAACATTTCTTGCGTAATAGTATACACAAAATACTAATGGCTTTTAACATTGGGCCGTTTCTCATGGTACGTGTGAAAGGAGAGAGAGCCTAGCCAAGTCTTACAACATTCTACATTTATCTCCTGAATGACGAGAGAGAGACCTCTGTGCAGAGAACTTCCGCAGCCTCAGCCACCTCAATTCGTCACACAGAAGTCTCATCGATTCAGTGTAAACAAAGAGACGAGCAGTAATTATTCTCTAATACAAGCGAAGCTATCCTCACTATTTTGAAACATCGCTCTCGATGAATTCTCGAAAGCGAAAGTGAAAAGATGACGGATACCTTGATGAGCGCTTCAAAGGGTGCGATCTCGACGTTTTAAACGCATCTGGATGTCGTAAAAACACCTCACTCACCACAAAAGTTCGGTTGAAAGTCTCTCTCTCTCTCTCTCTCTCTCTCTCCGGTGTTTGTGTGTTGTTGAAACACCTCGATCACCACAAAAGTTCAGTTCAAAATCTCTCTCTCTCTCTCTCTCTCTCTCTCTCTCTCTCTCTCGGTGTTTGTGTTGTTGAAACACCTCGATCACCACAAAAGTTCAGTTCAAAATCTCTCTCTCTCACTCTCTCTCTCTCTCTCTCTCTCTCTCTCTCTCTCTCTCTCTCTCTCTATATATATATATATATATATATATATACTATACATATACATATATATATATATATATATATATATATATAATATATATATATATATATATATATATATATATATATATATATATATATACATATATATATATTATATAATAAATAAATATATATATATATATATATATATATATATATATACATATACATATATATATATATATATTATATAATATATATATATATATATATATATATATATATATATATATATATATATATATATATATATATATATATATATATATATCGACGTTTGTGTGTTGTCAAATCACCTCAGCCACCCCAAAAGTTCAGTTCAAAATCTCTCTCTCTCTCTCTCTCTCCTCTCTCTCTCTCTCTCTCTCACTCTCTCTCTCTCTGATCCATTCGTCTACTTTCTCCAAGAAACATTAAGTATCTTTTTGCCGAGACGATATTTTTCTCCTTGAACAATATTTCATGTAGGGTTCACACAAAAAAGCTACGAAGAAATCCGACCAATCTCTACCTTAATGGCCACAGGATTTACATAAGTATTATATTTCACTCTAGCGAGAGAGAGAGAGAGAGAGAGAGAGAGAGGAGAGAGAGAGAGAGAGGAGAGAGAGAGAGAGAGAGAGAGAGAGAGAGAGAGAATGTATTTTGAGAACATAGGTCCACTAACAAAAATATAAAACAAGTTAAAAATTCGAGTTTTCTGTACAGCGTATAATCAAGGCCATTGGAAACAGATATATCTTTCGGTGGTCTCGGTATAATGTTTTATGAGCCGCGGCCCCTGGGACTTTACCACGGCCCGGTGGTGGCCCTGTCCTATATCGCTGCCAGACGCACGATCATGGTAGATTTAGCCTTAAATAAAATAGAAACTACTGAGGATAGAGGGCAGCAATTTATATGTTTGATAATTGGAGGGTGGATGATCACCATACCAATTTGCCAGCCCCCTCTAGCCGAAGCAATTATTTTAAGATCCGAGGGCGGACAGACAAAGTGCGGACAGAAAAAAAGTGCGGACAGAAAAAAGTGCGGACGGCCAGCAAAGCCGGCACAATAGTTTTCTTTTACAGAAAACTAAAAGCGCAGCGGCAATGCAGGTTTTCCAATCAGTACTATATTATTATTATTATTATTATTATTATTATTATTATTATTATTATTATTATTATTATTATTATTATTTCAGTAGATGACACCTATTCACATGGAACAAGCACACCAAAGGGGCCACTGACTTAAAATTCAAGCTTCCAAAGAATGTGGGTTTCAACCTCCCACTGCAGACCCCACACTACAGCAGTAACTGATCATGATACAGAGGCCAGCGATTTTTTATCGCCCTGGGGGAGACGCGAATCCGCGACATCTGAGTGGCATCCACGACACTAACCACTATACCAGCGACCAGCGAAGGAATATATCAAAAATAAAATCAACTTAACGTAATTTTGACTCGTTTAAAAATTAGATTTATCTGTAACTTCACTTTGAACGAATACTTTTCCACAACAAATTATGCAGGTTGTAATTTCGACGTCTCGTTTCTATTGGTTTGCTCCTTGAAGTTATTACGCTAAAGTAGAACGATCCACTTTTAATCAAAGAAATATATTGCTAAATTTATTAGTAAAATAAAGAATCATAAAAAAAACTTTTGCAACAGGTAGCATACATAACAATGAACTAATTATCATCTGAAATGTCTATTGAAGTTTTACACTGTCTAAAATCAAAACTTATATCTCTTATATCTCATTTTTTTGTATATGCTGTACTTGTGTATATATATATATATATTATATATATATATATATATATATATATATATATATATATATATATATATATATATATATATATATATATATATATATATATATAAGAAATAGATCAATTGACTTTGAACTGTGTAAAAGTAAAACTATGATAGACATTTTCGATGATATACACTTTATTGCTATTTGTGTGAGCTCTTACAAAAAGTTTTTTGAAGATACTTTACTAAAAATAATAAATATATAAATATATATGAATATATATATATATATATATATATATATATATATATATATATATATATATATATATATATATATATATATATATATATATATATATATATATATAATGTGTGTGTGTGTGTACATAGTCATTTCCGCAGGAATTCAAATACGAAAAACAAAGAGAATTCCGGGAAGGGAAACTGCAGCAGCGACATGCAAATGAGTCCGAGATTGTGAGACGCGTACAGGAAGAAGTTACGTACAACTCCCCTCTTGGAGGACGAGTGAAACAGGTCCCTAACCCACCCTTCAGCAAACTTAGGCGAGCAGTTTTGGGAAGCTTCTTCAATAAACAGGCACTCCAGACACTTGTTCATACCCACACAACTCCACGCTACTCCGTACTCTTCATTTTCTTTATTTTGCTTCATTGTTATGCTTTTGTTTTCTTTTTGTTACGCTTTCAAGATCTGCTAGAGGAAAGTACTAATTATTTGATTATTTATCTTTTCTTTTTGCTGTTGTGTTGGGGGTGGGGGGGGGGGATACGTGGCCCGGCTATGAACATTTAAGGTCCCTTAATTTTTTTGTTTTATAATACTATTTTTTGTTAAAAGTTATCATAATTTCCTTCAGAAAACTAAGCTTAACTTCTTATTTTGTTAATATTTTTGCTAGTTTTTCGTTCCCTCCTTTTCCATTCGTAACCGACCTTCCCTATCCCTCCCCCCCATCCCCCTCCTACCATTCTCCTCCTCCTTCTCCCTTAATTTTTCATATTACTACACTTTCCTAAAAGTTGTCACCATTATTTTCTTCATAAAAGTAAACTTCCTATATTTTTTTTATATTATTTTTTTTTAATTTTTCAGAGTTTTTCGTCCCCTCCTTTTCCATTCGTAATCAACCTTTCCTCTTCCCCCCCCCCCCCCCATCCCTCCCACCCATCTCCCTAGAACTACCCTCCTCCTCATCCCCCCCCTCTCCTCCTCCTCCTCCTCCTCATCCTCCTCCTCCTCCTCCTCCTCCTCCTCCTCCTCCTCCATCGTGTGACCATCCCGTGCCCAAGGCACTTCAACTCACGCCTCCTTAAATTTTGCCTCCAGGATCTTCTTACAACTAATTAAGCAACGTGTCTATCTTCCTGTCCTGAGCCGTGGTGTTACTTTCTTGCGTTTGGACTTGTTTCTATTTGCATTCTCTTATTTCTTCTTCTTCTTCTTCTTCTTTTTTTGACTCATCGCCGTGTTTCTGTTACGTCCCCAAAGTTACGAGAAACACGAATAGTTTGTAGGACTTTGGGATGGCTGCGAGGTCTTTCCGATAAAAAGGATATTTCTCTCTCTCTCTCTCTCTCTCTCTCTCTCTCTCTCTCTCTCTCTCTCTCTCTCTCTGTTATGTATTATTATTTTCTAAAATACACTAAGAGATTTTACTTTTGATAAGTCCTCTACCCACCCTTTTTTATTAGAGGGTAACCATGACTTGCTTAGTATTAAGTGTGTGTGTGTGTGTGTGTGTGTGTGTATGTCTGTGTGTGTGTATGTCTGTGTGTATTTGTGTGCATTCGTTAGCTCGTGGTCCATCGCTGGAGTGCTTGTTTCACAGAGGATAAAACTAATGCGATCACTCTATAAACCTTTTAGCTTTGTTCAGCGTTTACAAAGAAACTTTTAAGCTCTTCTTAACAAGAGGAGAAAAAAAAAAACAAGCATTCATTATCTTCCTTTGAAAGTTTTTTTTTGTCTAGCTAATCTTTAATGTCTTTCAATAAAGAGGTTTTTTACCGGTGGTATTGTTTCGTTCGGTCTATCAAAATTAATTTGATCTTATCCCTTTCAAGTTCTCAGTCAATTACAGAAAATATTCTCTGTTTCTACTCGGTCAATAGATGTTAATCCTCAACTCTTTATTACGGCGCGGTTTTTACTAGACTACCTGTGAGGTTGAATACATTCACCTCTTTGATGGCTTTTCTTGTTTTTTCGTTTTTTTTTCGGGGTGGTTTTCTTTCAGAACGTTTTTCCGGACACAATACCAGCGGAGGGCAGGTCCCTCAAAAATGGAATTGTCAGCAGATCCCTTTGAAACGGTAATTAATTGGGTGAGAACCGTCTGTCGTATTAATAGTTAACCCTTCCTTTTTTTTTATAGCTTTCTTTATCCTCGAAGTCGAACGCGGCTCACTAATTGGTTGGGTGTTAATCGCGTAAAGAGGCTGGGTATCTCATTACGAGTTACTTATGTTAACATCGTTTCTCTTTTTATTTTTTATTTTTTTTTTATTCAACATATGATCTGTTACATTCCTCTCTCTCTGTGCCGTATCATGTGGGAACTTCATCATCAGCTGGTAATTTATTCATCTAGTTCCTTATCATTCATCACACGGGATGGATTCAGGATTGTAAATAATATTCAATCTCTAACCTAAAAGGTATAATTGTAAAGTTATTCTGTGTCCTGTTTACATGACCCATATTCTGAAGCCATGCAGTCAAGATCTAGTTGTAGATGAGCCTTTCATTAGTGAAACATATTAGAAACTAACTTATTTTAGTCCTGGAGAGCATGCAATTTAAAATTCACCTCATGAAAAGCAACGAGAATCTATATGATGACTCCTATTTCTAAAGGAAAAATTCATTCCACGTCGATTCTCAATTCTTCATCGCGCCGTTTTGTAATGGACTCGGTATTGATACTGTTGGCAACAGCTATAAATACCCATTCGCTGAAAAAAAGTAACTGCGCATAATTGAGCAAATAACGCACTTTAATTATCCTGGGCTTCGTCGTCGATAACCTCAGTAAACATTGCGGTGTAATTGAGATTCATTTTTCTCATCTCAAGCGTCTGTTTTCTTTTGAAGTCTCTTTTGTTTGGCTGTGCTGCAAAACAACCTCTTTTCCTCGAGGTGTTCATCTCATCAGCTCTCTCTCTCTCTCTCTCTCTCTCTCTCTCTCTCTCTCTCTCTCTCTCTCTACACTTATTTGCTTTGGTTTCATTTTTTTGTTACGCCACGCAAACATAATTTCGAGACCGCGTAAGCAATAACAAGAATATAATCAAAGTGTGCTGAATGCTCAATCATTTTTGTGTTTACAGACAATTTGATCATGCTTCACATGCATTTATGAAAGAACCCATTAAAATGGGCGTGGTAATTTTACACTGTATCAAGCAACATTCTATTACTGAACGATATGCTCCAATAATTGTTTTCAGCTCATTTCAGTTATAATTTCTTTATTTATTTTGGTCTCTTGCTTCAATATTATGACTTGATTTTTTTTCTCCATTTCTTTATTTTCATTACAGTCTATATTAGTTCTCTTGGACGTAAATTATTTTACATAGTTAACGATGTTTTACTTCTTTAACCATCAAGAGAGGCCATCACAACAAGACGAATCCTTTCCCTAAACACAAAAACTACTTGGAAATTACATTATGATTTTATATTCTGGATCTTCAATTACCCAAGCAATTACCATTCCATGTTACGATAAATGGAAGTATCTGTGGTGCATCACTATATTGTGATCGGAAATAATGAGTAAAAAGCCATAATAGTGTAAATGATAGACTGTATTTTTCCAAAATACAAAAAAGGATAAAACTGTATTTGGAACAATACAGTCTATCATTATTGTGGTTTTTTACCCATTAAATGGAATATGTTTTGTTTCATTCCTTTCTTAAATTATATTTGTTTAATATCTATTATTTATTGATCTATTATTTATTTATCTATTTGAGAGAGAGAGAGAGAGAGAGAGGAGAGAGAGAGAGAGAGAGAGAGAGAGAGAGAGAGAGAGAGAGAGAGAGAGAGAGAGAGAGAGAGAGGTTAATATTCCGCATATTTTTCTTGGCTATCATTTTTTTTCCCGTGAGAAGACATAAACAGATAAGATTCCATTCAACCCTTTCTGGAAGTCGTAATAATTTCCAGTTATCCCTCAAAGAAAAGTCGAAATAATCCTGTGGTCAATTATCATGTCGACATATGCATTGTGGTCACTTTCTCGTAAGTTTCTGCAGTTAGGTAAAACTTATTAATAACAGTTTTAAGAATAATGAACACAGTGTTTGCTAAGATCATTGCCATAAATATTTTTCAACTTGAAGTCAACGGTATGGGCAGCCTTCTGAAAAGAACGAAAGGATTATGGAAAACAGCAAAAGGAGAAAGTGGCGATAAGCTTAAGGATCAGTAGGCATCAAGGAGCAGGGATCTAGGCAGAAATTGCTCTTAAAACAGGATTTGTTTCTAACGGGTCTTGATAAAAATAATCTGTTATTCTCGGCATTTTCAATCATATACGACACGATCAATATGTCCATCGATTTAGAAACATGTAAGGAAATGACACTGAATTGGCTGTAGTGATTTATATATAGTTATAATAATGTCGCAAATATGAAATAAGTTCACATGCAGTATCTTTTTTATAGGAAGATAAAAATGCAATAAGAGATCAGTCACTGATATACTCATAAAACGCAAATAAACAAAATTCGAATGAGTGGTGTTAATCTTAATTAAATACTGTATTACTGCAACATCAGTTCTACATTCACAAATACATAAGGAAGAGAATCATATTAACTTTTACTGATCATGAATCTATCAAAACCTTACATTTATTAATATGTTATCTATAAAAAATAAAAATATATCTACTTTAGGCACACAGCAATTAACAAGGGGAAAATTATGTTATTTGACAACAATAAATAATCAATATTTATTAGTCTGCTATCTATAATTAATAAAAAATATCCATTTTAGCCACACAGTATCATAATGAGAAAACAGTGATGCTGTTGGAAATACCAACACTAAATAATCAATGATCACTCCAAGTGGCTTTATCTCCTGCCTGCAACCTCAGCATCCCGAAGAAGAAGAAGAAGAAGAAGAAGAAGAAGAAGAAGAAGAAGAAGAAGAAGAAGAAGAAGCCGGGATCAGAAGGAATAAGAATGAAATGATGAATATGCAAATGAGCTCTCGGCGACTTCAAAAGGAGAAAGTTACTTATCTATATTGCAAGAGCCGAATGGCCTGATTACATGAAATGTTAATCATAATTATAACTGCTCAGTGCCGAGGTTCCGGATCATTACGAATGTAAGAATCAATAATACTCCGGCGGGAAAGATCAAAGGGAGTCCTCCGAGGGAACGAGATCTTTTTCCCGGAAAAGCTCCTTCCGAGGTTATTCAAGCTGTTGTGTCGTCATCTAATCGCCGAGCAGAAATCGTTCTGCTTGTGAATAAAGGAAAGATGACAAAGGTGTGTGTTCATCTTCGCCCCTGTTAGAGGTGTCTTTTTCTCGAAATCTCTAATTTACAATTAATTACCTGAAATATGACCATTAAATTATATTCTAGTTGAGTGTGTAAAAAAATCGACAAATTCGGTGATGAAATAATCCTATAAAGTTGCAATTAATTGCCAAATAATACCATTATATATCATGGCATGAGTAGGATGATATGCCGAGTATCTGTCGAATGTAAAATTTTATTCTTTTAATCGTACCTATCCTCCCTCTTTCACAAACACACACACACACATAAACACGTACACACACACACAAACAGATTGTTCACGTGCCCGTACACCCTCATAAGCTTACACAAACATACTTACTCTTTAGATAACGCATACTCATTATTTATACAATAAAATTTCATAAGGTCAAAGCATTGCGGTAAAAGCACAACAATACTGCTTTATTTTAGCAATTCGTTTTTATACGATAGGTAGAGGATATTTCTGCTCACAAAAACAAAAAAAAAAAAAGCTTAATTTGATAGCTAGCAGGTATGTCTGTTCACAAAAACAAAAAAGGCTTAATTTGATAGTTAGCAGGTATGTCTGTACACAAAAAACAAAAAAATAACAACGTGATATGCCTGCGGCGGGACCAGGAGAGATATGATGTCTATTGTAGCCCTATTGAACTCACTCTGAGTTAGTTGTTATTGCATGGACTCTGAGCTAATTGCAGCTGGGTGCAATTTTCGTCAAATGCTCTCCAGAGCACTCCATTCTGGTCGTTACTGTGGTTAATCTCGGTTAGTTTTTTTTTTAGTTTTTTTTTTTACAATGGTAGGTATTGTGCTTTGAATTTTACAGTGCACTTTACTAGGTAATAATGTATATATAGCAATTCATCAATAACTCGTCATCATTAAAATTCAGCCAATACTTGGCTCCTGCAGTCTGGTCAAGTTTACGTCATTTTGTTAGCCAGTTAACTGGGATACAAAATTGAATTTCATAATGTCATCATCATAAATAATAATGGTAAGAATTTTACTTTATATATATATATATATATATATATATATATGTATGTATGTATGTATGTATGTATGTATATATATATATATATATATATATATATATATATATATATATATATATATATATATAAAATTGTGTGCACTTAAATCATAATTCTAAAATATCTCATAAATCAAAAAAAGGGCATTACCTGGAGAACTATTAATTACTTATTGTATTCAAAACCTTGATAAAATTAAACTCCAATACTTTATTGAGGATTTGGACGCAGTTCAACGCAATACGCAACCAAAAACCACTTTTCTATTTTCCTCTTTCTTTCACGCGAGGATTTACTCGGTTCCATTACAGGGCGCTGCGATTGTTGGGTACACGCAAATAAAAATGATTGGTATCATAAAGTACTTGTCTGGTTTTGAATTTAATTTTTATTTCCTGTAAGAGTATGCTAGGTGCTCTCTCTCTCTCTCTCTCTCTCTCTCTCTCTCTCTCTCTCTCTCTCTCTCTCTCTCTCTCTCTCTCTCTGTGCTAAAGAAGAACCTATATCATGATGAAGCAAAATTACTCGCTGTTAACAGAGGTAACCACAAATGCTTGTAGGTTTGAGCTAAGCATCCCACAGCTACTAGTGAAAAACTCTCTCTCTCTCTCTCTCTCTCTCTCTCTCTCTCTCTCTCTCTCTCTCTCTCTCTCTCTCTCTCTCTCTCTCTCTCTGCTACTGTACAAGAACCTGTATCATTCTGAAGTAAAACGTTAGATAAATTAAGCAAAACTAGGAAAATTGCAAAACCTTAACAGATTGCTCCTGAAGCCTCCAAGCAACACGAGTTTAGAGTTTCTGTCCCCTTAAACCGCAAAGGAAAAGCCACCTTCCTTATCATTTTTTTTATTACAGCTGTACCTTGCATGTTCCATTATAAAACATCAAGACTTAATCCATTAGTCACAGTAGGATTCCAGCTATAGCATACCCCTAATACTCTAAAGGAATCATTCAGCTTTGTGTGCGCCGACCCCCAAGACAAACAAGGTCCCCTCGAACATCAATTTTGACCCTAACATCAACAGTCGTTCCCGATGTCTTTATGACACCCCACGCGCACGAGCGCAATCACACACAGACACACACACATATACACACACTCATTCCCCTCACGCGCGCACACACACACACACACACACACAAAGCCATCGTCACGCCAGGCCAGTAAATCAAGTGATGATTCTTCGACCACCGTCGAATTCTCTCACCTTTGTCAATGAAGGACAATCGGCACGTGTTCTTTCTCACACCTCGAGTTAAGTCATTGTGCGCCGGCTTGTTTTTCATCGGTGGGGTTCATCAAATAAATCTCGTCTCTCGAATTACGTCTGACAGGAAATGTAACGCGGGGATTGGGCTCCCCATTGAAAAGACACGGAAAACAACGTAATGGACAGGGGAATCGTTTGGTTGGTTTGTGGTCTAGTGTTTTTCATTATTTTTTTTTTCTCATTTATTAGTCTGTGTTTTCCAAGTTATTCTAATGGCACGTTCGCTACAGTTCCAACGTACCGCCCCCCGCTCCTCCTCCCTTTTCTCTCTCTCTCTCTATCTCTCTTGCTCTCTCTCTCTCTTCTCTCTCTCTCTCTCTGGATATATATAGATATATATATGTATATATGTGTGTATAATATACACATGTAGTATATATATATATATATATATTATATATATATATATATATATATATATATATATATATATATATATATATATATATATATACTCGTCCAAAAGGTAAACAAAAAGTTACAAATCCTAATTACATATATCCATGTCGTGCGAAATACATCATCAACACAGCCCCACAAAAAAAAAAAACGGAAATGCACTGCGATGTAATTACTAATCATTGCTATAATTAGGTTAAGAGAGCGCTGGCACCTGTCGCACTACTGACAACGTAATCTTACCTCTGATAAACCCAATTCTTTCCTCCTCTAATTCAATCCTTCGGAATAAACGACAAACGAATTTCCTCCTTCCCGTCGGAGGACAAATGAGTGACTCCAGCCCCTTCCGAGTCCTCCATCCCTCCCACGCCCCCTCTCCCCAACCCGAAATCGGAGGCCATAATAACTCTGAGCCTTGTTGCTAGCAGGGGTCCTGGACCCCTCCGAATCGTTCTTCAGGGGAGTGTTTGTTATGGCATATTGGGGTATATTGGAAATTAATAGCATGTAGTTATAATGCTAGGCAATAAGTCTCGGGGTACCGGATAAAAATACCTGCTCTGTTGTTGGTATCGATTCTCGTGGTTTGGGAATCTTGAGAAGATGACCGGTTTTTTTTTATATTCCTAAGGGTTAGGAATAGTATTCCGATTCCTAAAAAGTCTCTTTTTTGTAATATGGAAATTATGAAAAAATTTTTTTCATTGCATAAATCTGTCGTTTGGGAATCTGGAGATGACCGTTTTTTCTATTCCTAAGGGTTAGGACCAGTATTCCCATTCCTAAAAAGTCTCTTTTTTGTAATATAGAAATTATGAACATACTATTTTTCATTGCATAAATCTGTCTTTTAGGTATCTAGAGTATGACCTTTTTTTTTTTATTCCTAATGGTTAGGAACAGTATTCCCATTCTTAAAAGGTCTCTTTTTTTGTAATATGGAAATTATGAACATAATATTTTTCATTGCATAAATCTGTCTTTTAGGGATCTAGAGAGGAAGTCTTTTTTTTTTATTCCTATTCCTAAAAAGTCTCTTGTAATATGGAAATTATGAACATAATATTTCTCATTGCGTAAATCTTTCTTTTGGGAATCTAGAAAGTAAGAACTTTTTTTTTTATTCCTTAGGGTTAAGAACAGTATTCCCATTCCTAAAAAGTCTCTCTTTTGTAATTCAGAAATTATGAACATAATATTTTTCATTGCATAAATCTGTCTTTTGGGACTCTAGAGAAAGAAGATCCTTTTTTTTATTCCTAAGGGTTAGGAACAGTATTCCCATTCCTAACAAGTCTCTTTTTTGTAATATGGAAATTATGAACATAATACTTTTCATTGCATAACTGTTTTTTGGGGGGGAATCTAGAATGGAAGACCTTTTTTTTTATTCCTAATGGTTAGGAACAGTATTCCCATTCCTAAAAAGTCTCTCTTTTGTAATACAGAAATTGTGAACATAGTATTTTTCATTGCATAAATCTGTCTGTTGGGAATCTAGAGAAGAAGACCGTTTTTTTATTCCTAAGGGTTAGGAACAGTATTCCTATTCCTAAAAAGGCTCTCTTTTGTAATATAGAAATTATGAAGATAATGTCTTTCATTGCATAAATCTGTCTCTTGGGAATCTAGAGAGGAAGACCTTTTTTTATTCCTAAGTGTTAGGAACAGTATTCCTATTCCTAAAAAGTCTATTTTGTAATATGGAAATTATGAACATAATATTTTTCATTGTATAAATCTGTCTTTTGGGAATCTAGAGAGGAAGACCGTTTTTTTTTATTTCTGAGGATTAGGAACGGTATTCCAATTCCTAAAAAAGTCTTCTTTTGTATACTGAGTTTATGAGCACATTATTTTTAATTGGATGAATCTGTCTTTTGCTCAACCTCGGAAACATAAGAACAATATTCCCAACGAACGTGTCGTATTCTTTATGAAAGCTAAATGTCAAATGTTGGAAATGTTATTACGTACAATTTCAGGTAATTCTCTAAATGATTCTGATACAAGTAAAACGTCATTAATGAAATTATTTAGTGTAAACTAAGATTATGTGAGCCCAGACACCTATTTTGTCGTCGTAAAAATATCTTATTTATAACGCCGTTCCTCCGCTTTTACAGAACTCAGCAAGATTGAATTCTACCCCGGCGTTTCTTGTATCCACGAGCACACAAAGGACGAACATATTTCCATCAGTTATTTCATCAAAATGGGAAATATTTATTTCGGCTGTAATTTCTATTCAAATCGCCGAACCATTGTGAATATATCGCCACTTATGCAAATAAAACTTCATACCCACCAGCCCAGCATTCCTGATTTTTAGGGACAGAAATGGGGTGGGGCTTTATTTCCATTTGCCAATTGTAATTGAAATCGAGCACTAGAACCAACCATCCCTCTCCCCCAACCCCCATCCTTCTCCACTTCCCCCCCCCCCACCCGCCCCCCTTTCCCACAATTCTCTTCCTTCCCATTTGGTGGCTTTGTATGCGGTTCCTGGCTATTACTGGTATGACCTAATTGCTTCTCTACTGGAGGACATCTTAGTATTCATATATTCATGGATCTTCCTGATTCAGTTTTTACTGTCGGAATTAAAAACTTCCCACGCCCCCACCCCCGTTCCCCTGCCCAAGGATCTATATTTTACGGCCGATTCTGCGTTTTGGCGACGCACGGTCGGTGGTCATTAAGAAGCGCCGGGTTGTAATACTTTTTTTTTTTCGTCCATTTTCCCAAAATTAACCGTAGGAATGAGCCGTTTCAATAACTATTAACGGTCAAAATGCATCGCCCTTAATTGAAATCCGATTAGGTCTTTTTAGATATTGGCGGCTATCGAAATATGAAAATGCTAATTCGTAATCCTCTCGGCTAAAATATATATATATATATATAAATATGAATTCCCCTTTCATCCGAAAAGGCAAAGGAAAATCGATTTAACGAAAATAGAGAATTATAATTGCCTTTAATGCCATTTTCCAAAAAAAAGAAAAGACAAAAGGGTCTATGTTTCTGGATAATAAAATCTTGCAGTTTGGCAATTGCGATTTCCACAGCCAAATGATGATGGGGAAGTTTTGCAAACGGTAGAATTTTATGCTAAAACAATTTTAAACACGTATAAACACATGCATACACACATCTGCATATGTATTTGCTGTATAACAACAGATGGATAAACATTCGAAAAAATGTTGGTCGATGCATCATAAGAGCAAATATATGTACATGTAAATTTCGATATTAAAAAAATACAGCCGAGGTAAAATTCGAATAATATATATATATTTTTTTATAAGAGAGCAATACTTTTTCAAAATATACAGTCTATAAAAGGGGAATCGTATGCCTGCTAAAGAGTAAAAAAAAAAAAAACTGATGTGCATAAAAGAAAATTATGCGTGCATAAGTGACAAAGACACTAACGCAAACACACACACACATATACATAGACACATACACACACACACACACACACACACACACACATATATATATATATATATATATATATATATATATATATATATATATATATATATATATACATACATACGAGTATATACTGTACTGTATATATGTGTATATAAAGTTGCCACGGTAAAAGGCTACTGAGATATGAGGTCGTGAATCCTAATAATGTTGAACGAAGAAAAGCAGCTTACTATTTTTATAAATATTTGGGATTAAATGTGACGAATAGTGGTAGTAAAATGCATGAGATTAATAAAAAAAAAGTACAGTAGAAGTAATGCAAGTAGCTGGATGTAAGTAAAAGTTATGAGGGAGAATAAATATATATCTAAGAAAGTCAATGGTAACATGTCTGTAGGAAGTGTTGATCCGGTACTCCTCTATGGAAGTGAAGTATGGATTATGTATGCGGATAAAGTAAAAAGACGCTATGATAAATGAATTGGCAATACATACAGAATGATAAGAACTGAAATGGTGAAAAAATCTGCAGATATGAAGAAGTTGTAAAAGGGTTAAAGAACGTGAAAGGAGTAATCAAAGCCTCTTGAAATGGTTTAGTCATGTGGTGAGAATGGAGGAGGATCGGTTAGTTTGAATACAGTATATAATTTTAAGGCGTTGTAAGAAGAGGGAGACATATTGTGATGGATAAATGGACTGGACGAGGGTTTTGAACGGAAGTGATTTAATGTATGGGAAATGGGTGTGTTTACCTGATACAGGTGAATGGCACAGTGCGTGCATGGAGGTTAGAGGCGTTCCTGATGAGCATTTTGTTTATGAATGTAAGGCGGCTAATGGTGTGGAGGTTCAGCCTTGATTCTACAAACATATATATATATATATATATATATATATATATATATATATATATATATATATATATATATATATATATATATATATATATGTGTGTGTGTGTGTGTGTGCGTGTGTATACTGTACACATGTGTCTGTGTCTGTGTGTCTGTTTATCTGTGGGTGGATGTGCGAGCGTGTATAAAGGACATAATTTATGTTTCCGTTAATGAACATCTGATCAACGTACCTCCACCATCGGGACCCAAATAAGCCCATAAAAATGTGTTTCCATATGCATAACGACACATTCACTATGCGTGAGTGCTGGCCATTCCGACTGAGTTCATTCCAGGGCCTTATCGTGTCGGCACCGCAAGTTACAGTATATCCCAGGGACCTGATATATCCATACCTCGTTTCGTTTCCAGTCGACGAGTATCTTCAACATCGCCTCCCGTGTTCGTCTTTTGTTTCTGTTCTCAATGGGCATTCCTTTTCTTCTTCTTCTTCTTTTCTCTCTTGTATTTTCTCTCTGCCTCAGAATGGCAGATACCGAAAGCAAGAGAGCGTGCAAATACCGCTGCAAGCCTCATCGAGTGAGATACTAAATCCAATCCATATTTGATCAGCTCTTTGCATCCCCTGATCTGATTTGAGTTTATTGAGCCTCATTGGATATGTGGCGGAGGCTTCCCTCATCCTACCACACACCAGTTTCTCTCTCTCTCTCTCTCTCCTCTCTCTCTCTCTCTCTCTAATAAATTTGAATGAAAGAAAAGAGATGGCGTCAATATAGACTCTCCCTCTCTTTAATAAATTCGAAAGAAGAGATGGCGTCGTCAGTGCAGAGAGAGAGAGAGAGAGAGAGAGAGAGAGAGAGAGGAGAGAGAGAGAGAGAGAGAGAGAGAGAAGGAGGGCAAGAAAGTGAGAGAGAGAGAGAGAGAGAGAGAGAGAGAGAGAGAGAGAGAGAGAGAGAGAGAGAGAGAGACGAGCAGCGGTGGCAGTTAATATTGTCCTTTACTCCGACACAATCACTTTGTTTACACTGCCTTTCCTCCCAGTGCTCTAGCCCTAACCCACACCATACCCCAAAATCACCCCCAACCCTATTCTTCTTCTTCCTTCCTTCCTTCCTCACTCCCTCCTCCACTTCTTCCACCTCCTCCTCCTCCTCCTCTTGATGCGTTTGGTCTGGCTGATGAGGAGGAGGAGGAGGAGGAGGAGGAGGAGGAAGCCCTTCGACGGGAAGGAATGATGGAACCCCGTCTGACAGGTTCCTCTGTTTATGTTCGTGTCGGAGATTTCTTTCGGAAGGGACCTGCGGTGTGTTATTATGCGGAGGGTAAAGCAGACATTGTTTTGGAGGAGGGGTGGGGGGTGTGAATGGACGGAGGGGTGCTAAGGGGGGGAAGGGGGTTCGGTCAAAATTCCCAGGCGTCCTTGCGAGCCATTTAGAGAGGGAGGTCGATGGGATGAAGCTGCATCCGCGTTTATTGGAATTAAGAGAATTAAGACCGAGGTGTGTAGATTCTTGGGCTTATATGTTAGGTATTAGTTTTATTCTGCTAAGCGAATTTCGATGAAACGTGCGTAATAGCTGATGGTTATTAATTCTAATAACAGTCCGTTGTTAAAAATATCAATTCAGGCCACAATAGAAACAACAGTTCAATTAATACTAACAAATACAACCATTGTTACTATTATCATTATTATTATTATACAACAAATAACGTACACCCACGGCAATCATAACTTCAATGCCATCTGATTAGTAAATATTCCCTGCTGATGCATGAACTGATTACAATATCTGTAAGTCTGTAGTACAAGAAATGCTAATTTTCATGATGGAGATTTAAAATCATCATTATAAAAATAATCTTTCAAAATAGCTGATTTCCAGAGAGAAAACTGCGCAGATTTCATGTACGTCAGTGAATAAAGTTATAATTTCTATAATATATATGCATGTATATATATACATACATACATATATACTGTATATATGTATGTATATGTGTGTGTTTATATGTGTCTGTGTATGTATACATGTATGTATGTGGGTGTGCAGGTGTGAGCATGTATGTGTACGTGTGTGTGCGTGTGTGTGTGTGTGTGTAGAAATGACCACGATAGAAAAATGAATAAGAAAAATAATTTGATATTTTTGATTGATCGTACTTTTACTGATACATATTTTCTCCGACTTAGATGTCCTCCTTATCATAACTTATTTTTGGCTATATGATGTGTCAAATTTTGATCAAACTGTTTATTACGTGTCCAAAAATGAAATTTAAATTTCTCTAGACATCAATAAGGTGGCCCACCTCATGAAGAACAATGATGAATATAAACTTTTCTAATGGTTTCATAATCGTCATCAGTAAGGTGGCCCAACTCATGAAGAACAATCTGATGAATATAAACTTTCCTAATGGTTTCATAACCGTCTTCATCATCCTTATATCTATTTCAGCTTCTGCTACAATACCCCTCTGCAGCTCACTTTCCGAAGCCACAGACGGAACGCCCAACTCCACCAAATCCACGATCGCGAACAGGAACACATGTCTTTGTTTCGCGTGCGTGCAGGCAAGCAATTAATCTGTCCCGCAGTTGATACGTGAATCATTATTGTTTCCTGCCACGTACTCTATCTGTCCGATCGCCGCGTACGAGACCAACCTGGCGTGCCAGCCCAGGGCCGTGCGTGTCCCGACGATGGCGTGAGCACGGGCATCCGCGTCAGGGGGCGTGTTAGCATCCGACACGTACGTGCACGGCGGCGGCGCCCTGTCAGGTTACGGAATCGAAATGGAGGGAAAGGTCTTCTTCCTTAAGCCTGTTATTATGAAATGGCCGAGCGAGCGAGGGATTGAAATAGATTTACGAGGTATAAGTATAAGAGTTCTCGCGAATGCAACAAACGTTGACTTTTTTATTTTTTCTTCCGCAAGGCTCTAGAGAGTTTAATATATATATATATAATATATATATATATATATATATATATATATATATATATATATATATATATATATATATATATATATATATATATATATATATATAATTTTTTTTTTTTTTTTTTTTTTTTTTCACGAAAAGGGTCCGAGGCTTCCTTGGCGGAAACTTGGCTTAAGTAAAGGAAACGCGAGTTTAACCTGACGGCGATTCGTGGAATACGGGGCTGTGAAATACTGTCGCGTTAGCGTTCGTTGCGTGTTTGTGTGTTTGTGTGTTCGTATCTGGATCCCTTCGTTTAATGAACAGCGACTCAAAAAACCGGATGAACCTCGCTCGGCGGCGCATTCTGGAATTCCACGAGGATTAGGCAAGACATAATACTGTCGAGGGAATGTAATCAGAATGTTGGTAGTAGGAAGCCATCATATATACAATAACATGGAAGGGATAAAGTTCTCACAGCAAAGGTATATTTACTTTATGATGATTCAACGCTGTAATAAGTATACATGCAAGAAGTCGAGCTAAATGATTTTAGTTGCTCGTGTTAAGTGAATACAATGACGGGGTCAAACAAATTCAGTGATTCAGTTAGATCCGGGTAGCCAAAACAAAACCATTTATAACCAGGAAAATAATAAAAATATATGAATTTAAAATACTTTATAAAAATATAGAAATATGTACTCGTATCAGAATGCAAGGGGATCAGTATATTAGAATTATCTGGTAAGGAGTTGAAAATCCAGCAGATCTAGTATAACGTAGGCTTAATACAATTCTAGAAAAAAAAAGGGTACTCATAAAACGATAGATAGAAATAAGGCGCTTACTTTTCACATATTTATTTCACCAAATCCTGAAAGCACTATCCTATGATTTAAAAACAAGGAAGGACATAGCTCAAAATTCAAAACGAACTGAAAGATCGTGTGACAGAGATAATTTGAAAGGGAACACCAATAAACCCTCTTACAAAACAATTTACGTAAAAGACTTAATAACTATCCGGCCATATTTCTTCTTACTACATCTTCAGTCATCTTGTTCCTCCACTCCGTAACAAAAGAGAAGGGAAAGAAAAATCAAACAAATAGATAAATCTGAAACAGAAACACACACAGGGTACTGTGAGGTGGCCTCAGGGTCCAGGTCTCACATAACACAACTTTAATCCCAAGCAACATCTAATAGGACGGAGCTCGGTCAATATAAAACGTGACGGTGGCACAGAAGAATATATAGGAAGGAAGCTGAGAAATAACAGAAAGACTTCTAATACGTATTTGTTACATACAGGGAGAAAGCTTAGAAATAATAAAAACGTTGATAACTTGCATTTGCTACAAACAGGTAGAAAGCTCAGAAATAACAAAAACATTTGTAATGTGTATTGGCTACAAATAGGAAGAAAGCTGAGAAATGATATATTTATGACATGTATTTGCTACAAATAGGAAGAAAGGTTAGAAGTGACATAAAAATTTCAAACCTGTATTTGCTGCAAAAAGGAAGAAAGTGAAAGATGTATTTGCTACATATAAGAAGAAAGCTTCGAGGTAACAAACATTTGAAACATTTGCTACAAAGAGGAAGAAAGTGAAACACGTATTTGCTGCAAACAGGAAGAAAGCTTAGAAGTAACATAAAAATTTGAAACATGTATTTGCTGCAAACAGGAAGAAGGCTAGAAATAACACTAAAAATTTTAAACGTAATTGCTACAAATAGGAATAAGGCCAAAAAACATCACACACATTTAGAAATGCATTTGCTGCAAACAGGAAGAAAGCTAATAATTAACATTAACATTTGAAACATGTATTTGCTTAGAAAAACAAAAAAAAATATATAACATTTATTTCCTTCAAGCTGTCAGTCTTTAGGAAGTCATGGCCGTGATATAATTGCAAATAAAGATTTGAAATACTGATGTCTGACAGCGGCTAGTAAATATAGATTAATGAGTTGTCATAAATATATATCATACTAATCTTATGAATGGTTCTTCATACGTTAGCCAATAATTCTTCGCATTCTTTCAGTTGCTGAATTACCTTCCATGTCATTAAGGGAGATCTGAGACTCATTTGCCACGACAAAAGTAAATTAATTTTCGCAATGAATGATTTCAGATAGGGCGACTTAACAAGCCAGACGTCTTCAGCTGAATCCCTTATCAGCGAGTGCTGACTGCCTCATCAGTGACTGCTGACTCCCTTATCAGCGACTGCTGACTGTCTTATCAGGGACTGCTGACAGCCTCATCAGATTCTGCTGACTGCATTTATCAGCGACTGCTGCCACCCCCCCCCCTCATCAGCGACTGCCGATCCCCTTATCAGCGACTGCTGACTCCCTCATCAGCGACTGCTGACTCCCTTATCAGCGACTGTTAACTGCCTTATCAGTGACTGCTGACTGCCTTATCAGAGCCTGCTGACTCCCTTCTCAGCGACTACTAACTGCCTCAGCAGCGACTGCTGACTGCCTCATCAGCGACTGCTGACTCCTTCATCGACGACTGAAGAGGCAAAAAGAATCATCAAGTGCATCCACGGAATCAATGACACGACTTATCAGAAACTAATTAAATAGATCGCTTCTCGAGTGAAGCATTTTGACCCTGTCAGCGAGTAATAATTATAATTGAAGGGTGGGAGATCGTCGGGTAATTAGAGCAGGTAATTAGAGCACTAACCTTTGTTGGCGCTTCTCGCTCGTGTTATGTCAGCGGAAGTCCGTCAGGAGAAGGAGTTGTCATTTGTGTGCAAGGATGTGTTTGTCAGTTATCCAATTTTTACGAATGTGATATCATGAATATGATATCACTTAATCCATTAATCAAGCAATTATGTGAGATGAGAGGTAACGTCGGGTGATATATATATATATATATATATATATATATATATATATATATATATACTGTACATATATATATATACAGTATATATATATATATATATATATATATATATATATATATATATATATATATATATATATATATATATATATATATATATATATATATATATATATATATATATATATATACATACATATATATATATATATATATATATATATATATATATATTATATACATATATATATATATATATATATATATATATAAATATATATATATATATATATATATATATATATATATATATACCTTGTGTATGTTTGTGTGTCTATATGTAAAGAGGCCATAAAAAATACAGCCAGTACACATTCAATAAAACATCACGCCGCGCCATCCCCACACCAGATAACCCTACGCTAAATATTGATATGGACGATCGGGCGTCCATACTCCCCGGGAAATACAACACCGCGCAAGAAGACTTAGCGGATATAAATTTGGGCCTCGGGCAATAATAAAGTTTCCATTCCTCTCCAGAATGCCAGAGTCTCCCCGAAACTCCATAATCTTTCACACCTCGCAATGCATACTAACCCGACCCCTAGCGGCGGCGGCGGCGGCGGAGGCGGCGGTGATGAACCTTTCTTTGGAAAGTATATGTAAATGGAGGAATGTCTGAATTGCGCTGCTGCCGAAATAGAGAAAGAAAGAAGCTCTCTTTCGTGGTATGGGAAGATATTTTGGGGGTTTCTTTTTTTTTTAGGTGGTGACTCAATAGGCATTTGGTGTAAATTGAGCCAATTCAAGTGGTTAATATGTTTTACGTTTACACACACACACAAACGCACACATCATATATAAATGCCATCACATATACATACACTATGTATATATATATATATATATATATATATATATATATATATATATATATATATATATATATATATATATATATATATATGGTGTGTGTGTGTGTGTGTGTGTGTGTGCGTGTGTGTGTGTGAGTAAGAAGCCACAATAATGTAAATAATAGACTGTATTCTTCTTTTTGTATTTTGAAAAAATACAGTCTATCATTTACATTATTGTGGCTTTTTACTTATTATTTCCGATCACAATATGGAGATGACCATATATATATATATATATATATATATATATATATATATATATATATATATATATATATATATATATATATATATATATATACACATACATATATATATATATATAGATATATATATATATGTATGTATGTATGTATGTATGTATGTATAACTAATTCATGAGGATATGGAACGTGATGAATGTACAAATAAAGGCAAATGCCACGAAGGAAAAGTAAAATAACAGAGTGGTTGCTAGGCCTTTCGACACACGGTCCTTTACCAGCAGACTGATGGAAAAATATAAAAGAGAGCTCGTATAATTGACATATGACATACAGATATCCTTGAAGATAGGGATTATAAGGAACAGATCCACCTGGAATCCAACACAGTTGAAGAATTAGTGGACCTACCAAAACAAAGGTAAATCTTTGAGAGGTTTTACAAAGGATTAAGCCCAACTGGCTCGAAAGCAGGGAGGAGTCAATTAAAGGATTATACAGGAGAAGAGACTGACCACCAATTAATACGCTGATTACATATTCATAAAAGTACAACACTTAATATATTCTCCTTTTGGTGAACGATAACTATTGTTGCAAAATAAACATTTTCAAAAACTATTAAACATACGAATATATAGAAAATAAGGTCACTAATTAGTAATTAAGTCAGTGACTTTATCTTTGAGGTCATTCTTGAACATTTTACTATTACAGGGGTCCAAATAATACATGCCAGGGCTACGGTAGAAATTACAACTGGAAGTAAGCTGTATAATTGAAGATTCTAAAAGATTTCGTTACGAGAAATCTTTCGAACTGTCAGTCTTATTGATCCTATGTATGTTTTCACTTAAATGAATCAATATTGCTTTGGATGTTTGCCCAGTTTTGACAGAATACTTATGCTGCTTAATCCTCGATTCTAAATATCTAATAGATTGACCTATATAAAATGAAGAGCAGTCCAAATATGCAATTTTATATATTATGTTGTTGCTCTCCTTGGGCTATTTTTTATTAACAATCCTTTCAGTATTATTATATGATAATACCAAGTCGACATTAAAAGATTTTAACAATGATTTTATGGTTTCAAAACCTCTAAACTAAGGCAGGCTAAGAATGTTCTTGGGGGTTTCTTTCTCTATGTTACTTTCAATATAAAACTTTTTGTGGGCTTTATTATAGCAAATATCTAGCATATGTGAGGGGTAACGTAAACATGTCCCTATTTTTCTTGTGTATTCGATTTCTTGATCCAAATACTGGGGACTGACAATGCGCAATGCTCGTAAAAACATAGAAGAAAAAATGGATATTTTGATATGAAGATGGTGGCCTGAACAGAAATGGACATAAGTTGTTGGTTGGTTTCGTATAAATACTGAATTTGCATTGAAATTGTACATATGTATTAAAACATCTAAGAAAGGGAGGCAACTGTCTTTTTCTAATTCTAAAGTAAATTTAATGGATGGTACCTGGTTATACAAATAAGTGAAAATGTTGTGAGTGCACTCGGATATGATTTAGTCTTCTTTACATCGAATAGACCCTCTGCTTTAACGATTGCGTCGTCCCTATGTAAATTTGAAAAATACTGTGATCTCCCCCAAAATCATGTTGACATAATTAAAGCTATAATTTATGGAGCTGCCAATGTCAGTCAAAGTAATTTCCCCGCTCGTTATAAGAAAAGTTTGACCGATCTTAAAAAGGACAATACAATCCAGATCACAAAGGCTGGTAAGTCGAATAGTATTGTAATTTTAGATAAAGCTGACTGCATATCACGATTGCACGCCTTATTGGATGATGGTACGACTTTTACAAAGAACTAATAAAAAATCCCCGTGATCAAGTCACAAAAAAAAAAAAAAAATTCAATAGCACAGTGAAAAAAATTCTTAAAGATAAACAAGAACTAATAGGTCAGTTGTCAGTAAAATTTCCCTCGTTGCCTTACTTGTAAGGGTTAGTAATATATATATATATATATATATATATATATATATATATATATATATATATATATATATATATATATATATATATATATATATATATATATATATATATACATACACATTTCGGGCGAATCCTTCCCTCTCTTGCTCTCTATAGACCCAAGGACAACAGCGTCCCAGCGACGCTCCGATCTGTCAACACAACTCCTTCCCTCCTCCTTCCTTCTTCCCTCCTCCTCCTCCTCCTCCTCCTCCTCCTCCTGCGGCCACGGGTTGGAGTTGGTTCAGGGAGCAAAGTATTGACACGGGCGATTATCGACGCCTCACTTAACACGGTTCATAAATACCGGATGAACCCGATGGGAGAAAAATGATCGCGAATGAGAGGCACAGGGAAAATCTGGAAAAAAACCTAGTTGGAATTAGAAGGAAATGATAATTCGCCAATAAGAGGCACAGGCATAATCTGAAAAAAAAATTAGTTGGCATTAAAAGGAAATGATAATAAGAGGCACAGGGAAAGTCTTAAACAAAAAAAAAAAAAACTAGTCGGAATTAGAAGAAAATGAGAATAAGAATAACCGCGTGAACGATCGCGAATAAGAGGCACAGGGAAAATCTGGAAAAAATCTAGTTGGAATTCGAAGGAAATGATAATAAGAATAACCACACGTTGTTGTAATATTAGTACTAACAGTTAAGCCTACAGCAGCGACATCTGCATGATAACAATACGGCGATAAAACAGCTTCAATAATTATATTAGTTAGGCCTACAGTAGCGACATCTGCATGATTATAATAAGAAGATAAAAGCAGTTATAATAATCACATAATAATCAGACCTACAGCTGCGACAAAGGCATAATAACAATACAAAGATAAAAACAGCTTTAATAATTATATGTATTAGGCCTACAGTAGCGTCATCTGCATGATGACAATAAGAAGATGAAAGCAGTTATAATCATCATAATAATTAGACCTACAGCAGAGACAAATGCATGATAACAATACGAAGATAAAAACAGCTTTAATAATTATATATCAGCTAGGCCTACAGCAGCGACATCTGCATGATAACATACGAAGATGAAAACAGCTTCAATAATTACATTAGTTAGGCCTACAGTAGCGACAGCTGCATGATAACAATAAGAAGATAAAAGCAATTTTAATAATCAGACCTACAGCAACGACAAATGCACGTGATAACAATATTAAGACAAAAATAGCTTTAATAATTATATAGGCCTATCAGTTAGGCCTACAGCGGCGACATCTGCATGATAACAATACGAAGATAAAAACAGCTTCAATAATTATATCATTAGGCCTACAGTAGCGACATCTGCATGATAACAATAAGAAGATAAAAGCAGTTATAATAATCATAATAATCAGACCTACAGCAGCGACTAATGCATGATAACAATATGAAGATAAAAAGTTATAATATCCCTCATACATAAGCCTACAGTAGCGACATCTGCCAACAGCAGCAGAAGTAAGACAAACAACACTATACGAATAATGCCTGAAACGGCGATGATGAAGCAGATGACGAAGGAGTGTGTGTGTGCGAAAAGAGGCGAAGTAGGAGGAGGAGGAGGTGGAAGAGGAGGAGGAGGAGGAGGACACGACCTCCCCCCGAATCTTCCCCCCGTGGAAGAGATGCAAATCCCCAGGCGAAATGAGAAAGGATTTGTGAGGGGAATGAATGCGGGGGGAATGAACGTGTGACTCAAATAATAAATAGTGGCTTGAGGGGGGGGCGGAGATTTGGGTGGGGGTGGGAGGGGGTAATAGGGAGAGAGAGAGAGAGAGAGAGAGAGAGAGAGAGAGAGAGAGAGAGAGAGAGAGAGCAGATTGGAGAGGGGGGGAGGGGAGGTGGTGTTGGATATTGAGCACAGCCTGAAAGACTTTCCACACATGAATAAGAATGAGAAACTCTCCTCCCGCCAGGAATCGGGGGAGGTTTAGGGGATAATGCGGTCAAATTAGATGTTAATTAAGAAGAAAATGTCGGAGCTTAAGAGAGGAAATTAAGAGATACGAGCGCAGCTGGTTGCAGATTATGGCGCGTCATTAGATTTTGTGTATGGGGACTCGGGAATAAATGATAACAATATCGAAGTAAAAAAATGAAGAGTTAGTATTTTGTATGCAGGGAAATGGGAATCGAGTTTAGTAAAAGTAGAATATCAGTGTAAATATAACTATGGGTCGTGTTGAATATTAAGCCTTGATTGCTAAAACTTAAGTACTCTAGACAGTATACTTAGTTAATGAAATTGCTGACTTTTAAATTAATATTAAAACTACATTGCTAAAGCCTATGGAGACTAGACACTATATTTATTTAATGAAAAAGTTGACTTTTAAATAAATACAGAACCTTCATTGCTACAAACTAAGAACTTTAGACACTATATTTAAGTAATTACTATGGCTGACCTTTAATAAATGGAGGACCTTCGTTGCTATAACCTAATGAGTTTTCACACTATATTTAGTTAAATAAAAGTTTCATTTTCAAGAAACGCATAACCTTCATTGCTAAATCCTTCGGAGACTACACTATATTTATTTGATGAAAATGTTCACTTTTATATAAATACAAAACCTGCATTCCTAAGACGTAGAAGTCTAGACTTTATATTTAGTTTATAAAAAAGTACACTAAAATACTGTAAATATTGAATCTTCACTGCTAAAACCTACGTAGTCTAGAAAGTACATCTATCTAGTTAATGAAAAAAGTTAACTTTTAGATTAGGCTTCACTGTCAGTTCATAGTGCATATAAGTTATATGCAAAATCAGTCGCAAGAATACTTAAAACCCACGAAATAAACTTGTACTGTTTTTTTTTTCTGGAAATGGTGGAGCCTCAAATCTTTAATGCAAATAAATAAGAGCAGTAAAAGTAACAATATTCAATATTTAATATAAATGAAGCAGCTTAAATGACAAGCATAAGAAGGTGTAAACTGGAATGTTATACTAATTACCGAAACCTTCGAAAATAATTTGTGATTAAAATAAAATGAAAAACTTCAAAATCTGTGAATGCTGAGTTAAAAAAATATCGTGCTTTTTGTAAAAAAAAAAAAAAAAAAAGGCGGTACTGACACTGGACAAAAACTTAAAAGGAATTAGTTCGAGAAAACAGGAAGATGTTTTGGAAAAAAAAAACACGATCGGAAGCTGACATATAAGGTCACGTAGTTGGTCTTTATTATGTTTACTGGAGTTTTGGATTGGTAGGGGTTGTCGGCTTGTTAATGACGTCACTGCAATCTCCTTTCCTTCCAGATTCAAACTGCATATGCCTGACTTTTCTTCATTGAGCCTAGCCAATCTTGTACTTCGAGGATACCCTTTATTAGTTCTTTTATGTCTTTTGTCAAATTAATATCTTTTATAATATTAATTTTTTTATATCCTTTATTAGTTCTTTAATGGCTTTTGTCAAATTAATATCTTTAATAATGTTTTTTTATATCACTTATTAGTTATCTTATTTCTTTTGTCAAATTAATATCTTTTAAAATATAATTTTTTATATCCTTTATTAGTTCTTTTATGGCTTTTGTCAAATTAATATCTTTTAAAATATTAATTTTTTGATATCCTTTATTAGTTCTTTTATGGCTTTTGTCAAACTAATATCTTTAATAATATCGATTTTTTGAAGTTTCTTATTGAGAGTGTCTCGATCTGCTGTATACTGTAAATTTTTATTTTCTTGCACTTTCAGTTAAAATGTATCTCAAACTTGATTCTGCCTTTCTATTTTATGTTTTTTTAATGATATTATTCTTTACATTTTTTGAAGTTTCTTATTGAGAGTGTCTCGATTTACGGTGCATTTCAAGATTTACAATTTTTTTTTTTTTTTACTTTCGATTCAAATGTCTCTCAAACTTCATTTAGCCTTTCTCTATTGTGTTTCAGCACAGAGACAACCCATATTCTTATAAACACAGATGTTGTGACGTCAGTTTTTATAGCCACAAACCAATCGATCAAACATAAACACAGCACATCCCCTTGCAAACAAACGATAATGATAATTCAATGGGCCATACGCTTGTAAAGAGTATGGAACCAAGTTAGAGTGAGATTATCGGTCAGTTTTTTAATAGCCATACATCAATCAATCAAACAGAAACACAGCATATCCACTTGCAAACAAACGATAATGATAATTCAATTGGCCACACGCTTGTAAAGAGTATGGAACCAAGTTAGCGTGAGATTATCGGCCAAGATCATGGCTCAGTTCAACGAACTGACACAGCTTTGTATCAGTTTCACCGCCCACACCCACTTTTTTCCCTCATCGTCTTTCCACGAATGCATTGATGAATTGTGACTTATAAATGTTCTTTCAGGTGATATCATCACTTACATACATACATGTATGTATGTATGTATGTATGTCTGTATGTATGTATGTATGTATGTATGTATTAACGTGCATTATTTGTTGTTTCTTAATAAAGCTTTCGTATTAAAGGAAAGTTGATGAGATAAAAGATTTAAGAATAGCTTAAAAACTGTAATGTAAGTGCCACCTGAGAATTTAATCATCGCATAATGATATAATATAGCTATGTATATATATATATATATATATATATATATATATATATATATATATATATATATATATATATATATATATATGTGTGTGTGTGTGTATATGTGTATGTGTATATATATATATATATATATATATATATATATATATATATATATATATATATATATATATATATATATATATATATATGTGTGTGTTTGTATATATATATATATATATATATATATATATATATATATATATATATATATATATATATATATATACAGTTTTATGGCAATTCTATTTACATACTATATCATTACCCATGACTCACAACTATAAAAATTATTGCAGCCATGGATACACACAAGTCAGACTGGTCGTAAAATTTGATAAAGAACGAAGCATAAAAAAAAAAAAAAAGTTGTACGCCAAACGAAAAACTAAATGTAAACAGCATAGAAACGAGAATGTTATATATCGCTTGCCACGGTTAATTAATTTAAATCAATTAGCTCCGTAGTGAAAAACTCTCATCCGGAAATCAATGCAGTTTTTTTTTTTTTTACACGGGAGTAAACTCGTCTGAACAAAGCGATGTACCAAATAGGCGGGAATACGTTTATAAAAAAATCAGTCATCTCATTCGTTTGAAGCGTAACATAATGAAAGCACTAGTAGCACTTTAAAAATCAGTATGGAAATAGTTTTTACTTTATGTTGCGCTCATGTTCAGTCGAATATGAGCAATACTAGCTAGGAAATGTTATCAGAGGCTCTACATAGAGGAGCAATAGAGCATCGGTTTGAAATGGTTTAATGTGTGACTGGATGAACAATTGCTGTGGGTAGATGCTGAGGTGACTACACTGCCCTAAAATGGAAGACTGCAGTATCTGCAAAAATACAAAACTGTGAAAAATGGTAGATACTGCAGTGTTCCCTTGCCTTACTACTGATTTTGCAGATACTGCAAATGGGACCCCCCTAAATACTCCTGGAAGGCATCGAAGTATCATTCTGAAACTGATGTAAGTTGCGTACTAGTGTTTTACGATCCCAGTAGGTGGCATATCTCAATTGCGAAAATTTTGCAGATACTGCAATTTTCCATTTTAGGGCGGTATAAACCTTCACTTTTAGCCAGTACGTATTTCTTTAAAATTAATGTACGCACCGTTTCCATTTTCCATTCTTTTAATGTTTTTTGAAAGACTACACTTACGTTCGCGTGGCTATCCAAAAGCGGGAAAAATACTATAAATTCTATATAATGTATGCATCTTATTCCCATTGTATCCTTTTAACGTCTTTGAAAAGAAACCACTTGGGTTCATGTGGCTATTCAAATGCACATACACATCCTATGAATTCTATATAATGCATGCATTTATTCCTATTATATCCCATTAAATAGCTTTGGAAGACATTATTTAGAGCCATGTGGCTATGGAGATGCACAAATAAATCCTATAAATTCTATATTATGTATGCACTTATTCCTTTCATATCTTTTCAATATCTTTGAAAGACACCACTCCGGTGGAAATGGCTATCCAAATGCCCGAATATAAATTCTATAAATCCTACTGACCTAATAGGTTAAAATTGATTATCCATAACAAGCGGTATATAATATTCTCGTTTCTATACATTTACTTTTTGCTTGATCTACATTTTTTTTCTATACTTTCTTCTTTATGGCAATTTTCGATCAGTCTAACTGATCTGTGCGCATGAATGCAGCAAGTTATGTTGCTGAGTCATGGGTAATGATGGGATATGTAAATGAAAATGCTATAAAGTTGTCCATATACATGTATGTGTATGTATACACACACACAAATATATATATATATATATATATATATATATATATATATATATATATATACATATATACATATATATTATATATAATATATGTATATATATAAATATATATCTATATACAGTATATATACATATATATAATATATATAAGTATATATAATATATGTATATATATATATATATATATATATATATATATATATATATATATATATATTATATATATATATATATATATATATATATATATATATTGTATATATATATACATATATATATATATATATATATATATATATATATATATATATATATATATATATATATATATTATGTGTGTGTCTGTATAGTTCCCGATCTTTAAATTTTCAAGCATCAGTTAGACAGAGGTTTTTAAATTATCCTTATTCATACCATTTGCATCATAAACTTCCTTTCTATTCGAACACTTCGTTAATGAACAACAAATAATGCACGTTAATGCATACACACACATACATACATACATACATACATACATACATCGATAGCTAAGCATGTATATGCATACAATGTAGCAACGCCCCTTCCAGAAAATAACCCACAAGGGCATCCGAAGCCTTTCAGTTCCTCCGTTCTGTTTGAAGATCATGAAACTCAATCTCCTCCCTCCATTAGCATTTTGAGTGTTCAAATTACCTCTCGAAACCTGTCTCCGAAATGGCGCGTAATCTGAATTGCTAAATTCTCCTCCAAAGTATGAGACATTCGGCTTTACTTCCCAGACCAAGCCACGAGACGTGTTAATTTGTTATAGTCGGATGCAGACGTAAAAATCGTTGTCTCTTCTTCCTATAAAGAATGTTTTATTACCTGCTGCTGCATAGCCCTTCGTTGGGTGAGTCGGTAGAGCTTCGGACTGTCACTCGATGGGCCGGAGTTCAATTCCCCCGGCCGGCTGACGAAGAGTTAGAGGAATTTATTTCTGGTGATAGAAATTCATTTCTCGGTATAATGTGGTTCGGATTCCACAATAAGCTGTAGGTCCTGTTGCTAAGTAACCAATTGGTTCTCAAAGTCTAATCCTTCGGGCCAGCCCTAGGAGAGCTGTTAATCAGCTCAGTGGTCAGGTAAAACTAAGGTATACTTAACTTTTTTGTCATCACTTAGTTTCTAGATACGTTAACTAATCTTGACATCTTTTATCGTTCTTTGTCAGTTACTTTTAATATGGATGGATCGTTTGAAGCATCCTCGAGAAAGGAACACATTGACTGGATTGGCTATCGAAGGGAAGGAATTTATAGGTCAACAAACAAAATTCATGTCTTTCTTCTACAAATGTAAATCCGTAAGGAAAACTTAATCCACTTTCATAATTCAGACAATGATGAGGTCTTGACGAGGACATTAATTAGATGCAATTAATTTTTTTGGTTAATTACGGTTTCTGATATAAAGCT
This sequence comes from Macrobrachium rosenbergii, assembly GCA_039081455.1. Lineage (NCBI taxonomy): Eukaryota > Metazoa > Arthropoda > Malacostraca > Decapoda > Palaemonidae > Macrobrachium > Macrobrachium rosenbergii. The sequence continues at coordinate 41,030,764 of JANJGK010000018.1, forward strand.
TACGAACAAGAACTCAAGGACAAACGGGAAAATGCAACAGAAAGCTTGAGTAGCTCTATGCAGAATCAATCTAACAAGCTGGATAGTGATAAACAAACAAAACTAACAAATATTGATAATGGAAAATGGTGAGATCAGTTTCCGTACTGCTAAAATACCGTAAATGCCAAAGGTATAAACCTCTGATAAAGTTTAGTGCTTGAACGATTACGCTTCGCCATTGACTCCCAATCCACTTTTGCCTGCCATTCCTATCGTCTGATCATCATGATAAGCGCTAACTTCAGCAAAGCTATGGTATCATTTTCTGCGACTGTAATACAAATGGTGTTTACTTTCCTGCAACTGGCTTAATGGACTTGCTCTCCAAGTCAAATTCCCTGTACGAAGGTACCGCCGTCAGTGCACCTCACGCAATGCTCTGTAGGCATTACTTAAGGTTCTTTGCAGCGTCCCTTCGGCCCCTAGCTGCAGCTCCTTCATTTCTTTTACTGTACCTCTGTTCTTATTTTCTCTCTTCCATCTTACTTTCCTTCTTCTAATAGTTGTTTCATAGTGCAACCGCGAGGTTTTCCTCCTGTTACACCTTTCAAACCTTTTACTATCAATTTCCCTTTCAGCGCTGAATGACCTCATAGGACCCAGGGCTTGGCCTTGAATCAAAATTCTATATTCCATCCCACTCCAAGACAAATTATATAGTTAAGGTTCACTCCTCTCTGCAAAACACCCAACTGGTTTCATGATCAGGCGTGCATGACACTCTGGTTGCAAAATTGGTACCCAGAAGTTGTGCTCCGTTTTGACTGAATAGAAATGGATTGTAAAGCTAGCATTACACTTTTAAAACTTGTCAATGACAAGCGATCTTTATGAATGCTTACAGGAAGTGAATTTACGGTGAATCAAATCCCCTCAATGCATGATATTTGTTACGTCGAATCGTTAAGAACGTGCCAAAATAGCTAGCAGATTAACAACAGCTTATTCATGTTGGCAAAAATATGAAAAATTCTCGAAAAAAATATCATTGGGAAGTAAATAAAAAATACTTTTTTCTTACCATTCATAAACTTCAGTTTAAATACCAATCCTTGTTGCTCTAACAGACTAAATCCTAAAGTTGGGCCACGATTTTTTGTGGGTTTTGTCTTGGGGATCAATCAGCCTGGAATTGAAACACAACAACAGAGTCTTGAAAACTCCGTTCTCGATCAAAGCAAAGGCCCAGTTTACCTAACAGAACTAGTTGCCTTAATAGTTTACATGGTAAAACTGGACAACCAACCATGTTGAGAGTTTTTCTTTTGTGAATCTAGGGTAGGCTGAGGAACGAAAAAAAAAAAAACCGTCTACATAAAGGAATCTAAAATTGGTAAAACCAAATTTAACCGCACAGGTGATGCCGACGAAAGTGAGTGGCCATGAAAACAGAGATAAAAAAAAAAAAAACTGTTTTTCCCGGTGGAGAAAAGGGAAGCAGTTGCCCCTCCTGGCTATAATTGAACACCATTTACTCCCCGTGGCTACCATTTATTCAGATGAATGGCGTGCCTATGCGGGAATATACATCAGTTGGGGTTAAGCTCTCCGCTCGCCGACGGTTTGTTTACAAAAGTGGGACCCCCACACTCAACATCGAAGTGTAACATTCCGGAAAAATAAAAGAAAAAAAAAAAGGCTTGATCTCTGTGTTGGAAACTTTGTTTTACAAATGCAACACCAATCCTGGCGCAGAGGCGCTCTAAAGCTTACAAGAAAATGAGAAACTACACCATTTCCAGGCTCGAGCAGTGTTTTGAATTCAACCCCAGTACCAGAACTTTAACGAAAGTAACTACTCATACAGGACGCACCAGCAAAACACAAAAGAGTTACAAGGGGTGCAGCTCACTTTGGTAGAGGCATTTTTTTTTTAGTTCGACATAGACTCTTGGACAAGTTACTCTAAAGGATGTAACGTTATGCCAACGCTTGAAACGACGAATCCCTATAGAACAAGTGAGGACGAGTTTGTGAGAATACCGAAAATGATTTGTACTCAGTAAGAAAACGCATCCTGGAAAAAAATACAGAATACAAAATTCTATTGCCATTTTCAGTTTTCTGTAAAAGCAAACTATTGAGATGGCTATTTGTCTGTCCGTCCACACTTTTTCTGTCCGCCCTCAGATCTTAAAAACTACTGGGGCTAGAGGGCTGCAAATTGGTATGTTGATCATCCACCCTCCAATCATCAAGCATACCAAATTGCAGCCCTCTAGCCCCTGTAGTTTTTATTTTATTTAAGGTTAAAGTTAGCCTTAGCCGTACGTCTGGCACCGCTATAGGTACCAACAACACAGGCCACCACCGGACCGTGGCTGAAAGTTTCATGGGCCGTGGCTAAGAGTTTCATGGACAGTGGCTGAAAGTTTCACACAGCATTGTACGCTGTAGGCTGCGGAAAACTCGATCGCGCCGAAGAACTTCTGTGCATTTTTTACTTATTAGTAAATGAATGTACTGAAGATAAATCAGAATTCACGAGTCAGTGCATCAAAAAAAAGTATAAAATATAAAACAGAAGATTGTAATAAAAAGATTAATGGTGACTGCAAAATCATTCATGAATATTAGGATATACATATATATTTTTTTTTATTTATATATATATACGAGTATATATATATATTTATATATATATATATATATATATATATATATATATATATATATATATATATATATATAATATAAATATATAATGCACACTCACACACACAAATATATATATATATATATATATATATATATATATATATATATATATATATATATATATATATATATATATATATATATAACTTAAACGTCACTCATTCCGGTTTTCAACAGGATTTTCGGGATGACGTTACTTCCCCCACGCCCTGACCGTGGGGTGTCCAGTGGTTTGTAATCCTTCTTTGGCAATCATCCACAGAAATAACAGATCACAATCAACGTTTCTATGTTTCTCGATCTCTTCAACGCTTCATTCTTTCTCCCATTAAATATAACATCATTTGAAACTATGTTTTTCTCACAGGATGCAGAGCAGGAACTATGGATGAAAGTACTTTATTTGATGACAAAAAATAGACACAACGCACTGAGAGGCTATATTGAATCTAACTTAGATACTGGTATAAGTAAGCATGATTTCTGGTTATAATACAGAGATTTGAAAGAAGAAAAATAAGAACAAATGTTTGACAAAAGAATGAAGGTTTATAGTGAATTATTATTATTATTATTATTATTATTATTATTATTATTATTATTATTATTATTATTATTATTATTATTATTATTATTCACAAGATGAACCCTATTTATATGGAACAAGCCCACCACAGGGGCCACTGGCATGAAATTCAAGCTTCCAAAGTATGTGGTGTTCATTCGAAAGAAACAACAGAGGGCAATGGGAAACACAGAAATATATCAGTCATTAGAAAACAGACAAATTAAAACAAATTAATAAGTAAATAGTAGAGATCACTGCTATTTATTAAAAATACTTGGCTAAAATACTTCCCAGTCTGCGCTAGACCAGGAATCGCATGCCCGAAACCCCAGATCTGCACAGCAATGTAAATGCAGTTGCAAATGTATGTGTGCACTTTAAACAGTAGCGTTCATCTCTCTCTGGCCAACTTTAAACACTCAAAAATGCAAAAACGGCTGGCGCAGACCACCTGTACCTACCGCTGTTCAAAGTCGCAACGGAATGCGTCCTTTCAAAGTTATTGCTCTCTATCCAAAATGAAAATGTCATGCGCGCGTATTGCCAAGTAGAACTGACAGGGAATTGGCAGTGGCAGGGAGGATCGGATATAAAATAAAAAAAAAAAAGACACAAAAAAACCCGTTGTGGGTGAAGAGAGAGAGAGAGAGAGAGAGAGAGAGAGAGAGAGGAAGAGAGAGAGAGACGAGAGAGAGAGAGAGAGAGAGAGAGAGTCCTCTGGCGACAGAAGAAGGTAAAGTTTCAGCCTAGGGATGGAATATATAATAAACGAAATGAGTAAAAAATTTGAAAGAGGGTTATTAAGAAACGGAGGAGAAAGTGAAGTAATATTATTAGTGAAGAGAGAGAGAGAGAGAGAGAGAGAGAGAGAGAGAGAGAGAGAGAGAGAGAGAGAGAGAGAGAGAGAGAGAGAGAGAGAGAGAGAGGTCTCTGACGACAGAAGCAGGTAAAGTTTGAGCCTAAGGATGGAATATATAATACACGAAATATTTTTACAAGAAACAGAAGAGAAAGTGAAGTAAAATTATTATTGGAGAGAGAGAGAGAGAGAGAGAGACGAGAGAAGATAGAGAGAGAAGAGAGAGAGAGAAGAGAGAGAGAGAAAGTAAAATTATTATTGGAGAGAGAGAGAGAGAGAGAGAGAGAGGAGAGATAGAGCGAGAGAGAGAGAGACGAGAGAGAGAGAGAGAGAGAGAGAGGCCTCTGACAACAGAAGCAGGTAAAGAATTGAGCCTAGGGATGGAATATATAATACACGAAATATTTTTACAAGAGACAGAAGAGAAAGTGAAGTAAAATTATTATTGGAGAGAGAGAGAGAGAGAGAGTGAGACGAGAGAGAGACGAGAGAGAGAGAGAGAGAGAGAGAGAGAGAGAGAGAGGCCTCTGACGACAGAAGCAGGTAAAGATTGAGCCTAGGGATGGAATATATAATAAACGAAATATTTTTACAAGAAACAGAAGAGAAAGTGAAGTAAAATTATTATTGGAGAGAGAGAGAGAGAGAGAGAGAGAGAGAGAGGAGAGAGAGAGAAGAGAGAGAGAGAGAGAGAGGGAGAGAGAGGTCTCTGACGACAGAAGCAGGTGAAGATTGAGCCTAGGGATGGAATATATAATACACGAAATATTTTTTACAAGAAACAGAAGAGAAAGTGAAGTAAAATTATTATTGGAGAGAGAGAGAGAGAGAAGAGAGAGAGAGATGAGAGAGACGAGAGAGAGAGATGAGAGGAGAGAGAGAGGCCCCTGACGACAGAAGCAGGTAAACATTGATCCTAGGGATGGAATATATAATACACGAAATATTTTTACAAGAAACAGAAGAGAGAGAGAGAGGAGAGAGAGAGAGAGAGAGAGACGAGATGAGAGAGTAGAGAGACGAGAGAGAGAGAGAGAGAGAGAGCATGCACAGCCACAGGAAGGCTTCATGCAGTTTCGGTCCCTGCACCGGGGCTCGTAACGGTTTGTTTCACCAAATTTACATCTGAAAAGTATTTAACTGTAGGGCTGGCATTCGCGCCGTAGACTGCAATAATAGGGGAATCTCCTCGTTCAACTGCTCTCTTTTTACCTCTCTTTTTCCCGTTTTCGCTCTCGCCAATTTTTCTCAGGGTGGCAACGATACGCTTTTCCTTGGCCATTTGTACCACATTAGTTTGGGCAAAGCCATTTGCTCCCGTCGTTAAGCCGCGTTCAGAAAGGGAAGGGAATTTCTTTAATACTAATTGGCTGACAGGGATCGCGGAAGAATCTGCGCATTGCCAGTTAAAGGGGTCATAGTGTTAAAAGAGCAAATAAATGAACGTGAAGTCAAGGAGGATATAAAAGAGATTTTAATACAGGGAAAGGCTTTACAGCTTACATTATATATATATATATATATATATATATATATATATATATATATATAGTATATATATATATAACTAATTTTTTACTTACTCCCATATACCATTCACATTTTTCCTGCAATCCTCCATCAAAATAACTTAGTTACCATTTAACATGCTCGACTGGTATTCGCTTTCATATACAGATGAACTTCCCAGCGATAACCTTTACTTCCTATCAGTTTCGCCAAGGGACTTCCGTCGACAGGACGTCTCCCCCGAATCCCCCCTTCCATCATTTTATTTATACTCTCGGTGGGGGAACGTAACTGATCGCCCAGGAGGAACCAAAACAATAAATGTGCAGAGGAAGCTCGATCCCTCAAGGAACAACAACTGACGTTCCCCTCCTGGAGTTGCCTCTTAAACTTTATACGAGCTCGGCAGCTCGGAAACTTCATGGCCATCATACTGCACTGTGCGATTTTATGTATATATAGTATATATATACTATATATATATATATATATATATAATATATATATTATATATATATATATATATATATATATATAAATATATGCATATGCTTCATCCATTTTTCTTACTTCATAAACTTCGAACCACTACAAATAAAACTTCTCCATTCTGGTTTTCGTATCTGTGTCGTGCGTGTGTGTGTGTGTGTGTGGTTACTTCAGCACCTCTCTCTCCGCCCTACCAATTCCCTCCACGCAACGCCATCCATGATACGTTGAGCGTTCCCTAAAGGCTGACATACGAGCCTTTCTTCTTCGACTTTTCATGGCTGAAGTGTTGCTCTGGTAGTCAAGACCGGAACTTCGCGGGAACTAATGTTGGCGAGGTGTTAAAACCTCAATTACTGAGGCGTGTGCCTTCCTGTTAAAACTGAGTGGCCTTTAAATCTCAAGTTTGACCAACACTGCTCCCCAGGCATCTACTCAAGGAGGCAGGTGAGTTAGTCCTAGGTTCTCCTTGTGCTATTTCTAACGCTCGTTTTATTTCTGATGCGTTCATAACTCTGCTTCTGCACTTTGAAAGGAGATATTTTCTTTTTTTTCAAACTATAGGATATCTGTTATGGTTTTGTCTTCTATTAAAAACAAATATTAGGGTCTTTTTCAATACCGTCTACCTTCTGTTCATGCGTATGAACCTATAGTAAGCGTTCCCAGTAAAACAAAAAAATGGTATAATATTAAATTAAAACATTGGACTAAGAATAAAAGTACATTTAAACTTTTTTCTTTTGGGTCTTCTCCCATTTATTAAAAAATGCTCTATTGTTCTACTCAAATTACCCCAAACTCTATGCCATCCTTAGTATCCTATTTCAAGGCCTGCAGGGATCTTGCATCCTTAACGAATGGTAAGGTATATGGCCGTGATTGTATTCCAAGATGATGCCCAGACTATGTGGACGAAAGTAGGTATCGTGTTTTGATGTATTTTTCTCTTAATAAATCTCCTTGTCAAGATCAATTTGCCTAAACATATTCCAAAGAAATGCAACAGTTCCAATAACACCAGCAAATGCCACCAAATCCATCTCTCTACTTTCAACAATACTGAACTACCTCCCACGTGACAAGGTTCAC
>JANJGK010000018.1:41043080-41050580 GCA_039081455.1 Macrobrachium rosenbergii
CTTGCCTTGCTACTGATTTTGCAGATACTGCAAATGGGAACCCCTAAACAAAGCACTGAAGAATCATTCTGAAACTACAGTAACTTGTGTATTAGTGTTTCACGAGCCCAGCAGGTCGCATATCTCAATTTCGAAAATTTTGCAGATACTGTAGCTTTCCATTTTTGGGCAGTATATTAGTCTGCATACAGGAAAATGTTTGCATATTTGAATGTCCAGTAAGTATTTTAGTCTTGCCTTTCTGTCTATCTTCTGATTTATCTTCTTTAACAAAAATCTTGCCAAACTCGGGCTCCCGTGAACAAAGGTCAGTAAAACTGCAAGTTAGTGACCTTTTCTAAGAGCAGTCCCGAGAAGAAATGTCAGGAAGAATGTCGACCTTAAAGCTGAATTTAGGAACAGACCTGCCCCTTAATGGAAGAAAAAGTAGGTGATTAGAGAAAAACAGGAGAAGAAAGAGACTTCCAAAGCCTTGTAGAAGAGGGAAACAAACAGTTGCTGAACCCTGTATAACCAGAGAACTATCGATTTCTACGGCATTTGCAAATCGTTTCTGAAACTATACCCTGCTTTCAGATTTTAAAAACTCGAAGTTTCTCATTCTCATTCAGTCCTATCACTTCATTTATACAGGTGTTTACGTAATATAATATTTTCATGGTGATGCTTCTTGCCTCACAAACATCAAAAGACATTTCATGTCAATATTTTCATACAAGATTTTCTTATCTATTCCCCTACATCTCTGTTAAGTGACGCATCACACACACATGTATATGTATATATATATATATATATATATATATATATATATATATATATATATATATAAATGTTTATATATATAATATATATATAAATATATATATACATGTGTGTATATAAATGTATACATACATATATATGTATATATATACATATATAAATATAAATATATATATATATATATATATATATATATATATATATATATACATATATATATATATATATATATATATGTATATATATACACATATATATATATATATATATATATATATATATACACATATATATATATATACTAAAACCGAAAAAAATTAGTTATACGGTAACTGTAAGAATACATAACTATACGCCAAACAACAAACATAACGTAATTCAATAAAGCACCAAAGCAATCTTACAAAAATCCTGAGAAGCGCACCCATCAGCGAACCATTCTCTATTTAGCGAAAACGATTCCAACGGGAGAATCACCTCGTATCAACACCATTTCGCCATGGCTATCAAAGTATGGCGCAGGTCTCAACGACCGGATTACGACAGTGCCGACATGAAAGAAGATTTCGCGCAGTTATGAGGAAATGGAGGATCGGAAAATCGAGATGAAACGTTTCGGGATTAAATACTCCGTCCGAAAATAGCCTTGAGTTCTCCACCGCCGCCGCCGCCGCCGCCGCTGCAGACGGAAGGGACTTGGCGAGTTCCCATTGTCAAATGGCGTCCGGTATTTAACTTACCGTTTATTACGCATTAAATTCTCCGCGGACCGAGGTCTTTCATGTCTCTCTGGGAATAAGGAATTTTGAGGACAGAGCTCGGAACATAAATTGGGAAGTAATATCACTTCCGCAAACCTTAAAAACATCGAATGTTAAATGTAAAAAAAAAAAAAAATTGTGGTAAAGAAAAAAAATGCATGAAATGATAGATGCAGAGGATACTGAAAGTCACTTAACAACCTTATTATTATTATTATTATTATTATTATTATTATTATTATTATTATTATTATTATTATTATTATTATTATTATCCAGATGATGAATCCTATTCACATAGAACAAGCCCGCTGGGGCACTGACTTGAAATTCAAGCTTCCAAAGAATTTGGTATTCATTGGAAGAAATTACAGAAGATATTAGGACATAAGGAATGAAGAGATCAATTGTTAGAAATAAAAGATAAATGAACGAAATACCAGTAGCATAAATGATATATCCAGTCACACCAACAAAAACCAAATGAAATAACAGCATCCATCTCGCGAGAAAAGAAACGTAAAGAGAGAGAGAGAGAGAGAGAGAGAGAGAGAGAGAGAGAGAGAGAGAGAGAGAGAGAGAGAGAGAGAGAGAGAGAGAGACCATAATGCTAACAGGTATTCAGGTAATATATATATGTGTATATATATATATATATATATATATATATATATATATATATATATATATATATATATATATATATATATATATATATATATAGATAGATAGATATGTATATATATATATATATATATATATATATATATATATATATATATATATATATATATATATATATAAACACCTGACATTTGACGGCCATGTATCGTAAACAATTTTAGGGTAAAGTCTATTGAGAACTACGCGGTACATACGGCATACAAGCTGTTAAAAGTGGATACAAGCCTGGTCTGCTTTGTAGTAGGAGAGATTACGCTCGCTACACTGAATACAGCACGGAAAAAAAAAAAAAAGAATTTAAACTTTGTGTCAAGATATAATTCCGCTGAAATTTTACCTTCAAAAGAGTTTTGCTTTTATTCGGATGGCTTTAAGTCTTTAAAGGTGAAAGAAGTTTCTTGGGGTATATTTATATTAATATTTATGTGTGTGTGTGTGTATATATATATATATATATATATATATATATATATATATATATATATATATATATATATGTATATATATGTATGCATATATATATATATATATATATATATATATATATATATATATATATATATATATATATAGTCGAGAAAAATCCCCTTTCCCGTCTACCCAAAAACTTCAACAGCCACTAAGAATTCCCTTTGAGAGAAAATTCTTGTGATTTGCTTTGTGAATGTTGGTTTCCACATCAAAGTGTTCAGATAAAATCGACATTCAAACAACTTTAAGTACACACATTATATACATAGTCACATGGGGTTAGGTTCACATACAAAGTGGTCACTGCGTTGTGGTCGCAAAAAAAAAAAAAAAAAAAAAAATTTAAATATGAAAAAAAAAATTGTGAACCAAAACCATATATACAGTATACTCATCTACGGACGACTGCGTGAGCTCCATGCCTTGCAAATAGTTATTAACGAGCCAATATCATATTTTCATATTGAAATTAGGTCATCAGCATGATGATTTTCATGCTGAAATTGATAGGCCATATATAGATGGCTTCAAATTTGCGTTGGCCGCTGTTCTCATGACTACTGAACCAGAATCGCCAAATGTATTCAAATTGGAATAACTCTTCCGTATGAAAAATCAACGGATTCTAATCAATGATGTAACAGCACGTGTACGTATGATTGAGTGCGTTAGCATTGTGATTACTCGATATGTATTCCCCACGTATTCTATTTCAAGTCTACGTCCGGATTTTCAGTCTGTACATGATACATAGGCACCATTTTTGCAGTTCGCAATGTTATGTTCGCAGTAGCAATCTCCAAATTTGGAAATATGGCTTTCCAGCACTAGCGGATCTAGGGGGGGGGGGGTGTGGCACCTGGGCACGTGTCTCCCCCCCCCCCACAATGAAAAATGAAGACAAAACAATAATACTGATTTAGATAATAACATAAATGAGAAATATAAAAATAGGAAAAAAAATTTAAAATCTATTATAGAAATAACATATATATATATATATATATATATATATATATATATATATATATATATATATATATATACATACTTGTATGTATGTATGTATGTATGTATGTATGTATGTATGTATGTATGTATGTATGTATGTATGTATGTATGTATGTATGTATGTATAATATGAAAATTGGTTCTCCCCTATGAAATTTTTTCTAGATCCAGTACCAGTTTGAATATGGCAGTATTCTCAAGTACATCTGATGGGGAAATTTCCAAGAAAGAACCTCATTCTCGGCACTTCCTTCTTAAAATCACCATTCTCATAATTTATTCGTCTGGGCGAATTGTTTCACTCTCGATACAAGAATCAACGTCAAGATTTCGAATTCTGGCTACTAAATTTGGCTTACGAGTTTATGATGAAAGTTGGAGAATTGTTAAATATTCTGATCTTTTTTGGGTGTATCAGTGAATGAATACGCTTTCGAATACCCTTGTCCATACAAATCAGGATTGAGAGTTTGTGATGAAAGTTGCAAAATTATTAAATATTCTGATCGTGACGTGTGTATCAGTGAATCAGAACGTTTCCAATTTTCGAACATCCTTGTCCGTTCATATCCATCGTGCTTTTCATTTATGGTATATCGTTTTTTTTTTTGTTTTTTAATCTTTCTTTGTCTATATCCATTTCTGTTTCAGCTTGTGACTAGTATCGGTGCACCGAGCTTTGATTTAATTGGCATGGTCAGAGAAGGTGAATGACGTTAGTATCCATATTTTGACTAATAAGCTAGTGTCACATTTTCAGTAGCATACCTTTATCGTATCATCTGTCATCATTCCTGAAGTTTAACTACCTATGCTTTTTTATTTAAAAATTTGGGCGATTTTCATCAGCCTACCAGCCTGGCCTGGGTCAAGTTCGCAAAGCCCATCTCTCTCTCTCTCTCTCTCTCTCTCTCTCTCTCTCTCTCTCTCTCTCTCTCTCTCTCTCTCTCTCTCTCTCTCTCTCAAATTAATCAATTCTTAATCGTACAGTCCTAGCAGAAAGGATGTTTGAACCGCAGTCTACCTGCCAGGGAATTTTCCCTCAAATGCTGATCTGTGGACCGTTCTGTTCACCTTATAACGGCAAGACGGTTGCACGTATCCAAAAATAAGTTTTTTAAAGGCGATATCTGAAAGCAACGGAATTTCAGCTGGAATACAAGGCAAGATACCAAAGAAAATGTCACTAGATGCCGGTGATGTTTTAAGCTAAATAACAGTATAATTCAAGTCCAGATAATTAAAGTACACTTGTAGAGACATGATTGTAAAATGCCAAAGAAAAAACAAAAACGTAAATAGAAAAAAAAATTTAGACACGCTTTTATTTAAATGCACTAAACAATAAAAAATAGATTTTTTGAGATACACCAGTATTTTCTTACAATTAATCATGTCTATGAAAATAAAAGCGCGGGCGCCAAACACGAATGTAAATGCTACAAGAAAAGAAATATATATATATATTTTTTTTATTTCTTGTAGCATTTCCTTCCATGTTTGGCGTCCACCCTTTTATTTTTGTAGATATGATTAACTGTAAGAAAATCCTGGTGTGTCTCAAAAGTATTTATTTTTTACTTTTTTGTGCGTTTTAATAAAAGCGTGTTTAAAAAAAGAATTTTGTATTTTTTTTTATTTTATACTTTTGCTTAAAAAAGAATGTTATATTTTTTATTTCATACTTTTAGTTTTGACAGAAATTTTAACCGATTTCTGATTGTAGCTGACGTAATTAATATCCTGTCGAGCCAAAGAAGGTTTGAAAAATCCTAGAGTTATTAACTTATTCTTCCGAGTCAAGGAAGGTATGAAAAATCCGAAGATTTTCATACAAATCCTGAGATACAGGGAGGAGGTCCTGCAGGGTCACTAGAGGTCACTGCTGACCTACTGATCATGTAAGGTTGTATTGTCACTGCAACTGAGTAACCATGCAAAATTTCAAGTCCATCGGACAAAGGGAACAGGTCGAAAATTAAGTTACAAGATTTAACAAAGACAACAAACAAACAAAAGAAGCAAGCTAAACAAAAGTGTGTAAAAATAAGGAAACTGGGAAGCGATATCTACTGTAGACCCCAACAGACATGTAAAATTTATAACTTGAAATTTCGTTTCCCCTTTAAAACTGAAACTCGGGATGAGGTCTGTTCATTTCAGTGATTCTATATGGGGGTTAGTGTAACAGTAGAATAGTAATAAGGAAAAATATGAAAAGAATAACTAGAAACTGCTGGATCAAGAACGTTCAGTGCAAAGTGTTTGTTCAAATGATCCAAAGTGCTGAGTTCCGTCTGAATCCAATCTGAGGCCACAATAGCATTATTAACAAAGAAGGCTCCAGTGACAATGCAGTTTTCCAATTCAGTACTCAATGGATGCAAGATGGAGAGAGAGAGAGAGAGAGAGAAGAGAGGAGAGAGAGAGAGAGAGAGAGAGAGAGAGAGAGAGAGAGAGAGAGAGAGAAACCTACTCCGATTATCGCCACCCAGTAATGGATGAGCCTTCTTCGGCCTGGAATCTTAATGCATTTTTCTCTCTTGGATTTAAATCACATAAAACTCGCCAAAGAACCAGTATCGCCGCATCTCCCTCGACGCCCGTACGGATTCGACCATAAACGCGTGAGACTCCCGAGACGCCCCCAACGCCCACCAGCCTGCCCCACCCCCCTTCCTCCGAAGGGAATAGCCTGCAAGCATCGTTCTCCCGCGGCCAGGAATATCTCCCCCGATAATAAAATCACACGTTATGTAATAAAACTCTCGGGAATTTGATCCGGCGTCGCCATACGAAGGGAAGTCAGACTCGACATATTTCGCATTTCTCCTCCTCCTCCTCCTCCCTCCTCTTCTCCCGAATTGGATGGAGAGGCATAATGTAGGGGGAATAATGTAGGGGGCATAATGTAGGGGAAAAATGTAATGGGCAAAATGTAGGGGGAATAATGTAGGGGAATAATGTAGTGGAATAATGCAAGGGGGCGAAATATTGGTGCATCATGTTGGGGAATAATGTAGGGGTATAGTGGTAGGGGGAATAATGCAAGGGCATGCTGTAGGGAAATAATGTAGGAGCATAATGAATGGGGCAAAATGTAGGGGGAAAATATGGGGGCAGAATATAGGTAAATTATGTAGGGGAATAATGAAGAGGCATAATATAGGGAAATAATGTAGGGGCATAACGTAGTAGAATAATGTAGGGGCATAATATAGGGAAAGAATCTAGGAGCATAACGTAGGAGCATATCGTAGGAGAATAACGTATGGGCAAAATGTAGTGGAATAATGTAGGGGAATAATGTATGGGCATAATGTAGGGGCATCATGTAGGGGATATCAGGGGGATTACACATCGACCAGGCTTCAGGCATTTGGTCCTTTCCATTTTCTTTAGTATGGTAAGCATCCGGCTTTGTACATACTTATGGGGAAACGGCAAATAATTTTGAAGTATGTTCATTCACTTAAAGAGGATGAGTTGGTGAATAGAAGTGGGCTTTCAGTACATACAATGCATAAGCTGGAAGATGCTTCTATTTAATTGCATGTATTCATACGTTGGTAGAGCTTATGGGATATAACTAAATGTTATACGATTACAGGTATCATTTCGTTTTGGTGATTCTTCTCTTTTTATTTATCTATCTCTTACATTTTTTAAAGACCATCCTGATTTTGTGAAAGAACAGGTGTTTCTTAATCCTTCCACCAACCTTTTTTGACTAACAAAATTATGGTTCCTTAATCCTTCCACCAACCTTTTCTTACTAACAAAATTATGACAAGAAAAAAACAAATAA
>JANJGK010000018.1:41055580-41065580 GCA_039081455.1 Macrobrachium rosenbergii
TATTAGACATCAGGGTAAAGGAACCTTTTAACCAACCATTCTCTGAAGCAGATACAACAAGAATCAAGAATATAAAATTAACAAAAAACAAAACAATTCATATATAATCATTATTCTCCAACTTACAAATCACACACAATTCGCCAGTTTCGAACACGGCCTACAGAAGCAACGTATTGTAATAAACGAAGGAATTCTCACTGTGTACGAAACCGCTCCAAGTTTACGTTTAATCTTGAATTGAATCGAATATAGAATTTAGGCCAAAGGCCAAGCACTGAGACCTATGAGGTCATTCAGCGCTGAAACGGAAATTGACAGTAAGAGATTTGAAAGAAAACCTCGCAGTTACACTATGAATTAACTGCTAGGAGAGGGTGGAAAGTAAGATGGAAGAAAGAGAATATGAAAGGAGGTAAAGTAAAAGGATCGAAAGGGGTTGTAGCTAGGGGCCGAAGGCACGCTGCAAAGAACCTTAAGTAATAACGCCTACAATACGCCGCATGGGGTGCGCTGACGGCGCTACCCCCCCTCCTACGGGGTACATTTAATCTAAGCGTCATAAGCAATTCAAGCCTTTTACAGTAGAAGGTATATCTGTAGTACGCGGACCACACTGTAGCTTAATCTCCTCGAAGCAAATATTGGATTAGGTACTTGTTCTACGTATTAGTATTGACCCATTCCATGTCTGCCGGTGTTATTATTAATTCATAGATGTAATCAGCTGCAGCGATTAGCTCCTGTTCATATATAACGACAGTTTTCCATTATGAACGCGAGGAAATTATAGTCTGGTGAAGTACCGGATATTTTATTCTATATTCACGATAGCAGGTATGAGATTAAGTAATAAAAACGTCAGTCCAGCTCTCCAGCCTAATGTAACTGATTTTCATTGTCAGTGTCATGTCTTTTACAGTTTAAATAACTATGTTATTAATATGTTATCACGGTTATTCTTCTCTAATTAATACTATTATTAATATGTTATCACGGTTATTCTTCTCTAATTAACAGTATAATTAGGATTGTGTTTACGGCAGGAAAACGCGGAATTAAAATGTGAATATCCCCGTAGGGGGAAGTGCCCCCAAATAAACCTCACATGATGCGCCGTGGGCATTACAGTAGGGTATTTGCAGCGTCCCTTCTGCCCCTAGCTGTGCCCACTTTTTTGGCCTTTCACTTTACCTCCAAAAGTGACGGTAAAGACATAAGGTTGACGTCAGTAAGAAGAGAAACAACTTTCATGACTGAATGTGACCCCTGTGTAATAACCGGCCACCCGCCCCCCCCGCCCCCTGTCCCCACACTCGTTAATACCCTTTTGCTTGTTTCCGATCGGGGCTGGATGACGGCTTTAGTATATGTATATATATATATATGTATATATATATATATATATATATATATATATATATATATATATATATATATATATATATATATATTATATATATATATATTGTCACGTCTACCTACTGTCGAGAATATTCCAAAGAATATCATAATATTTCTTTACTGTATTCCATTGAGTATCGTAATATTACTTCATTACTTGGTATTATTTTCCACGTTCACAAGTTCAGTAACAATTTCTACACAAATCCCTTTGGCAATCATTCACCAATCAGGCAAATGGCTCATACGAAAAACTCCATCTATTAACACGACGTTCAACTCAATCCTTTTATCGTCGTCATCATCATCATCACCATTATCGTAAAGACTCTTTAGAAAAAAAAGGGTTAAAATCCTAACACCTTTTACTTATAATAATAAAGGAAAAAGCTTACATAATCTTCCGCCTTCTGCGTCAATAGTTCATTGCCCTCGATCCCTTTTACTCTTGATTGAATTTCATATCTTCCTCCCCCCCTATTTTCTGTCTCAATTACTCACTCTACCTTCTTTATTAAAGGTCATATCAGTAGATGGATAGGAAAGGTCTTCCCTTTTAGTTTTCGCGGTGGAACAGAGGATTTTTTTTTTTTTTCTCGGGGGGCTTCTGTGAAGGTTGTTTTGCCTTTTTTTTTCTGCACAAGAAAACTATTGTGCCGGCTTTGTCTGTCCGTCCGCACTTTAATCTGTCCGAACTTTTTCTGTCTGCCCTCAAATCTTAAAAACTACTGGGGCTAGAGGGATTGAATTTGGTATGTTGATCATTCACCCTCCAATCATCAAATATACCAAAGTGCAGCCCTCTAGCCTCAGTAGTTTTTATTTTATTTAAGGTTAACGTTAGCCATAATCGTGCTTCTGGCAACGGTATAGGATAGGCCACCACCGAGCCGTAGTTAAAGTTTCATGGGCCGCAGTTCATGCAGCATTATACCGAGACCACCTAGAAACTTCGGGGCATTTTTTGTTTTCAGTGTAAAGTCGTTTTCTTTGTAACATTTGTGCATAGACGTGACTATTCTTATGCATTTTTAAATATCTATCTATCTATCTATCTATCTATCTATATATATATATATATATATATATATATATATATATATATATATATATATATATATAGCACCCACATATGCACATGTATGTGTGTATGTACAGTATGTATGTATGTATGTATGTACAGGGTGCGTGCATATGTGGGTGCTACCCATGTATATTGAAAAATAAAATAAGTATACTAAAAGCAATGAGGCTGCCTTCGCCTCAATAATTCTATATCACAAGTCAAACAGATGAAAAAAACTTATTAACTACATACAGTCAAACTCTATAAATACTCGTACAGCCGCTGGAAAAATAAAGCAAGGAAAGCGACAATCCGAGAGTTTTCTGCAAGTATATATATCTTTACTGTATCATTTTCCAGTAATGACATCCAATACCATCTATCAAAAGGGAGAACGTACGGTCTTCATGTTCCTTTATTGCTCTCCAGCCCGCGGTCGTATACCTTCCTCCTTTGATTCGGTCGCATGCATGACTAAATCACATAAAGTAGTCCGGCTGCTCCGGCACAGGAGGCGGCATGCGAGCGTTGACGGGAGGGCAATGCGGGTCCACGGAGCTATTTCCTGCTGCTCAGTTCTTACTAGCTTTATTCCTCTCATCCTTCATTGCTCGATCTCCTCCCACCCTCCACCCCACCCCTATGGACCAACCCGGGGACCCACCCACACTCCCGGCAACCCCCGCCAATAACGTCTCTTGGTGAGTGCCTTGGGGATAATCCATTACACCTTCTCCCATCGCTATTCTTAAGATATTCTGAAATTACTTTGCTTTTTTTTTACTCTCTCTCTCTCTTTGTCTTCGTGGCTGAAAATAGATACTCTGGCAGGCAATTCACGAGTTTTCTTTTTGTTTCGGGTAAATTTAGAGAATCCTTTATGAGTTTCTTTGATAAATTTTGTATAGTTTATTCTTATATCTAATAAAATGCACAATGCTCCTATTGAACAGCGAAGCTACCCCTCCGGTTCTCATCAAAACTTTGGGAATGAGGTTGCAGCCCCTGCCCTTCTCCACCTGCCATAGGTGATTAACAGTGCACGTTTATTACTCCGCAAGTAAAAATGGCTATTGAGAATTTTTCAGTGAGCACTTTTCAATCTAGCGGAATCGAATTTGGTTTCGCACTGGTAAAGGAAGCTGGCAAGTGACTATACTGCATTATATATAATATATATATATATATATATATATATATATATATATATATATATATATATATATATTATATATATATATATATATATATATATATATATATAATTTGTGTGTGCGTATGTATGCAAATTCTTCTATCTTCCGATAATTACCAACACTGCCTAATTACATCACGCATGGAGTATATCTGTGACTTGGAAGAGTGCAAAAATAAATCAAGTTCATGATGACAACATACTTAAAGTTCAAGGTCATATCTCTTTAAGATATGCTTATGTCAGGAAGCATTATTAGCACTATAGTCATTATTAATGTTATATGGCTTTTGTTCTTTGTTCATGTGTTAAGGTTCACATTAAATCTGACCCTAAAAAATGAAAGGGTAAGGGAAATGAAGTTTAATATTCATGGAAATAATTCTGTATACTACGTAATCAATAAAATGGAACAAAAATAATGGACTCTATCGCTAACTTTGTCCTGACTGAAATAAGGATAAGAGTCCTTCCCTCTTCGGAACTACTAACTTTTCCTGCGTAAATATTATTATCCTTAAACGTAGGATATCTCACATAATCGTAACACGAATCTGCAAAAGTGATCATCTTTCAGAAGTCATATGAAATTATTCTCAGAAGAGTTCCAGGTTCTCAGAACTGGTTCAAATTTAAAAAAACTAAAGTGGTCTTAAGGTGGTCTGTTAACTATAACTGCAGAGATTGAGCAGCAGATGAGAAATACAGCGCAGTTACTGGCAAATGATGCTACCAGCCTGATTCTAGTGGTGGTCATAAGTACAGTTATCGCGAAGACGTAAATACGTAGGTTAAAGCAAGAAATTTCAACTTTTTTCTTCTATGGGAATCTAATACACTTGGCGCAGCATATCCCAAGAAGCATTACTCGTAGTTAAGTATATCTTAGTTTTACCAGACCACTGAGCTGATTAACAGCTCTCCTATGGCTGGCACGAAGGATTAGACCTATTTTACGTGGCTAAGAACCAACTGGTTACTTAGCAACGGGACCTGCAGCTCATTGCGGAATCCGAGCCACATTATAGCGAGAAATGAATTTCTATCACCAGAAATAAATTCCGCTAACTCTTCATCAGATTACTCATAGTTCCGTGTGGTACTGACTCAGGACTGAAATCAGAATTGCAAAATCTTATTACTGGGAAAGTAAGCGCAAGTCTTTGATGTTTCGTTTTTGGATGCGAGATGAAATTCAGTTGACTTTTTCACAAAGATCAGCGCTAACTTACGAATGGAAAAGTAAAGTAATCTGTAGGGAGTTATAGGAATGGAATGGAATATAGAGTTTAGGCCGAAGGCCAAGCAGTGGGACCTATGAGGTCATTCAGCGCAGGAAAGGATATTGTGAGTAGATAGGTTCAAAAGGTGTAACAGGAAGAAAACTTCGCAGCTGCAAAATGAAATCATTGTTAGGAGAGGGTGGATAACAAGATGGAAGAAAGATAATATGAATGGATGCACAGTAAAAGGAGTGAAAGGGGTTGCAGCTAGGGGCCGAAGGGACGCTGCAAAGAACCTTTAGTAATGCCTACAGTGCACCCTGTGAGGTGCACTATAGGCACTACCCCCCTATAAGGAAGTAGGGAGTTATAAAACCAAAAATTAGCATGTGAGTTATAAGGAAGTAGTAGGGAGTCTCCAGGAATATCTTTTAAAATGGTATATAGTTCAATTTTATTGATAATAATTACATATAACGTAAGTATGAAATGTAACGCATAATCACTGAACATCTCGGTAAAATTAACCAATTTGATAGCTGAGCAAACCCATTTTCGAAAATTAAATCTACGTCTTCAAAGATGTGACAATAACGTTTAATTCAGTAAAGACATTCTTTCTAATTTCGCGCACAAATTAAATACAACCCTTTTTTGTACAACGTTTTAAGCTGCAGACAAAATTCTAAATATAACAGCGTCTTCGTCCTTAAGTTTTTATACGTACTTAGGCGCTTGAAAAACCAAGAGCGTCTTTCTCTAGCTAAATTTATTAATGCCAAACACGAACCTCCCTTAAAAAAAAAAGAAAGTTGTAATCTTTTCGTCTAACACTGGAGTATAACTCAATGAAACTCCTCGCGCTTTTTTGCAAGAAGAAGCAAGCCCAGCTGTTACTGCTAAGACAATATTAGAAGTTCTGGCTGCTACAATTTACTGGCAAGAGAAAGAATGAATATAGTTTTGTGTACGTTGAGACACAGATATATATAATGTATAATATATATATATATATATATATATATATATATATATATATATATATATATGTGTGTGTGTGCTTATATATTTTATTTATATATATATATATATATATATATATATATATATATATATATATATATAAAGAGAGAGAGAGAGAGAGAGAGAGAGAGAGAGAGAGAGAGAGAGAGAGAGAGAGAGAGAGAGAGAGAGAGAGAGAGAATCTCCTGGTCACCTTTTACTAAATACGTATGTAACTATGATTGATATACATACATACATATATATATATATATATATATATATATATATATATATATATATATATATATATATATATACAGTATATATACAGTATATATACATACATACTGTACATACATACATAAGTAATACTGGAATGCGGGGGATATTAACCTATACCACAAACAATTCATTCAACTTAAAATATAGTAATGATTTTATCTTAAAAGTAATAAAATCCCAATACTGAAAGATAAAGGCAATATAAAAGTAATTTGCAATTGCAACGGACTAATATGAGATTCTTACAGGTTCACGGTAAACCTATCACATTAAATGTAAGAGGGAAAAACAGAAAAATAATCGTAGTACCCTTTATACCTTTTCTAGTTGTGGCCACCGAGGCGTTTTTGAAAATAGAATACATAGTTCTATTTTCAAAGAATTCAACTGAATTGAATATAGGATTTAGGCCAAAGGCCAAGCACTGGGACCTATGAGGTCATTCAACGCTGATACGGAAACTGACAGTAAAAGTTTTGAAAGGTGTAACGGGAGGAAAACCTCGTAGATGCACTATGAATCAATTGTTAGGAGATGGTGGAGAGTAAGATGGAGGAAAGAGAATATGAAAGGAGGTAAAGTAAAAGGAACGTAAGGGGTTGCAGCTAGGGGCCGAAGGCACGCTGGTAAGAACCTTAAGCAATGCCTACAGTGCACCGCACGAGGTATACTGACAGCACGATGCAAAGAACCTTAAGTAATGCCTACAGTGCACCGCACGATGTGCACTGACAGCACGCTGCAAAGAACCTTAGGTAATGCTTACAGTGCACCGCACGAGGTGCACTGACAGCACTAACCCCATACGGGGACACACGGCGAAAGAAAACGACATAAAACCTTGAAAAAGATCCGCCCATTTCCATGTGCAAGAACGAGGAAGCTGCACGGAGCGTAAACTAACGAACGGGGGCTTTGATGTCAACACAAGGCAACTCCTTGATCAAACAACGGTGATCCGAAAGCCAATGCAATGGTCCGTGGCTTCTCTGCAACACCCCTCCCTCCCCCCAACGCCACTACAGTCTCCCATCCCCATCACACACACACACACACACACACACACACGCACGACGCACACACCCCAGAATGAAGAATTTAATCAGTGGCGTGTGAAATACGGCCGAACTGCATTGAGAGAGTTGTTGCCCAAGGCCTTCATTAAATAAGGTGTACGTGACGAATGTGCTACAAGGCCTGAGGCATTGCAGTGACGAGGGGGCGATGGGGGGAGGCGGGGGTGGTAGAGGGGAAGGGGGAGCTGGAAGGGGATATGGAAGACAAATGGAGTCCGAAGGGGGAGCTCTAGGAAATTCGGTTTTGACGAGAGCTCCTTCTGGGAGGCCCAACTGAAAAGGTTTTTTTTTTTTTGCACTGCAGTTGGCAATAATTTTAAATAGGATGCCGACATCTCTGATTTATTACATACAGGAGATATACAATAAGTGCTGTTTCTGTAGGTATCCTAAAATACTTGGATAATTGTCGAGAAGTAGCAGCTGAATGGCTTGCACGTTGAAAAATCTCTAATAGTTGGCGCTAATTGGCGAAAAAGTAGCAACTGATTGGCTTGCATATTTAAATTTCTTTCATAATTGGCGTAAAGTAGCAACTAAATTGTTTAGATTTTTCTTCAATATTTTGGCTAATATTTATTTATTCTTTAATGTTTTTGTTATTAATTAGATCAAGAGTTAAGAATCAAGATTAACTTCCAAAACTTCCAAAAGATCATAACGCGGACAGGGAAAATCTTCCAAAGAATTGCCAAAAGTCCTTTACGCGATTCCAGAGCTAAAAAAATTCCCAAATACAGCAAATATAACAACCTGAATATCACTCATCTGGGTTCCAAATCCCGCAGAGAGTCATAAAACACAATTCAAAGCGATACCAAATTTTCAGATTCAAGTATAAAAATAACGACCACCATTGATTCCTATGATGGGAAAGAAGAAAGAGAAAGTTTAGAATTTTTATATTTTGTTATTTCGGTGAGGGACATGGAAAAATGCTTTTGGTGGGAAGGGGTGGGGGGGGGAGAGTTGACACAGGAAGGGTTTGTTGGGGGGGGGGGGGGGGTTGTCGACACTGGAAGGCTGTGGCGGGGCGGGGTGGGGGTTGGAGTGTGGACTGCCAATGGCTATCGTGAAACCTTGGTGACAGTTGCAGTAAGCATAAAATTGTATCCAGTAGAAAACACAGAAGCTCAACACATTTTCTTTTTTGTACTTTATAAAAGAAAATTATTTGCAAAGCATCCATTTGTTTTACTCTCATTTTCGTTCTCCTGCTCAAAAGTTTGCCCAATCTCCCTCTTTTTTTTTTTGTTGAAGTACGGAATCTTTGTATAGACATAAAATTAATATTAAACATGATTAATTGAAAACATGATTGTGCCTCTGTGAGGTTTTCTCTTTTTGAAGTACAGATTTTTTTTTTTTTTTTTTTGAAGTACGGAAACTTTGTATAGCCATAAAATGAAAATAAAACATGATTAATTGAAAACATGATTCCGCCTCTGTGAGCTTTATTTTCGTTTCTTTCATTTCCACTGAGGCCAGTTTTATCTGTTGTCGTGTAAAGAAACGGGAAAAATCATTTAACTTTTATGTACATCAGTGTACTCTGTTCAGTTTTTGGCATTTTATTTTCCTGGTGTTCTCCTTTTTGTTTTTGGATAGTTCCAGCGATGAGAGATTCTAGAAATTATTTTTTGTAGTAGAAAAAATAATCTCTGTATCCAATTTTCTTTACAATGTAATAAAGAAAATCCAGCTTTTCGAAAAGTAAGGCCATTTGCTAAAACCGCGTTCTTCTCTCATTATCTGTAGTTTCTCACCATTGTTATCAACGCAGATAATGAACAAGATGGCCCTAACCCTCAACAGAAAAAATCTAAAACTTGGCTTCCATTGACCAAGAAATAGACTAAGGAAATAGCGAACGGCAAAAAGAAAATGGGGGGAAAAAAACAGCAAGTCATTTCCCAAATCGGTTGGATATAAGTCAGCGAAACTCAGCAGCACTTCTTGATCTTCGGTCATAAATCAGCCTAACGATCATCTCTCTCTCTCTCTTTCTCTCTCTCTCTCTCTCTCTCTCTCTCTCTCTTGATGATTGCTACAGATTATATATACTTTATCGTGCCAGCGGCAGAAAGGCTGTGCATTTGTAGACACCGAAATAGTGCCACGGGTCGTTTCCAAGCCTAACGATCATCTCTCTCTCTCTCTCTCTCTCTCTCTCTCTCTCTCTCTCTCTCTCTCTCTCTCTCTCTCTCTCTCTCTTCTGACGGTGGCTACGGATTATATATACTTTATCGTACCAGCAGGTCAAGGCTGTAGCCTACATTTGTAGATGCTAAAACAGTACCACATGTTTCCAAGCATAACGACCATATCTCTCTCTCTCTCTCTCTCTCTCTCTCTCTCTCTCTCTCTCTCTCTGTGTGTGTGTGTGTGTGTGTGTCTTCTGACGATTGCTACAGATCATATGCACTTTATCGTCCGAGCAGGCCAAGGCTGTACATTTGTAGATACAAAAGTGTACCACGGTCATTTCTAAGCCAATCATCTCTCTCTCTCTCTCTCTCTCTCTCTCTCTCTCTCTCTCTCTCTCTCTCTCTCTCTCTTCTGACTATTGCTACAGATTATATGGACTTTATCGTCCAAGGCTGTATAATTTTCGATGCCAAAATAGTACCAAGGCTCATTTCTAAGCCTAACTACCACCCTCTCTCTCTCTCTCTCTCTCTCTCTCTCTCTCTCTCTCTCTCTCTCTCTCTCTCTCTCTCTCTCTCTCTCTCCTGACGATTGCTACAGA
>JANJGK010000018.1:41075580-41083080 GCA_039081455.1 Macrobrachium rosenbergii
TGGTAATGTCCCAGTAACTAAGGTATCAAGATACGTCCGTAGTAGACGTCCCTTGTCCTGACATTCTCCTCACCCCTAAAGATATAGGTAGCCAGTCAATGCGTGAATAATATCTCACCTTTTGGTAAACTACAAATAGGGTGTCAGAAATATTTTATAATGGCAAACCATTCCTAATGTTTTGCTTCATGGAAACCTGGTAATGTACCGGTAACTAAGTTGTCTAGACATGCCTGCATTAGTCGTCCTTTGACCTGACATTCTTCTCATCTCTGAAGAGGTTATATATAGCCTGTCAATACTCTAATCATCTCCCACCTTTTGGTATAACTACATGACCTCATTCCCCTGAAATGAGAAGATGATGACCTGGAAGCGGTCCGATATCAGAGGGCCATTTTAAAAACCGACTAAAATAGTTAGTGACGAACGACTTCACTTGTTTTCTCGCCGGCTCCATTTTCGTTGCATTGCAACTCTGGCTTCCTCTCCTTTTGTTTTGCAACGCTGTAACAGTATTTACGATCGGAAAGGTATTCCTTGCTTGTTGTTTTAATGGTTTTACGTCATTCTGTCGTTAACAAAGCAGTTTGTCCTATTATATTTCTATCGCTATTTCTAATTGTTTTTCCTCTCTTAATTGTCTTGTTTTTGGTTAATAAATGGCGTTGTCTAGCTAATAACTGCTCTCAGTTATAAGCTTTTGATTGCAATATGATTTTATTGCTATTACTTTTAACTATTTAGCATAATTTTGGTATCCTATGAGGACAATTGCAAACCATTATAGGTATGGATGTAAAACTAATTTCATACGTATTTTAATATATATGCTGGCTGTAGTAAAGGTAGGAAATAACAACATTAAATAATAAGATACATTGAGGAGTGAAATTTCCACTGCAGAGTGAAACGGTATGGAATTTCATTCGAGAAGCTGAAATGGAATTAGATGCTCACTGATCTCATCTGCCATAGGATAAAAAATGTGCTTCATTAGAAACCTGCACGAAGAAAGCACGCCTTTGCCATCTCTTGCTAAAATAGAAGACCTTAAACGCTGGAAATTAATCGTCTGCAATCTGTATTTTTTATTGTTATCATTTTATTATTATTTTTTTTTGCTATTATTCTCCATATAATTACTGTCATTACCTTTATTATGAATTCTATTTTTTTCTACTTCTTCAGCAACTGTATGGATACCACCGATAATTATTTTTATCATGTTACTTTGTGTATCTAGATTGTGTGTATTGTATTTATAAATTCCATGCATATGACCCTGAGCCGAAATAAAGATTATTATTATTATTATTATTATTATTATTATTATTATTATTATTATTATTATTATTATTATTACGGAAATGAAAGACATTATTAATGGGTACGTGCCTAGAATATAGTAACAGTTATGCTAAAATATTGTAGGCTTTGCAGGTATCCACATTTTCCCTCCTTTGAAACCACGTTCCATGAAAACTGAAAATGAACGCATTTCAAAGTTCAGGATTGAATTAGTGGAAAGGTCAGACAACTATTATAATCAACACTTTAAATACGATATATAGTAGGCAGTACTGAAAAGTCTTCCTCTGGTTGCAGATATAAAATGTGTTAGACAAGTCCTAGGTATTGAAACCTGAGTGCAAGTCGAAAGCTAAAATTCACCAAGCAAGGGTTTAAAGTAATGAATGGGAATAAGAGAGAATGGAATAAAAACACACGTAAAACGGAACAAAAATAACAGAAATATGTAGATGTTGACATTAAATAAAATATCAGTACATATATATATATATATATATATATATATATATATATATATATATATATATATATATATATATATATATATATATATATATATATATATATATATAAGTATATACTTATATTTACAAACATATGTGTGTACTTTTGCATGTGTGTGTACGTATATATGCAATAAATGCAGTCATTTTGTCAATGTCCCATAACCTGGCTAGGGCGCAAACGTTAAAAATCCATGGAAAGCGACACCAAACAACACATCTCAGTGAATATGTGCCATTTTAAACAACCTTTTTTGCATATAATTTATCCCTAAGTCGCTTCCTCCAGGAGCAGACGATTAGAATCGAAACTTTTCAGCGTGAGTAAGCGTGTAAGTGTAAAATAAAATGTCTGAAATAACTTTAAGTAATATTATTTTTATCATGTTATATTATGTATCTAGATTGTGTGTATTGTACTTGTATATTCCTTGTATATGGCCCTGAGCTGAAATAAAGGATATTGAGTGACTGATTGATTGAATATCATAGAAAATAATGATCTGTTGAGGGTTAGTCAATTTACAAGCTCTAGGTGTGGTAACCTTATATGCTAAGTTTTTATTATTATATTATCAAAACGAGTGATTCTCATATTTCACAAAAAAAGTCACATTTACAGACAATAATTAAGGGTTCTGCCATCTATAAACACAAAAGCTTGCCTCGACAAAACAACTAACAGAATGTGTGAAAATTTGATAAAAAAAAAAAAATCATGGGTAATGTTGCATACTGAAAACCTTCATTTAAAACTCACTTGGCAAAGCGTGAAAAACACGAGTTTCATAACAAACAGTAATTATTAGGAACTCTTGCATGAGGCGTAAATATTCGGCCCCAAGTTACTAATTTAAGTTACATTAGCCCTCTGTCTGTCTTCATATGTGTGTATGTATGCAAGTATGTGTGTACACACGCACACACACACACACACACACACACACACACAACACACAAATATATATATATATATATATATATATATATATATATATATATATATATATATATATATATATATATATATACACACACACATATATATATATATATATATATGTATATATATATATATATATATATATATATATATATATATATATATATATATATATGTGTGTGTGTGTGTGTGTGTGTGTGTGTGTGTGTGTGTGTGTGTAAATGAAAACGATGCAAATGGGCAACACGAATGCTGTAAAAAAAAAAAATGAGTGTGGAGAGAAGTTATTGTTGTCTCATTATAACGACGTTGCATCATCATACCCATCTACATAATATGAGACACCTGATGCATAATGCATGTTGCATAATGTATACAACATCAGTTTAGACGCGACTTGGGCTGTATAATGAATGAACCTACACCGTCGAGAAATAGGTCAGAGGTGATCTTGTGTTTAGCTGCATTAATCGGATTAGATACGGGTTGATAAATGTCCTTTTCCTCTCTCTCTCTCTCTCTCTCTCTCTCTCTCTCTCTCTCTCTCTCTCTCTCTCTCTCTCTCTCTCTCTTGTTTTAGCGTGCTGCCAGGCAGCCATAACTAACGTACACATTGTCCGTAAACCTCACCGTAATTTTGAAATCGGCGCTGAAATGTTGGAGGTTTATAAAAACGTTGAATCGAGGCTTTAATTTCCTGCAGACGCAGGGCTGAAATACGAGAGAAAAGAAGAAGAAGAAGAAGAAGAAGAAGAAGAAGAAGAAGAAGAAGAAGAAGAAGAAGAAGAAGAAGAAAAAGAAGAAGAAGGCGCAGGAGCAGGAGGAAAAAAAAGTCCGGGCGATGCTGTAAATTAATCTTGAATATTGCTATGCCATCTGGACATGGAGAAAGTTTTAATGGAAATTTTGCAGATGGTGAAAATAAAGTTTGGAAGAAATATTTAATAAATAAGCCTGGTTCTGCCTAAGCGCCGTCGCCTTCGTCCGTCTTAGCCACCGCTTGCAAAGCGGACTCATCCATATGTAATTGCAGACACACACGGCTCTACGATATTAAATTTCCAGGAAAGTAGATCCAGGCAATGTTAGGAATTAAAACAGGTGGCGGGTTTTCGTCGGTTTCAGTGGCAGGCGGAGACACTGAAATAAGTTCCTGTTCCTATTGACGAGAGTAGTAATGAAACATCCCAAATGTTCTCTATTAAAACTCAAGTAATTAATCTTTTAAAATAAGTAACAAGTAAAAACTGCGCCGAAGTTCTGTACACATATAATCAAGCCTACCGAAAACAGATCTATCTTTCGGTGGTCTCGGTATAATGATATATGAGCCTCGGTCCATTAAACTTTAACCACGGCCCAGGGTGGCCTGGCCTGTATCGTTGCCAGAGGTACGATCATGGGTAACTTTAACCTTGAATAAAATAAAAAACTACTGCAATTTGGTATGTCTGATGATTGGAGGGTGGATGATCAACATACCAATTTGCAGCCCTCTAGCCTCAGTAGTTTTTAAGACCCGAGAACGGACAGAATAAAGAGTGGACGGACAGACAAAGCCGGCACAACAGTTTTCTTTTACAGAAAACTAAAAACTCCACGATGCATTTAAAAATCTAGACTGCGTTCATGGGCCATCAATACCTGACAAAACTCTTGCGAAGGATTTGAATTATAGTCTCAGGTTTGTGAAAAACACAAGCAAAAACTCTTGTTTAATGACTCTCCATTTGCCTGATTAAACCTTGATCACGATTGCCACCAGAAACAAATGAAGCAAGGTCTAGTCAATATCGCTGATGAAGACAAAAACGCACCAGATAGGAAGGAGAGCAGAGGCTGGCATATAGCCATCCTTTAAAACCTTCAATGTTCACTTACAGTATAGCCGTAACGATTAATTATATCCTCATCAAGAGCTCTTTTGATACACAAGAGCTTTTTGGACAAACTCCTCCTTATCTGTGCTGTCAATGACGAGGAAGAAAATGGAGAAGAAGACTGCTAATGCACTACTTCTCTTTCCTCTCGCTGGTCCTACTCGCCTTACAATATACTGAAGGGCTGGTCAAGGCAGGAAGCGAAGACAAAGCCACAACTACCAAAGGATCTATCTTCCGGATGAAATCTGCACATCGATTGCAGTCAAGGCGAGTATGATTCAGTTCCATCATCTTCGACCATATCCAAAGAGATAATAATTCCCTAAAATAAACACGTCCCAGAGGTTAGCTGTGTTCTTGCTGTGTTTGCTTTCCATTACTAGGTTTGGCCATGATGGAAAACCCCGAATTTGAAGCCCTTCTTGCGTATTTGTGCTTATAAATACTATCTCTGGATACCTCCAATAGCATAGGTAAAAATTCCCTAGACGGTTTCCTCAGGGGGTAATTAGAGTAATTGCTTTCATAGCTGCTATATGTTTCATTGTTCGATGAATTTAATCACATGATAGGCATTTCTTCATAAAACAAATGCCAAAAAAATGCTGTGGACTAAAACTAACTTTTTTTTTTTTTTTTTTTTTTACTTTTCCTTCTAGTCTTCTGTAAAAATACTGCCAGTTCTTAGAGTCTCCATTTTTCAGCCTTTAGGAAATCTGATACTTTTAGCCTAGTGCACTGGCTTGCAAGTACTAGCTATATTTAAGAACCACCGGTTGATATGAATTGCAGCACTGTTCTTATCTCAGCTAAGATAGATATTGCTGCAGAAAGAGGTGTTGGGTTCAATATGTCTCTTCGTTACATCTTTTATCGTACCCATTAAATCATTCATGCAAAGGCTCCTCCAACCGAAAGAGAGAGAGAGAGAGAGAGAGAGAGAGAGAGAGAGAGAGAGAGAGAGAGAGAGAGAGAGAGAGAGAGAGAGAGAGAGAGAGAGAGAGAGATATTGATGTATAATTCTAATTTACATTAGTTCCAATTTTTCCATATGCTAACAGACTTGTCCCGTTTCCTGTTAAGGGGGAAAATAATTATTTCATTTATACAACATAATGCAATTATTTCGAGTCAATGAAACTAACAGCAAGGAGGGAATACTCTTAATCTACTGGACTATGCTATAAATATATGACAGAACACAATATACAAATGAAAGTCAGAGTACAAGATGAAAAAATGGTAGGACAAACAGAAACCTATAGATTTGGAGGACAGAATCGCTGACTTCACATGAAGCCACATTCGTTTACTTGGTGCATAACAGGAGGAATGTTACAATGTACATATAGTTGGGCAGTGCTTTTGAAGAATTAGAGGAATTTATTTCTGGTGATAGGAATTCATTTCTCGGTATAATGTGGTTCGGATTCCACAATAAGCTGTAGGTCCCGTTGCTATGTAGCCACTTCGTTCTTAGCCATGTAAAATAAATCTAATCCTTCGGGCCAGCCCTAGGAGAGCTGTTAATCAGCTCAGTGGTCTGGTTAAACTAAGGTATACTTAACTTAGTGCTTGTGAAAGAACACAGTGGAACTGCAATCTTTCCCCACTCTGAGGAACTTGCCCCGTAGGCGGGTAGGGCTTGTGGTGAACGGCACGTGGTGCACTGTAGGCATTACTAAAGGATGTTTGCAGCGTCCCTTAGTACCTTAGCTGCAGTCACTTTTTAGCCATTTACTATCCACCCACACCCACTTCCTTTCTTCATTCTAGCTCTCCATCCTCCAATTACTCTTTCTTGCATATGTGGTGCTTATTTTCTAGATCTCTTTGTCTTGTTGTCTAGTGAATCCAACTCCCTCTTTCCACTGTCTTAAGCAATGAATGGCCGGAAGTGTCCCCGTCCTTTTTTTGACAGACTAAACTGAAAAAAAAAATCAAATCAACTCCGCAACTTGAAAATCCGGATAATACGCATTTGAAGAACCGATTAAAAATAACACCTCCTTGGGTTTCTTCATAAGGCATATGTTTTGCTGCTCGAGGTTTATATATACAAATCAAATTAGACAGAAATCAATTTTAGCCTTGTCCAAAATATGGACGTGTTCTTGTCCCCAGATTTTCCTTCAGGCGGCGCTATTCAATTTTGTTTGCGTGTACCCAAATAGCATTCCCTAATTCTTGTTGAGCAAACATTCTATTTTTTTCATTCGCTGCATTGCCATAGATTAATCCTCAGATTACAAGCTTTGCAAAATCTCTTCCTTCTTTTGCTTTTTCTTGATTCTTTTAACCTTTTTCCTTTAAAAGGAGGGGCTACTGCTTACTTCGTGGGAAAGACACCCCACCCCTTATAATCATCTTCTGGTCTGGACTGTACCCCTTATAATCATCTTCTGGTCTGGGCTATACCCCCTTTTAATCATCTCCTGGTCTGGGCTATACCCCTTATAATCATCTTCTGGTCTGGGTTATATTCCCTTATAATCATCTACTGGTCTGGGCTATACCCCTTATAGTCATCTTCTGGTCTGGGCTATAACCCTTATAATCTTCTTCTGGTCTGGGCTATACTCCCTTATAGGCCAAATCATCTTCTGGTCTGGGCTATACCCACTTTTAATCATCTTCTGGTCTTGGCTATACCCCTTATAATCATCTTCTGGTCTGGGCTATATTCTCTTATAATCATCTACTGGTCTGGGCTATACCCCCTTATAATCATCTTCTGGTCTGTGCTATACCCCCGTATAATCACCTTCTGGTCTGTGCTATACCCCCCTTATAATCATCTTCTGGTCTGGGCTATACCCCCGTTATAATCATCTTCTGGTCTGGGCTATACCCGTTA
>JANJGK010000018.1:41088080-41095580 GCA_039081455.1 Macrobrachium rosenbergii
ATATATATATATATATAATATATATATATATATATATATATTATATATATATATATATATATATATATTATATATATATATTCATATATATATATATATATATATATATATATATATGTATATATATATATAGAAAGAGATAGAGAGAGGGGGGTGTTAGTGTATGCCTATACCCGTAACTGTATTTTCCCTTAGAAGATTGACGTCAGAAGATGGGTAACTTTCAACTTCTTTTTCCTATCGGGTGCCCAATTCACACCTTGGGCAACGGACACGCAAAGGTATTTAACAAACCGTGTCTATCCGCAATACTAACATGGGTCCTCTCACTTGGTTGACGAGTGTGCCATTGATCACACCACAAATAGAAAAGTATGTCTTGTTTGTATCCTGTTTGAATAAATGCTGAAATTCTGTCCGTATTTTTTTCTGTAATATTCCTGTTACAGCCGTTTATAAAATGATCAATGATATCGTTTACGTGTCTGTGTCTGTACGTGCTATTGTCTGTTCAAACAGGTGATAAAACAAAAATTATAATCATGACTTCTTAGAATATCGGATACTAAAACATACGAGAGAGAGAGAGAGAGAGAGAGAGAGAGAGAGAGAGAGAGAGAGAGAGAGAGACAGAGATAGCACAAATCTTTGCCTTTCCTCAAGGTGAATGTGAAACAAAAATTAGAGTCATTACTTTTTTCAGAATATCGACTAGTAAAATAAAAGAGAGAGAGAGAGAGAGAGAGAGAGAGAGAGAGAGAGAGAGAGAGAGAGAGAGAGGAGAGAGAGAGAGCACAAATCTGTGCCTTTCCTCAAGGTGAATGTGAAACAAAAATTGGAGTCATTACTTTTTTCAGAATATCGACTAGTAAAATAAAAGAGAGAGAGGAGAGAGAGAGAGAGAGAGAGAGAGAGAGAGAGAGAGAGAGAGAGAGAGAGAGAGATGAGAGAGAGAGAGAGCCAAAGTACAAATCTTTGCTCTTCCTCAAGCTGACTGTAAAACAAATTAGTGTTAATACTTTTTTTAGAATGTCGGATAATAAAACAAACGAGAGAGAGAGAGTTTTATTATCCCAGATTCTGTAAAGAAGTGATGACTCTAAATTTGTATTAGATTCAGCTGGACGAAAGCAAAGATTTATGCTCTCTCTCTCTCTCTCTCTCTCTCTCTCTCTCTCTCTCTCTCTCTCTCTCTCTCTCTCTCTCTCTCTCTCTCTCTCGTTTGTTTTATTGTCCTGTATTCAGCAAGACGAAGAGCAAAGATTTGTGTTTTGGCTCTCTCTCTCTCTCTCTCTCTCTCTCTCTCTCTCTCTCTCTCTCTCTCTCTCTCTCTTCTCTCTCTCTCTCTCTCTCTCTCTCGTTGCCAAGGACAGCTCCCCGACAGGAGAAAATCTTCCACTGTGACGAGAGATTTGCTTTTTCAATATTTGTGCGAGTCTCATTACCCGCTTAATTTAAAATGGACATTCTTTATCGCGATTTAAAAGCGTCATTTTTTCACACACCCAAGAATATCTTGTGACATTCTATCAGTGGATGGATATATATATATATATATATATTATATATATATATATATATATATATATATATAATATATATATATATATATATATATATAAATATATATATATATATATATATATATATATATATATATATATATATATATATTTATATATATGTATCAGTAAAAAATGTACACTACCCAACTACTCTTTTGTTTTCCATTGTGAATTTTCCTTTATCATTTTCCTATTTGTTTCAGTTCAAGGAGAGGGGAACTCAGAAAAAGAATAAATCTACTCCCGACTGAAAAATGCAATCAGATTCTTGGTAGTTTTCTTATGACTACAGAATCCACCATTAGTTCATTTAAAAGTCCTTTGCCCATTTCACTCAGTTCTCACTGTTTATAGAAATGTCCGCAGAGAACATCCCATTCAATTAAAACGGTCTATTTTTAGATCGCACCTCAAAATTTTACTCAGGAAATAGAATAAGCAATTAACTTTTTCCGTCGATGACTATATTGACAAGTTTTCAATTTGCATGTTGAAAGGGATTCGGAATTTATTCTTTCAATATGATAGTTATTTGCTGGTGAAATGGACCGTGCGCCCTGATATATGAATTTATTCACTTTTTTTCCCCTTTTTGCTTCGCCACTGAAAAGCTAATTAAATTTTATGATAAAGTGACATAAAAATAAATGAAAGACATAAACACCTGAGACATAAGGTGACTTTTATGCAATACTATGCTCTATGCCATTATCCACCTCAAAGACATTCAATTAGTGGAGTTGAAACATTGACGTGATGTATATTGTAAATCTTATATACACAAGGAGATTGCAGGACACATACATACACGTAAGTGGGTGGGTGTTTATGTGTGTTTGTGTGTGTGTGGGTGTAAGTATATATATTCTAAAGAGTAAATAAAATTTATTTCATAAACGATACTGCAAACAGAAATAGAAAGGTATTTTGACATACTGGATGTAATGTGGTGACAATCAATTTCAATGAAAAAAAAAAAACTATTAGCAACGCAAAACTTTAAACCTGGATTTTGTATGTGATTTTTTTATTTTAAATGAAGTACGTAGTGTATACAATTCCAAATACACTCTAAGTAAGGATACAGCATATGATTTTGAGCATCGCTATTTTTTCTAGCTTTCCCTTAGTTCTGATTCCCAAATTACGCCTTGACAATTCAATTGTAGAGTTTACAATTATCTCACTATCCTTTCATGTATCCTTTTCCCCAATGATTACATCCCTTTCTAAACTGTCAATAGTAGATGTAACAAAGTTTGAACAATACGACCAAGAAATTGTAGGATATCCACTAATATCGCTTCTATCAGTCTCAGTATTTTTTATTTGCTTAACTAATGAAAATCCACCAGTCATACAATCCCGTAAGGGGGTACCGCCATCAATGTACCTCACGCGGTGCACTGTAGGCATTACTTAAGGTTCTTCGCAGCGCCCCTTCGGCCCCTAGCTTCATCGCCTTTCATTCCTTCTACTCTACCTCTGTTCATATTATCTCTCTTCCGTATTATTATCCACCCTCTCCTAACAACTGTTTTCGTAGCGCAACTGCGAGGTTTCTCTCCTGTTACAGAATTTCAAACCTCCTTTACTTTCAAATTCTCTTTCAGTGCTGAATGATCTCACAGGTCCAGCGCTTGGCCTCTAGCCTAAATTTGATATTCCAATTCCAACCAGTATTACAAATACAGGAAAAATAAAAAGGGAATAAAATGCTGATACCCAAGTAATCAAAACGACACGCCAGTGCCAGGTGGACCGGGTATTCATTTGGCCAATCAAGTAGCCTAAGAAATAAAAATAAAAGGAAAAATGCCAACTTCGATAAAACGATGTCTACAGAAACCTTCCCTCGATGCAAAATGTAATGGACAGAAGAACTCGAGTTTCCTCGCTCCATAGAGCTAAATTTAAAATCGACCGCGTTACGACGTTACGTCACGAATCGCCATTATTCGACGTTGCCGATTTCGGAATCCGCTCAGACCTAAACTGGATTCCCAAAAATTACAATATTCCGCCTTACGCTTCGCGTGATTTTGAATTCCCGAAATGGCTGCTCCGGAGTCAGCACATAAGGCAATGCTCGCGTGTGGCCACATTTCTTGTAAGAAGATTTCATGATTTCGAGGATATAAACCTACCGAGCAATGACGGGAAATGGAGAGCTAAGAGTTTAGTAGGCCTACGATAGGTTTATGTCTGCATATTCGTATATACAGGATCACTACTCATATAGGGATCTGATAATTTTTTTTTTTTTTTTTTTTTGGTCTATCACAGTCATCCTATTCGAATGGGTGGTTTTTATAGTGTGGGGTTCCGGCTGCATCCTTGCATCCTGCCTCCTTAGGAGTCCATGACTTCTCTCACTATGTGCGCTGTTTCTAGTAGCACGCCTCTTCTGCATGAGTCCTGGAGCTACTTCGGCATCTAGTTTTTTCCAGATTCCTTTTCAGGGATCTTGGATCGTGCCAGCGTTCCTATGATTATGGGTACAATTTCCACTGGCATATCCCATATCCTTCTTATTTCTATTTTCAGGTCATGATACTTACTTACCAGCTTTTTCTCTTTCTTTCTCATCTACTCTGGTGTCCCATGGTATTGCGGACATCAATGAGTGACACTTTCTTCTTGATTTTGTCAATCAACGTCACGTCTGGTATATTGGCACGCATCGCCCTATCTGTTCTGATACCACAGTCCCAGAGGATATTTGCCTGATCGTTTTCTATCACTCCCTCAGGTTGGTGTTCGTACCACTTATTACTGCAAGCTAGCTGGTATTTCTTGCACAGGCTCCAGTGGAGGGCTTTTGCCACTGAATCATGCCTCTTTTTGTACTGGTTCTGTGCAAGCGCAGGACAATCGCTTGCTATGTGGCTTGTGGTCTCGTCTTTCATATTGCACTTCCTGCATATTGGTGAGATGTTATTATTATTATTATTATTATTATTATTATTATTATTATTATTATTATTCAGAAGATGAATCATATTCATATCTAACAAACCTACTGAGCTCTTGACTTGAAATTCAAGCTTCCAAAGACTATGGTGTTCATTTAAAAGAAATTACGTCTGGTAACAGGAAATACCGAAAGAAGAGACTAGTTATTAGAAAAGATAACAAAAATAAATTTGAAAATTATTATACTAATAGTTAAAAATATAAATAAGTTGATCAAGTTACCGTAAATTTCATGAATGAATTAAACGGAAACTTAAGAGGAACTGCTGAAAATTCAGTATGCCAAAGATGTATTGGAAGAAGTGCTCTAAAAATGGAGAAATATGTGAACATGAAGGTGTGGTCAAAATGTTTGCCAGGTTGGGGCGAACGTATAGAAATGAACCATGAAGTGGTGAAAATTATAAGAGAATAAAAAAGGTGACAAAGACATTGCTGGAATGCAGAGTGCTAGACGTATTTGATCCGCAGGATCTTTGCATTCTGGCCCAATAAGAGTCACAGGAAATCCCAGAAAAACTGAAGTGGATGGTGCACTGATTTTAAGTGCTGACGATGAATAATTTAAATGCCTTTTGAGACCCTTCTGTAACTTTAGAAGCGGATTTAATCCTTGCTTTACCTGACTGAAGGAAAATGCAGGACAGGTTCTGGGCTTCTTTTTTTTAAGGTAATCACAGTGAAAGCTAAAAGTTCGTGATTTAAAAGAATGTTTTTCTTATTTTTTTTAGCAGCCGATTTAATCCCAATAACAGTGATCTAAAAACCTTCGTTCAGTAATAACAGTAATTCGAAGGTCATACATTGTTAAAAATGGTTAAATTGTAAAAAAAAAATTAAATTTCTTTAGTACGTCAGAGCTGTCTTTAAACAAATTTACAGTGTTGGTGTAAACATACTCAGAATCATTTATTGGTTGATTTGAGTATCTAAGAGTTGTACTGGTGTTAACAGACATGGCGCAAATAAAGTAACTGAACTGCTATATTTATCGGCAAAACAAAAGCTGTGCTTCCACTTCGCCGCTCACACAACGCCTTCTTCAGGGATCTTAAATTCTCACTAATGGAAGACCGCTATAGCAGATTAAAGACTAGGTAAGTGCGTACTTGGCAATATTTTAAAAGCCGAAGACGATTAGTTGATTTGCAGTAAATCAATGTTCCCCTTAAAATTATCGTCAAGACGGACGGCCTCAGCTACCCTATGGCCAAATTATGGATCGTATTTTAGTTCTTCGTTGGAAGAGTCGGTAGAGTTCTCGGCTAGCATTCTGCTAGGCCCGAGTTCGAGACTCCCGGCCGGCCAATGGAGAATTAGAGGAATCTATTTTTGGTGATAGAAATTCATTTCTCGGTATAATGTGGTTCGGATTCCACGACAAGCTGTAGGTCCCGTTGCTAAGTAACAAATTGGTTCTTAGCCACGCAAAATAAGTCTAATCCTTCGGGCCAGCCCTAGGAGAGCTGTTAATCAGCTCAGTGGTCTGGTTAAACTAAGGTCTACTTTTTCTTTTCCTTTTTTTTTTTTTTTGTTAATAAGAAATTTAATTTAATGGATTGTGATTGAAACTGTGGATCGTACGAGAGGAAAATTTTAGTGGGGTTTCGTCACGACTCGGTAAAAATGTCACAAGACCGAATTTTCCCAAATGTATAATTAATCAGGGGAAAGTGAAACCTCGTGTCTTTCACTTTACACAGGCCCGAGACTCTTTTAGTGAAGAGAAGTATTTGGTACGATGCATTGTGTGGAAAGTTTAATATCTCGGAAATCATTTACTCCTTCAGATATATATATATATATATATATATATATATATATATATATATATATATATATATATATATATATATATATATATATATATATATATATATATATATATATATATATTATATTCAAGTTACCTCCTCCATTTACACAATACATTTACTCGTCCAACCAGTAAACTTTTGATAAATACCCTAAACAAGAAACTGCATTAGGCACTGAGGGGTATGAAAACCATCAACGATTTATGAGCACACAGAAATGAGAACGTTCTCTCTCTCTCTCTCTCTTTCTCTCTCTCTCTCTCTCTCTCTCTCTCTCTCTCTCTCTCTCTCTCCGGCTTTAAAAGGGAAGTCTGAATTAATCATAAAGCTTAAGTACGCCTGTGGTACATTTACGGCCGCTCTTTGTTAGTCTCTCTCTCTCTCTCTCTCTCTCTCTCTCTCTCTCTCTCTCTCTCTCTCTCTCTCTCTCTCTCTCTCTCTCCATTCCGTTTCATCTTTTATCTTTCGAGACGGCACCGGGTAGTTTGTCTATTACAGTATGCTGTATTTTAAATGTGACTAACATAAATGATCGACGCCTACCCTTAAGAAATAGGGTTGAAGAAATATTTCCAGAAAAAGAAAGGTGTCAATTTTTCATTTTTCACTTTCATCGATAATTTGAATACATCTCGGAACTTTTTACTTACCGAAAGGAGCCAAGTGTCAAATATTTCTCACAATAGTCATGCTGTCTTGCAATCCTATATTTGTTCTAATCGGAAAAATATTTTAACGTAATCAATAAATGAAAGCAAATAAACACGCAAATGCATAAAGCCTAAAGTATTTGAAAAGGTAAGATACTTTAACAAATGCTATTAAATTCAATCTTTCTTTCATAATGACCGAAATTTGATGGCGAAATAATGAAGATAGGATTATTACCATGACAATGGTATTACAGTTTATAGGAACAATACGATTTGTTAATATAAATAGAACAATTTTTCGCCTATAGACTGACACACATACAAAATCATATATATAAGTATATATATACATATATATGCAGTATATATCTATATATATATATATATATATATATATATATATATATATATATATATACATATACACATACATACATACTGAGTAACTGAAATCCTTGTCAAACAGCAACGTATATTATAAAAAATCTT
>JANJGK010000018.1:41100580-41105348 GCA_039081455.1 Macrobrachium rosenbergii
GAAATTTTTGAGGAAAACGTTTAGCAGCAAAGTTTATTTGTAATCCGAGTTTGAAAAAGTGTAGAGGGGCTTTCTATTTCTTTTGCTATATAGATATAATTATATCTATATAGCAAAAGAAACAGAGAACCATTTATAAGGCAATTCCCCTAATAACTTGTCAATTCGCAGGAAAGCACTAGACAAATAGTTAAGACTTTATGGTAATAAATCAAATTTCGCCGTTTCAAACTGAACTGATCGTTTGAGAAGGATCCTAAAGTAGTTGTTTAATGTGCATATACGTATAGAAAAGATGGAGTGGAAAGTACTATACCAATTAATATAACTGAGCGATCAAATTGGCAATAGTCAAAAATGGATAAGTCAGTCATTTATTCGCCACTGCTTTACCGACTTGGGTGAAATTCGTGCATTAGAAAAACGTTGAAATTACACGATGATTTTAAGGAGCTCATATTTAACTGAATTTCCATTTCTAGGGGCCATAGCAACACAATCTATTACACAGTGGTGAACACCTGTAATGGCGTATGCGAATAACGTTTGTGACCGGAGGTAACGCCGAGGGAATTGGATACAACACAACGGATAGAATTTGATAAATTAGGCAGGAAACATCATTATCATTATTACAGGCCAAGCTGCGGCCCTAATCGGAATAGCGGAATGGTCCCAGCCCAAAGGCCCAAGAGGGAAAGCAACCCGTTGCCGAAATGAAAGTGAGGCATAACGGGGAAACTACAAAAGAGAAATGAAGGAAAACTGATAGGCATAACGAGAAAGTAAAATAAATTACATAAATTACAGAGAAACAATAACATGAAACTCGGGTTAGGATGCTCAGAAAAAAAAATGGGATAAAATCTAATCTTTTTCAAAGAAGAATGATGTGGCATATATAAATACATACAATACAAAAAGGAAGAATAGACGAGAGAAAAGCTTCTTCACCTACCGTGAAATATCAGTATGTAACTCAACACATGGAAGGTGAAGTATAAACCACAGATATGGGACCGATTAAAAATTAATTTCAACAAGGATTCTTTACGAAAATATAGGGAAGATGTAGACCTAGTTAATTATAATTTTTTTTTCAGTCACTGAAGGAGTTGTGTATTAGATAAATAGTTTTTGTTGGTCAGTTAAGGCTCATTAGAGCGTTGCTGCTCACCGTACAATTAGCTTACAACTTAGTGATAGACGGCTGAGATAGAGAACGGGAAGTTAGGTGACTGACGTCTACTCCATAGAAAACGTGTCTGATTGAGCATAAGCTCTATGGATAGGGATGGAATACAAAATTTTGGCCAAAGGCCAAGCGCTGAGACCTATGGAGTCATTCAGCGCTGTAAGAGATATTGAGAGTAAAAAGGTTTGAAAGGTGTAACAAAAGGAAAACCCCGCAATTGCGCTGTGAAACAAATGTTACAGTGGGGTGGAAAGTAAGTTGGAAGGATGAGAATATGAACGGAGGTAGAGTGAAAGGAATGAAAGGGGTTGCAGCAAGGGGTCGGAAGGACGCTGCAAAGAACCTTAAGTAAAGCCTACCGTACACAGCGTGAGGTGCACTGTAAGCAATACCCCCCTAGAGAGAGCAGTAAGCTCTAAAAGTTTGAAAGCGATGGCTGGCTGTCTAATGAGAGAGAACAGCTCTAGAAGGAAAGAACTCTACGAGATTTTGTCTTGCGACAACAGGCCTATTGAAGGCATTTGTTAATGCCACATAACAAGTGAACGAAAATCTCGCGACAACAGGCCTATTGAAGGCATTTGTTAATGCCACATAACAAGTGAACGGTTTGAAATGAGAAGTATGTGTGTGTGTGTATTGTGTGTGCATCTGTGAGTATGCTCCCTTACAATGAATGACAATATCAAATAGTACAAATCACTCCTAATGATCTGCTAACCAATGATGTTTGCGGACTTGATATATCAGTGCCTTGCAGAGAGCACGGAATCTTGCGTGGATATGAGCCCTCGTGGGTGAATCAAAGTATATCATTAACACGTGAAAGCTAAAATGGCTTAATGTGAAGTTACTTGTCCCAGTAGCGTTGTTTATATAATGGTTTAACCTTTCTTTTAAAATGGACATTTAAGAAACCTAAGGGATGATCCTGGAGAAACAATTCTTCAATACGGAGATGTACTTGTTGCTTACTTGACAAAGAAGACCAGATACAGTCAGAAACTGTGAATGTAAGTGGTAGAATTTGAGATTCTTAAGGGAAGCGTTGCCTTACCACTGGACGTAGAACAACGACTAATCAAATTATAGACCAAGCTCCTGACGTTAGAGCCTGTACTTATCCCAAAAAAAAATAAACCCTAATTTGGCATTGGACCATGAAGATGTAAATATACTTTCGTCATTTTGCCTTCACCAGCATGCTTTATTGAGCTGACACATATGAGTATCGGATTACATATAACCTGTGTCTGAAACAAAACTCTGTGACACGACCAAATCCTTAACCTCTCTATGTCCTTTATGGAGTGACTGCCGGGAGGGTAATAAAACATGCTGTTAAAAGCAAATGCTGGTATTGTGGTCTCCCTAACTACCATTTCTTTTAATCAACAAAAATACAGCTGAGTAAATTATTCCGGAAGGCCAATCGAGCCCTCCAATCTACGCTACTTATAGTTCACTACGATTCGGAGTTAGGACAAAATAGG
Organism: Macrobrachium rosenbergii; assembly: GCA_039081455.1. NCBI lineage: Eukaryota > Metazoa > Arthropoda > Malacostraca > Decapoda > Palaemonidae > Macrobrachium > Macrobrachium rosenbergii. The sequence goes on from JANJGK010000018.1 coordinate 41,103,269, forward strand.
TGTAAAGTGTTCTCAGCTTCTCTGCTCGGAAATTCACCATAAAGCTACAGATATGTACTTCTATCCCGACTCGAGAATGCATCTGATTAGCTTTCTAAGAGGCATGCCATAAAACGTTAGTCAAAAACTACTGAGGCTAGGGGGCTGCAATTTGGTATGTTTGATGATTGGAGGGTGGATGATGAACATACCAATTTGCAGCCCTCTAGCCTCAGTAGTTTTTAAGATCTGAGGTCGGACAGAAAAAGAAAGTGTGGACGGATAGACAAAACCGGCACAATATGTACTGTACTTCTGTCCCGACTCCAGAATGCATAGACCTGCTTAGCTTTCTCAGAGGCATGTCATAAAACGTGAATCAAAAAACTGATCGAAATGTAAGATTTAATTATTCCAGCTAAGGACCACCTTTCGGCCAGGACTGGACGATGGCTCTCTCATGAATCCATGGACGCCCGGACTCAAGTCATTTATTTCGCTGATGAATAATCACTACTTTCTTATTATTAATGTAATAATTGCATACCCCACATAGATCTCAATATTTCAAAGTGCCAATTGCTACACATTAAGACCGTGCTACTGAGTGTCACAACGAACATCTCAATGGGCACTGCTAACTTTCATGAAAAAGGTTTGTAAAATCAACCGAAGATCTCATGTCATCCATATCCTTCTTTTCATTCGTGAACAACAAGATTAACGACCCACGACTTGTGATGAATGTTAATTAAATCTAAAAAAAAAAAGTTTCATGCTACTATATCATCTCAATCACGATGACTATAAAAACAGTATTTAATATGTTTGGCTTTTGCGAAAAATTACTTCAGTCTTTCATAAAATGGGCAGTCGGTCTAAAACTAATTAAAAGTCTAACAATGAGTGAGAACCTAAGAATAACTGAAGCCTAACAGTTTAGAGCATACTAACAGACATTCACGTAGACACAATAGAATTGCCTATATGAAGATTCGGCAATCAGAATCTAAGTAAGCTTGCAAATTAGGAAGTCTCGTCTTAAAATTTCAAGTAAAATTCCAAGCCTTCGGAACAAGGGACGTCTTATTCTGCCAAGAGATGAAATAGGTTTACGTTTTATGCCCCAATTAAGCAATGCTGCTGGCCATTATGTTATTTATGACCTGTCTGATACGCAGGATAACATTTAATATGGAGTTTACAGGTGTCACATTCTTTTTCCAATTTTTTTTCCTTTTAAGAATGATGGTCCCTATTTGGATTGAGACACGTTAATGTGAAGCATTTCTGCAATGAGGAAAGTTACGCTTCTTGTATCTAGAAATACGAAAATAAAAAACGAAAACCAAAGACAGCAGAGAAATGCGAAAGGAATAAAAATTCTGAACATCTTATCCATCAGCTCTCGACATTCCACAATAAACGTGGAGAAGCATCATCTTGGGGTTTGTTGTAGAACAGCCAACCAACCCACAGTGTTCAAGTGGCTCATGGAACGCGGAATCCACTACAAAGGCCGTGAAAATTTCCGTTTGGTCATGTGGCAAAGGGTAGATTCTTCGGCTGGACAAGATTACTATAAAGCAACAAAGCTCAAGAAATGTTGTATGACATTGAGTGAATGACCGTTTTTATTAAATGATTTCTGACGTATTGACGTATTGTGTTTATTTCTGCGACGAAACTTTGTGCTGCCATCAGTTCCTTGACTGTAAAACGTGAATAATTTCTTTGGGCGATTCGAGCTTGGAAAGCTCACAATAAAATACCTAGGGCTAAACGGACTTTCATACAGAAAGTCAAGTATCGGTTACATTAAAGTAATTACATTTCCATGGTACTATCGTTGTATTAAATGAAGACAGTCTAAACACGGTCATGTTTCAGACAAAACTTGCTTATATAACGTTCTTATGCTATTTCAAACCTGAAGGAAAACAGAAGATACATTAAATTTTATAAAAAGCAAATAAAAGCTAACGAATACGAAAAATATACTCATACTGAGCACAGATTTCCATAAGCAGATACCTTCCAATGCACGATACTAATCTCAGTGTGCTTTGAAACGCATCTGAAACTCAAGATTTCTAATCTA
>JANJGK010000018.1:41105448-41107948 GCA_039081455.1 Macrobrachium rosenbergii
CCATTCTTGTCCAGCAGTGAAACAAGGCAATGGCTACAAAGGGGCAACTCAGGAAAGAAAAATAGTAATCATCACAGCGGCACAATATCAGGACCTACGAACAAGATACATCCAAAGATCAGTAGGTGGAACTAATATCTTGTTAAAATGTAAGAGATTCAGCGCAAACAGAAAGACTTAAAACCCTTCATGAGTAAATGTCCATCACTACCAGGGAATCTTTTTATGAAAATTGATGGACTCTAAAGGAAGCAGGATGCAACTCGAAGCCCAGAAGATAATAATAGCAATTCTTCTTCTTCTTCTTCTTCTTCTTCTTCTTCTTCTTCTTCTTCTTCTTCTTCTTATTATTATTATTATTATTATTATTATTATTATTATTATTATTATTACGTGTAACCCATAATTAAACTTAAGGCCTTCAAGAAATACCTTCAAAAAGTAATTTCGTCCTTCTAATTTCATAATAGATCATAATATCCTAATAATCATTAATGTATTGAGTTTCCACCTAATTACGCAGAGAAGTCAGTTCTGACACGATATGTCTTGACCTGTCTCGTAGGGAATTCTCACCATTCAATTGAATAATCCCCATTCAAAATCTCTCTCTCTCTCTCTCTCTCTCTCTCTCTCTCTCTCTCTCTCTCTCTCTCTCTCTCTCTCTCTCTCTCTGTCTTACTCCTGATGCCATGCATTATTATTATTATTATTATTATTATTATTATTATTATTATTATTATTATTATTATTATTATTATTATTGTTGTTGTTGTTGTTGTTGCTATAGAATGACAGTAATAATTTCTGGTTAATTGTAAGAAGTAAATTTTATATTCAGTTTGAATGTTATTCATAAAAAATCATCAGTTAAGAAATTATTATTATTATTATTATTATTATTATTATTATTATTATTATTATTATTATTATTATTGTTGTTGTTTTTGTTGTTGTTGTTGTTGTTGCTATAGAATGACAGTAATAATTTCTGGTTAAGTCTAATACTTGTAAATTTTGTATTCAACTTGAATGTAATTCATAAAAAAATCATCAATTAAGAAATTATTATTATTATTATTATTATTATTATTATTATTATTATTATTATTATTATAGCATGACAGTAATAACTTGTGGTTAAATTTCAAACTTCTGAATTTCGCATTTGAATACAATTGGTAAAGAACATCAATTAGGAAATTCTTATCTATTTGCAATGAGATAGTTTTGGATAATACGAAGAAACGTCAGGAAAATCAAAGACTTCTTTACTGAATAACAATAGTCTGCCAACAAAGTCAGCCTTGAACCCAGGTCCCCGTAGGGGGATAGTGCCGTCAGTGCGCCTCATGCGGTGAACTGTAGGCACTACTTAAGGTTCTATGCAGCGTGCCTCCGGCCCCTAGCTGCAACCCCTTTCGTTCCTTTCACTGTACCTCCTTTCATATTCCCTTTCTTCCATCTTACCTTTCACCCTCTCCTGACAATCGACTCATAGTGCAACTGCTTTGAGGTTTTCCTCCTGTTACACCTTTCAAACCTTTTACTGTCAGTTTCCGTTTCAGCGCTGAATGACCTCATAGGTCCCAGTGCTTGGCCTTTGGCCTAAATTCTAGACTCAATTCAACTGAACCCAGGTGGACCCTGTCCATCGACCGGAATTTCAAGTTGGTAGTTATTCTAGTTTTGTGTCACACTGCAATCACTGACGGTTGGCTATTTCTGGCGTTCCAGTGTTGAAATCACGGGATTATGGTAAATGTAATTCAACCTTGACGCCTAATGGTCATCATTTCTGATAATCCTACCCATTACAAAATGTGTTTTCCTGTTCAAAGTTTATCCCACTTAATGATCAGAAAAAAAAAGACGATCATGATTTCAAGATATTAAAGATGTACTGAATTATCTGTAAAAAGATATAATCAGAGATCCTTTGGAATATGTATCTTTCAGAACAGTTTGTTAGTACCCTGCAGAACAGACCAGTTTGCCAATAGAAAAAAAATTTAACAATATCGTTTACTTTTCGATAAAAAAAACATATCTTAAAACAAAACAAAATCTCAGTCCCTTAGAGCTTTATAGACTCAGTAACTGAGTCTGTCTTTAAATCGTAACTTGCATTAGTAAGTCAAAACAGCAATGACAGAACCAGTTGCCTTCTTCAGAGACTTAAAGCAGACATATGACTAGAATGAAAAGGTTTCGAATCTATATTGTGTGCTCATGGGTACACCAATTCTCAAATTAACACTTCTATTCGATCACGGATTTTAGAAGGATACGTTTACTTAACATTTGTGGCCTACGATATTTCTTACAAAGCAAAACATTTCGAATTCTTACGATAATTATCTCCTTAAATTTAGGTAGATATATAAAAGGCACGTTGATTCGATGTCCTTATAGAAGAGAGAGGTGTTATGAGGTTGAATTAAATAGAGTAACTTCATATATGCATACACACGCACACACACATACATATATATATGTG
>JANJGK010000018.1:41110448-41160448 GCA_039081455.1 Macrobrachium rosenbergii
ATGACCCTTATCCCCAAAAGCTGCATTTCTAGCTCTCCCAAAATCAATTCATTCAATTCATTCTTTGCAAATCACAAGTACCGCCTTTGTCAAGACCCGCAACACTCTCTGGCATTTCTCTAACAAAGAAAAAAGACCTGCAAATTAAACCAGATCTTCCTACAGTTTCATTAGCGGCGGTAACAAAGACTGAGCTTTTGTGGGAAATAATTGTACCATGGAATGGACTATAGAATTTAGGCCAAAGGCCAAGCGCTGGGACCTATGAGGTCATTCATGTCTGAAAGGAAAATTGAGAGTAAAAGGGTTTAAAAGTCTAACAGCTGAAAAACCTCACAGTTGCACTATGAAACAATTGTTAGCAGAGGGTGGAAAGTTAGATGGAATAAATAGAAAATGAACAGAGGTACAATAAAAGGAATGACAGGAATTGCAGCTAGGGGCAGAAGGGACGCTCAAAAGAACCTTGAGTAATGCCTACAGTGCACCGCGTGAGGTGCACTGACGGCGCTACCCCCCTAAGGGGAAAAAGCTGTACCGTAGCGGCAACTATTTTGGATTGCTTTTTATTCTTTGTACAATAACGTAAACCGAAAACATACCTCATTAAGAATATTATTATTGATAACAGTTCGCTGATTACCTGACCAGTTATATTGGATAAGAAAATCAATACAAACTTAATGAACCAAGAATCTAATTTTTTTCTTTAGGTTGAAAAAGATTAAATGTATTGATAATTCATAATGCTTAAACACAGTGAAAGGAAGCATTTTTATCACTTTTATGACTAAGTCTAATAAAATAGTTTTGATAACAAGCTTCTGAATGTCAGAACTGAGTCAAAATTCGTGAGAGTCAAACAGTTACAGTCGGGGAGAATGATATAATCGTAGGAGATTCTTTGGTCGAAAACAACTCAAAAGAGATGAAACAGGACCAAGAATGTCTGCCACAACTCCGATATTGCAGAGAGATTAATGACATCAGAAAGTGGTTTTGACAGTAAACACATCTCGACCATTAATTGTAAACGGAGAACCATTCACCCCCAACCGGGGTCCAATTACAAACGGGATTAAGAGAAAGTTTATATCCAACGAGAGCCAGAGTACCTTCTGTACCTATTGGTTGATAACCAGTTCCGAATCTACCTCGACTGTATATGAAAAATGCTTGTTTTTCATAGTTAGGAGTTTTTCCCTCTAATGATGCCTTTTCAGTGAATAGAAATTATGACAAAGTTTTCTGCCTCCAACAATTGGAGAATGTAGTGTAATGAAAATGCAGTCCTGGGTTGATGGAAGGAATATGTGCACGATTATGGAATGTGGGCATTAAGAGATAGGCAGAGCTGAATGATGCAAGACTGGAAGAGTTTTTGTTAGGCTTCAGAATACTCATGAAATTTATTGTTGAGCGTAAGGAGGGCAAGAAGGAGCTGAAAAATAAAACAGACGTTAATTTGTTGGCCTGGAAAACAAGATTGTTCATTATGCCGATGATGCAACACTTGTGAGTGTAGTAAAGTCTCAATCGTGAAATGGAGTGGATTAGTGAATGGTGTATGAGGCAGAACTCCAGTAAAATGAAAACACCATTGATTAGTAGATCTCGTACAGATATTCCACCCCATCCTCAACTTCAGGTGGATGGGACTCTGGTAAATGAGTCTGAAGCTTCAACTATGCTTGGTGTAACTTTTGATTCACATCTTACTTTTGAAACATCTAATGAAAGTGTCAGCAAATGTCGCACGGAAGTTAAATATTGTATGTAAGGCCTCATATATTATACAGCAACAGTGATAAAATCAGTGCAACCTGTTTCAGGTCATGTGTCCTTCTTTCACTAGAATGCTGTTTAACTGTGTGGAGCTTTGCCTCTGCCAGAGATTTATCTCTTATAGACAGAGTGGTTCACGATGGTAGGTTTGTTTCTAAACATTAGCAGTTATGGCTTGGACCATCGATGGTTGGTCTCTTGTTTGTCAATATTTCATTAGTTGTATTTTAACAGAGATCTTTCGCATTCGCAATTGATACCTGATCCTCTTTTCCTACCGAGAGTAAACAAATTGGCTGAACAGCAGTATCAACATGCAGTAAATGTGTCTCCCTGTCGAACTTCTCAGTTCCAGAGGTCAAAGCTTTATTCCTCGCACCGTTGGACTGTGGAACAGTCTCTCTCTGAGGATGTTGCGCAATTGGGACCTCTAAAGTTCAACCGAAGATGCAAATTTCATTGTATTTTACAGTTTACACTTTTATCTACGTATTTTTTAATTGGTTATTTCTTTTTATTTTCTAATAACTGATTTCCTCTTTCTGTATTTTCCATTACCTTCTGTTACTTCTTTCAAATGGACGCCATATTCTTTGGGAGCTTGAAATTCGAGTCAGTGGCCCCGTTTCATCTTCTGAATAATAATAATAATAATAATAATAATAATAATAATAATAATAATAATAATAATAATAATAATAATAATCAGGAGGAAGGCTCCCCTTTCATCATTTAATAAGAATTCTTGTGAAGGAGATAAAACTGGAAACCTGAAACGCAACCATTAGTTTCAAACCCACCCCAATAACTTACAGTGCGGAGCAGAGATACTCGGAAAACTAAATATAACCGCTTCAGTTTCATTTTTCTTATACACTGAAGGGATGAATTGCAAGAAAAGCTTTTACCATACTTTTAGCAACCGATCTCTTCTTATTCCAGTTTATTCCAGAGTATTTACAACATACGTTAAAAAATGTATACGCTTCAGTCTAGTTTATCGTTATTGGCAGACTGAAAGCAGCCTTCCAGTGGTGATGCTGCCCGTTGCTTTTTTTTTTCACTATCTACTGGGCACTGAGAATGGGAGTTGGGAAAGAGGTTTTGTAAATTGAGTGGGCGACCTACTCAGACAATGCATGTGGACGAAATGTAAATTTCACTTATTTAGAAAAATGTAAGTGATTCATTTACGTAAACAAATGGATTACAATGAGTAAAGACCATGTATTATAGATTAGTGATGACAGCAACAGACCACAGATACTGGGATATGATTCATATAAATAAATGAATATTTAAAAAAAATACCTTATGTGAAATGGAATGGAACATAAAATTTAGGCCAAAGGATAAGTACCGGGACCTGTGAAGTCATTCAGCGCTGAAAGAGAAATTGAGAGTAAAGGAGGCTTTAAAGGTGTAACATGAGGGAAAACCTCGCAGTTGCACTATGAATCGATTGTTAGGAGAGGGTGGGCAGTAAGATGGAAGAAAGATAACATGAAAGGAGGTATGGTAAAAAGAATGAAAGGGGTTACAGCGAGGGGCCGAAGGGACGCTGCAAAGAACCTTAAGTAATGCCTACAGGGCACCGCGTGAGGTGCACTGGCGGCACTACCCTTCCCTCCTACGGGAAATACCTGTGATGACGGCGGACACACCTGCATAACACACGTACGAACTCACATCCCTCGTCTTCTCCGAAGCGAAGAAGCTCTCCTCTCCTGAAGTAACGGGAAGGAATATTTCTGTTCCTTGTTTAATCACCATTGGCCTCACTTTGCCCCTCGTTAGCATTCCAGATTTTTCTCGAGTAACTCGATCATCCCCTTCCATTTTATTTTCATCCTCATCCTCCTTTCCTCCTCCTCCTCCTCCTCCTCCTTCTCCTTCTCCTCCCGGCCGTCAAATATTTATTCTTCCTTCTGTTTCTTTGCTCTAGACATCCTTCGGAAAATGGTTATCATCGCGTTTTCGAGTTATTATGCATGCATACATACATATATATATTTATACACATATATATATGTAAATATATATATATGTATTTATGTATATATATATATATATATATATATATATATAAATATATATATATATATATATATATATATATATATATATATATATATATATATATACTCTCATTTAGCTCAGCAGTTAACGTGGTACATATAAAATCACTGAGAGAATCTCTCTCTCTCTCTCTCTCTCTCTCTCTCTCTCTCTCTCTCTCTCTCTCTCTCTCTCTCTCTCTCTCTCTCTAGTAGAATTTACATTAAACCATCAAGGATAACTTAAAATATGTTTGGGAAATGTAATTGAATTTTCTTTTGGTAATTTATGAAATGAAAACAGTGGCCTCAATAAATGTATCAAGAAGTATTTCGAAAATATATCAAAGGTACGAAAGAAATTAGTTTTTTTTTTCCTTCTGCGGTATTCCAAATGACTTGTTTTTTTAATCTCATGATTCTTCAAACAAGGCCGAGAAAGTTCTGGCTTCCATTAAAATCCTTTGCATTATAAATTTTCATAATTTGCTCTCGAAGATCGAAGATAAAAATACATATTTACGCGTTTCAAAAGTAAAACAGAAAGTAATGATTTTTATCTTTCCCAATAAAGTGTGAGCAGTGAATCTTTAGCCCCAGAGTGCTTGATGTTGAATCCACCCATTTTCTTTACAACAGCTCGTTCCGGCCTTTCCTAATAACTATTTTTAGACAGGATATTATCCGTTGCACTTGAAGGATATCAGGCCAAAGATGTGCATCTTTGCGATCTTAATAAAAATAAAAACACCATTTGTAAACAATCTGACTGAATAACTGATGCCTCCTATGCTCTTCCTAAAACGAAAACAAACCCTACCAATGACAAAATTAAGAACAGAATAGAATATAGAATTTAGGCCAAAGACCAATTGCTGGGACCAATAAGGACATTCAGCGCTGAACGGGAAATTGAGAGTAAAGAGGCTTGCAAGGTGTAACAGGAGGAAAACCTCGCAGTTGCACTATGAAACATTTGTTGGAGAGGGTGGAAAGTGAGATGGAAGAAAGAGAATATGAATGGAGGTACAGCAAAAGGAATGAAAGGGGCTGCAGCTAGTGCCCGAAGGGGCGTTGCAAGGAACCCTAAGTAATGCCTACAGTACACCGCATGAGGTGCACTGACAGCACTACCCCCTACCCTCTCCTACGGGGATGACAAAATTAAAACTGATAGCACTGTCATTAACACGCCACGCCCAGCTTCATGCATAGGTGGTCGCGGTATTGATTCGAGGCTAAACCCATAAATTGGGATTTAATTGCATCTAAAGCTTTGACGCTGATTTTTGGCTGATTCGTGAATCATCAGTACTAGGGGAAAAATGTACACTTTGTTTTTAATTCTTCATACACTTTTGCCAACGTGTACATTAGAAAGGTAGAAATATAGAAAATTGATATAATCCACCTAAACATCGTCATAAGCTTTGAGTTTTTTTTTTCGAAAAGTTTGAATCAAAATCAGATGAACTATCATTCTTTATTGCTTAATCTAATATTAGTAGATAAAGATTTACGTAATTTACCTTATTTTGAAAAGTGCAAAATATAACTCTTCCCAAGGTGAAAGTCGGAACACGTAAGAAATTAATCTTGTAAGGCAAGTGTGACCTTAACCAGAAGCAATATAAAGTGCCCGCATTTACTTTAAGTGATTTATTATTTATTGTTTCTTTTCTGGAAGGGCAGAGGACAGTTTGCAAGGCTGCGTATAAGAATTATTCGCCTCAGATCTTATGTAAATAGAGATTAAGAAGGAAGTAAATGAGTAGGCCCGTTGGAATCGATATATAAAACTCTTTAAGAATTAAAAAAAAAATCTGGAAACCAAACGTATAAAATAAATATTAACTGTTTTATTTCTGGATATCTTTGTACTGGTTCGTTATGATAAGCCCGTGTAGAAGTTTGTTTGCGAACACTAGAACTTCGCTATGTTTTTTTTTAATAAAGTCCATTACAATGCTACAAATGTGGAGGAAATCATCTTTAATCCTCAGGTGAATCATGACACTTTTGTACAAAATTTTAAATAGTTACTAAAGGACCGTTCACTACCGTATTACGAAACTGTAATAACAGCAATATCTTTTCTTCGGTTTATTAATTTTTAACAAAGCTTGACTCACAGTAAAATACACGATGAATTTCCCATACCTTAATCGTAATTCCTGCATTTAACAGCGTTGCTGGCAATGCCCCTGACAGTGAAAAGGAAGTAACATCAATTAAAAAGACTTCAGCAATTGTGATGTACGAAATACTGAGCTTTCAATAAAAACGATAACTCGTAAATTACCCTTCAATTTGGGCACAGTTATTAACAGCGTGTAAACTTTTGTTTTTTTAACATAAAATTCAGTAGATTCGTCTCTTGCCACTAATGGCTATGCAAGTATTAAGTAACACTTGTACTGTTAACGACAAATTGCCGTACCGTCTGCACTACAGAACTTACTTTTCAATTTATCAAAGATATTTTACAAGTAATAAATTATTTCACTGCCAGGGAAAATGGTAAAGCATTTGGGGCTGAAGGTCAATGACCTGTAGAGTAAATTGTTTGTTGTAAAGTTTGCAACAGAGCGATATGGAAACGATCGGTTGATTGATCACTTACTAATTAGCTGATAATGCAGCTGGACAAGTGGACCACACAGAGAGAGAGAGAGAGAGAGAGAGAGAGAGAGAGAGAGAGAGAGAGAGAGAGAGAGAGAGAGAGAGAATAATGCTTAAATGGAGAGTACAGTATTTAATGACGATGATATAAGGGAGATTTGATAAATGGTAAAGCGATTTTCATACGATTGTACTTTGATCAAACTCTGACACCGCAATTTGCAAGTTCAGTGGAAGTTGATAATGAGTTTTCCATGCCGCGTAGTCTCGCTTCTTTTATATATATATATATATATATATATATATATATATATATATATATATATATATATATATATATACACACACACACATATATATATATATATATATATATATATATATATATATATATATATATATATATATATATATATATATATATATATGTGTGTATATATATATATATATATATATATATATATGTTACAGTCAACATGCGTAATCAGTCATTACGCGTAATGACTGAAATTTCAGTCATCACGCGTAATGCACTTAGGGGACATTTGATCCCCCCAGGAGCTAGTACTAAACACGGCGAAACAGTGAGTCACCTACACTGTTTCGCCGGGTTTAGTACTAGTCCCTGGGGGGTCAAATGTATTTCGCCGTGTTTAGTACTCCTGGGGGGATCAAATGTCCCTAAGTGCATTACGCGTGATGACTGAAATTTCAGTCATTACGCGTAATGACTGATTACGCATGTTGACTGTAACATATATATATATATACACACACACACACTGAAAGGGGTTCTTCAGAGTTACGCGTGAAACACCCGTAGTGATATACCGAAGTTCACAAACTCTTGCTAAAGTACTTGGGGATATTTTTTTTTTTTTTACCAGTTTCATAAAGTGTTCTCCGTTCCTCCCTTTGTGAAATTAAATAACTGTGAAAACAGTCAATCTTCAATGATTTTCATACAACAAATTTAGCTGTGGTTTGGGAAGAACAGTTAAATTTAAAACAAAGCTCTTAAACTGAAACTTCATCTAGATGATACTATCTCACCAAAGTAGCTATTCTTTCCTGCCTTTCATATTCACTGACACAATACCTTTTACCTAATGCACTATATCCAAAAAGTCTCTTCGCGAAATAAGTAGCATTTAAGATTTTGCAGCAGCTCCGATGTTGCAATAGTATTCTTCTATTGCTGCAATTACGGTTTACTTTTTGATACGTCAGCCAGGTTACATTTCACAAGTTTTTTCATCTCTCGTAGGATTTTTGTCCAGTTTTCTTATCATTAAGGTACGGTTAATCAGCCATCCAGTCAGGAAAGAATAAATGTTCATCTGATCCATAACGATGTTTAGGCCTAGGCCTATAGTTATACAAATACCGCATCACAAAATTTGTAGAGCGCGGGCGGGGTGTCCTGTTACCAGTTTACTTATTAGTAGATTCCCTTTCACAAAGTTCCACCTGCTGGTTGCCCCATTATTAGTTTGCTCTTTAGCAGATTCCCTATAACAGAGTTCGTAGTCCATCTTTTACATTAACACCGAAGTCAGTTTATGTGTCTTATTATGAAGTTAAACAATTGCCACCTCTCCCGTCCACAAGTTCACAATTGACCATTTGCGCGGCCACCAATGTTACGTCACAGTTTGCAACTGTCAAACTGTCTGGCAACAGTTACCTTTTCGGAAATTTGGCAGACAACACACTGGCAACCACCCACCTGTTTTATCTCCAACATTGCCAGTTTCTTACAGCCTGAAGTTTGTCGAAGCCCATTAGTCCTATCGCCAACTTTGCAACCAGCCTTTTGTTACCCCTTTGCGAATGGCCTGATGTTCAGTGACCCTAACATTTATGAAGACAATTACATAACCTGTACTCGGGTACGTTTCAATGTCCTCCTAGGTCAGGAGTCACCCGCCTGCCTATCAAAACCTCTTCGACAACCGCCTCCTGTTTTTGGTATCAGTTTGAAACTAGGTCATGTCGCTATCTTAGTTCCCTTAGCGACAGACGACTGTATATCAGAGGTCCACCGACGTTTTCTGAAATGAAAACTATTGTGCCGGCTTTGTTTGTCCGTCCGCATTTTTTTTTTTTTGTCCGCACTTTTTTCTGTTCGCACTTTTTTCTGTACGCACTATTTCTGTCCGCCGTCAGGTCTTGAAAACTTCTGAGGCTAGAGGGCTACAAATTGGTATGTTGATCATTCACCCTCCAATCATCAAGCATCCCAAATTGCAGCCCTCTAGCCTCTGTAGTTTTTATTTTCCTTAAGGTTTAAGATAGCCATAATCGTGCGTCTGGCAACGCTATACGACAGGCCACCACCGGGCCGTGACTGAAAGCTTCATGGGGTGCGGCTCATACAGCATTAAAAATTGTACAGAAAACTCGTTCCTTCGGCGCATTTTTTACTTATTTTATTGATAACACTATTATAATAATTTTTACATTTTCATAATATTTACTATTTCCAGACTATTTACAACATTTAATAATATTTATTCTGCCACTTTCATAGAAGTTATCGTCAGTTGTTTCGTAAAATTTGATGCAGAAATTCAAAGAAACCATATGAGTACCTTTCATAAATAATCGTCTTAAAGATTTATTCATTAATGTTTCAAAGATAAGTTAATTTTATCTCATCAATGTAGTAATTCATGCTGCCGTGGAGTTCATTCAGCACATCTGAATAATTCAAATAACTCCAAAATTATTCATTTTCCCTGTAATCCTGTCGTGTCTAAGGTTTCCTAACCAAATCAAAATTTGGAGAAGCAACACTGTTTCGAGTGTAACACAGCAGTAATACAGTTATTCAAATAACCTTTTATTTTAATAGACGACAGATGCATGCGAAATAGACTTTACTTATAACATCAGGATAGACATCAGAAGCTTTCGAGCAAAAATTCGATATTTATTATCATGAATGTCCAATATCACTACAAAACCATTAACAGTTTCTACTTCCTACAGTCCTGTAGAACTCTTGTAAATTAGGTCATCAGCGCATCGTGCTAAACAGCTGTTAATGAAACAATGATAGAGCTGATGAGATCTGGAATGGATGCTAGTCATTTCCCCAATAATAATTACTCAGACGAGCTTGTTGGAGCGCTCTACGAGTGCTAGAACCCGGCCCTGATGTCTCCCCTACCCTCCCGATCCCCTACCTACCTCGCCCCCGCCCGGGGCGGACAAACGGGTTTGCAGGAGGAGGGTAGATGTCTCACCTACCCTCCCGTTCCCCTACATACCTTGCCTCCACCCGGGACGGACAAACTGGTTTCCAGGGGGTGGGTGGCTGTGTCACCTCACCCCTACTGTCACCCGGGGGAGGACAATTAAAATCCACTCGGATTTTATTGCCATAGATTAAAGACTAATTGACAAGAAACTTGAATATTGAAGAATATAATTTCACTGTCAACTAAAAGGAAAAACTAAAAGGAAAAACTTAGAAGTTGCTGAAGGCATTATCTCTTTCTCCCCGTTCTTTATTTCTCTCAAGTCTTAGGTTCAAGACGGATAAACATTCGCATGAATTGATCGTAAAATCCAATATTCAGTTCATGCGGAATTGGAGAAGATACACCAAAAAATTTCGAAATGTCCTTGGCATCGTTTTGACGACACATCCCAGTTCTTCTTATCAAACCCTCCGGCATTTCATAATGTGTCATAATTTCCCGGAAAAGCACATTTCGCTTACCTATGAGTTATTACCTCTCCCCGGACAACAACAAATTCTTTTTCAAAGAAAATTTCTAGTGACGACACATTACCTAACAAAGAGTTTCAATTGATACATGGGAATCGTTATACTACCGGGTGTATACAAACTAGCCTTCATTCTGAGAAAAAACTCAAAGGTGACGCAAATACAAGATTCTGAATAGAGTTCCTTGACGGCTTGTTTTTTATATTTAACTTCTATTTCTTAATACCAATCCAGGTAACAGCTAAAAAGAAGGGTTGGTTTTTGTTCCTGACTATTCTCCAGCGACCTACTTCACCAGATGTGGAGAGATACACAACACATGAGGACAACGTGTCTCATTAAAGGCAACATCTCTTCAAGAAAACACCTGGCTCAGGAAAGACTTGAATAACAGCAAATGAAATCACACTTTTCCAGCAAGCCTATTCAGCTCATTGTATACATGGTCAAAAAACTGAAAGTTTAGCATACACACACACACAAATATGTGCATACATACAAATATACACTATGTATATATATATATATATATATATATATATATATATATATATATATATATATATATATATATATATATATATATATATGTATGACTTTTTATCACATCACCGTGATTCATATACAATCAGTAAGCTACAAACGTCCTTTAATATCCAATTCGCTCTAACTCGGAAATAATATATTTCCATATATGTTACCGAAGAGGAATTTTTTAGTTGATAATAAGTTCGTCGTCCCGTGGGACGACGAACTTATTATCAACTAAAAAAATTCCCCTTGGGTAACATATATGAAAATATATTATTTCCGAGGTAGAGCGAATTGGATATTAAAGGACGTTTGTAGCTTACTGATTATATATATATATATATATATATATATATATATATATATATATATATATATATATATATATATATATATATATATATATATATATATATATACACGAGTATATATATATATATATATATATATATATATATATATATATATATATATATATATATATATATATATATATATATATAATATACATGGAGTATACAAATTAGAGACAATACACACAGTCACATTATGAAATACCGGGGGTTTTGATAAGAACTGGGATATGACGTCAAAACGTCATATCATATATATATATATATATATATATATATATATATATATATATATATATATATATATATATATATATATATATATATATATATATATACAGTGGATGTCTTCTGAGGAAAAACAATAGCGTGACTCTACATTTACACCTTAATTGCCGAAACGACACAGAAGTTTCAACGGGAATGCGTTGATCTCTGTACAGTAAGTAAGTAAGTATAGCTATTCAACCTTATTGTATGGTTCATGTTAAACTCTGGACAATGAGGCCTTTCAGTTACAATTCCTGTTTTAAAAATCCTGTTCAACCCTTCCAAAATCTTCCTCTCCTTCTTTTCATAAAACCTGTGAATTATACCACTTTTCAACTAACTTCCCATTGTACATTCTTAACACCTGACTGAACCACATCGAATTAAGCAAATCTACTCGTAACATTTAACCTTATTCCCAGTTTCCTAAGGATTTACGCCTTTCTCACCCTAATGGTTCATTTTATAAGACTTACTGTGAAAAGAGCATCACCAGAACTTAAAATTTTTTTTTTCCCATTCAGCATCCGTATCTCACCTCTGTAAAGGAGAGTTGGCCCAACAATTTCCCATGTTCATTCCAACCTCGGCTACTCTGGACAAGTCAAATCTTTAGCCAATTTTTTCTTTTATCTCAATCCGCCACCTTTCTTGCTCCACCCACTCTGTGACTCATCTCTTCTCTCTTCCTGATATAATTCGTTGTATTTATTACTAAATACATATACAAACCACTAGCTTCCGTTCTTCCTTCGTCCATATTAACAATAATTACTCCATCTTCCTCATGACCTTGCTCATGCTCAAAATTGCCATCGATTTCTTTCTGCACTTTCACTTCTCTATCCCAAATCATCTGTAAACATAAATTATACGGCACTCAGTTCATGGATCGTTTTTAATACTACTTCTGTGCATTCACATTTCATGCCCTGTCTCTGACTTCTTGCTTCACTTCATCCATAAAACACTCAGCTGTCACTGACACACTTCCGCGTCAAACCGGTCACTTCCCACCCTCCCTCTGCTTTCATTACTTTGCCTTCTTTTAGTATTGCATTGCCGTCTTGCCTAAGCTCTCCAACCCCCTGTATTCCTACAACATTCCTGGCTTAGGGTATTAATTAGTTATGCTATTAATGGCAAAGATATTAATTCATTCGTAACCTTTAGTCCATTATTTTGTTCACTTATTTGTGAGCGTGTGGTTGATTTATTTGGGAAAACCTTTTCCCACCACCTATAAAATCTACAGAGAGTGCAGCATTACATATAAAAGACTTCAAAGTAATGGCGTCGATGAATAACCTTCGTTAAAAGAATCACCGTCAATGAATCACCGTTATAGCCACATCTGTTGTATAGTTGCAGGAAAAAAAAGGAATTTTCAGTTTTGTTCCATAATTCTCAGGATATTACATTTATAGGAAACAACCTCTCTATAACAAATATGCAGTTACACATTTTATTCTTGTGCCTATCAGTGAACATGGGGTTAGCTGAATAAAGTACCCTAGTCCGAGCTTTGGAATGGTTCGTGGTGTCTCTAAGTTGGGAATTGAGGAGTCGACCCTCTACTATATTACCGTTATTTGACGGTATGTGTACCCTAGCGTGTTGATTTAAAGTTTAAATGCCACCAATGAGCAGCGGAGGTACAAGACAAGTTATTGCACTGTTCCAGAAGTTTCATAGACCGAACATACAGAATAATGACTGAAGCCTTAAGGTTCCTCTCCAAGACATATGGGAGGCCATAGAGCCAGGTTTCGGCTTATGCTCACCCTGCCCACTCCCAGGCCCCCGTCCTCCCACACCTCCCCCCCACCTCCCACATCGAAAAGAAAAGACCAAATCCTTACCTCACTGAAACGATAAGGTCGTCTGTACAGAGATCTGTCACTGCGAGCGGGGCTTGAACCCAAGTCCACCAGAGTTAACGACAATACCACTTATTTATCAAACCCTAAAGCATTAAAACCTACAGATTTTTCGACCAAGCAGCCTGAGAATACCACAAGAATACCACTTGTTCCATGTGTTAGTCTACCGCAATAATTAAATAATACCATACAGAAAGACTCAACATATAAATTATGTTGAATGAGCACGAACTTATAAAGAAAACAAGCGAAAAAACCGCTTTTGGCTTACATCACTCATCTGCATTTCGTCTGCGTGCATGAAAAACCAGTGAACTGCATTTGCATGAGATTGATTGGGGCTCGCCATATTACCCAGTGACCGGCTATTATTAGGCCTAACTGACTGGGTGGACATAGTAATGGGAGAGCCAGTTATCCTGATTTGCCAATATCAAAGCGAAAGTCGCCATAACAACAGAGTCGACGGGGAATAAAGGGCTTTATTAGTACTCTTTCATCTCTTGGAATTTAGGTCCTGTTTTGATTCATTTCGAAAAACGTGTAAGTGGATACTACATTTTGTCTACATTTCCAATATGCCTTTTCTTTCTGACGGTGGGGGATATTGCTTTGTAAGGAATGCAGATAAAATTATCGGTTTTAAAATAACTACCAATAAGGATAGTCGTAATTATATCGACACACGAGTGCTCACATTTACACAGTCACGGTATGTGTCAATCTATCTGTCTGTTTATCTATCTATCTATCTATCTATCTATATATATATATATATATATATATATATATATATGTGTGTGTGTGTGTGTGTGTGTGTGTGTGTGTGTGTGTGTGTGTGTGTGAGAGAGAGAGTTACCTTACCAGCAGGAGACTGGGGTGCGATTTTGAAATGTTGAAAAAAGGTTTTGCCAACTTCCATACAAAAAATTTTGTTGACTTAGCCAGTGGATAGTGTAGCCGGTAGCTCTGCGACTGCGATGAATCACACTTTGGGGAAAACGGCAAGGGCTAGCAACCTCACCCCACAACCCCAGCTTACACTATGGAGAAAACAACTGAAGCCCCCCGCAGGTGTAATGAAAAGTGATCAAAATAAAATAAAAACAAATCATTCGATTATTATTAATATTTGTAGTGCTCACTGATGATCACATAGGCTAGATAAAACATAGAAATAAAGGTATGAAGTAATAGGCTTATTGATGTGTAACAGAAAAACTAGCATAAAAATAATGAAAAATGTAAATAGCCCATCACGTGAGTGTATTTTCCATGGCTCATACATAAACGGAAGAGAAATAGATTAATTTCTTTTACTTTAGACATGATAATCTTTGTATTCCATTTGATAAGATACGGGAACTTTCATTTTACTTCTGTTGGCGCTGAAACTTTAACTACAGACAGTGGTATAAGTTATATGCTGCAAAAATGACATATGTCGTCTTGCATTCCACTGAGTAAGTTACAGAAGCTTTGATTTTTTTCCGCTGGCGCTGAAACTGTAAGTATTAAAAACGGTAAAGTTAAATGTTGTAAAAAAAATTACGGAAATTCTAATTTCATTTGTGTTGTCGATGAAACTATAAGTATTGGAAATGGTTCATGATAAATTCTGTAAAAATGATATATATCGTCTTCTATTCCATGTAATAAGTTACTGAAACTTTAATTTTCATGTAGGCGCTGAAACAGTAAGTATTAAAAACAGTATAAATAAAATAACTGTAAAAATTACGTATACCGTCTTGTATCGCCATTTAGTAAGTTACGAACAATTTTATTTTATTTCTGTTCGCGCTGGAACTGTAAGTATTAAAAAGGTATTCCATGTAATAAGTTACTGAAACTTTAATTTTCATGTAGGCGCTGAAACAGTAAGTATTAAAAACAGTATAAATAAAATAACTGTAAAAATTACGTATACCGTCTTGTATCGCCATTTAGTAAGTTACGAACAATTTTATTTTATTTCTGTTCGCGCTGGAACTGTAAGTATTAAAAAGGTTATAAGTCTAACGCTGTGAAAATAACATAATATCATCTAATTTCAAATTTCCAAAGGATTAATTTCCTTGCTCAGCTATATCATTATTTTCAGCCCAGTCAGCTCGATGCCCATCGGAGTAATGTAATCCTGACCCACTCTGTTAAACCAAGGTCCTAATACAGCGAGGTTAAATTAAAATAAACAAATAAATAAATAAATAAAAAATCGGGGAAAAAAAGTCTAGGGTGGAACCCAATCAAAACAGCCAAAATAAACATTTATATATGGCTGGATGTTTTCATTAATCAAATCCGGCCGACACGGCGCTGTGCCGCAAACTGGATTTATTTAATATAGACATATCAGTTTTGGTTATTGAGAAGCGAAACGAGCAGAGATGAAGAAAAATGAAATTAAATACAGATGACCGGGTATACACACACACACACATATACACTCCTGACTGATCGTTTAAACATAGTGGCGTCGCCGACAACTCGGCTCGACAAAATGGGAAAATATCAGCCATATACAAATGGACGAGTTAATGCGGTAATAGGTGAACTTTGAAGCTAAGGTTGGTGAGAAGTATGAAATTCCAGTGCTTACGATGGGAACTGATTTACAATAAACGCCACTGAAGTAGAGCCGTGGGGCAGTTCTGTGGATTTTAATGAACTTGGTGTTTACTGAAATACAACTTTGTAACGAAAATACAATTCGATGCGTTTATCGTCATTTCCTTCTGCGCACACTACACATTCTGAATACGAGAGAGAGAGAGAGAGAGAGAGAGAGAGAGAGAGAGAGAGAGAGACGAAGACATACGTATTGATACTAAATGCCATTACTGGTTGCAACAATACAGGTACTATTTTTGGGGTGGAAAAATCTAGAATATAAATTTTAGGCCAAAGGCCACGCGCTGGGACCTAAGACGTCATTCTGCGCTGAAACGGAAATTGACAGTAAAAAAGTTTGGAAGGCGTAACAGAAGGAAAACCACGCAGTTGTACTATAAAACAATTGCTGGGAAAGGGTGGAAAGTAAGATGGAAGACAGAGGATATGAACGGGGGTACAGTAAAAGGAATGAAAAGGGTTGCAGCTAGGGGTCAACGGAACGCCACAAAGAACCTTAAGTAATGCCTACAATGCACCGCATGAGCTACATTGATAACACTACCCTCCCGCCACCTGGGCACGCTGCAAAGAACCTTACGTAATGACTACAGTGCACTGCTTGAGGTGCACTGAGGGCACTATCTCCCTACGGAGCCTCTGCTGCAAAAGAAATGACCTTCAAATCTTTAAATTAATTTGTCAATTTGTTTGTGATTCTCTTAGTTCCAAGGATGATATTAATCGTGAAGGAAAGCTATTCCTTCTCTAGATTTATTGGAGTCGTGTTGACACACTTAATAAATATTGTTGATATGATGCAGCCGTTCTTACAATAGATTGCAAACATTTTCATTCATGTTGGACTCACTCAATTCCCAAACAAGAGCAGCAACAGCAACGCAAAAGTCGTTGAAAACATATCTTACTCTGCATAAGTGAATGGAGAATCAGCTGAATTCCACAGAATAGGACCGGTACATTCCAGACATGTTTCCAGTTCAATCTAGTCAACTAAAGAATCTGGACAGCCTTCTTCAATTTGTGGCCTTTAGTTGCATAGGTTGTAACTTGTGGCTTTCAGTTGCATATTAGTTGCATAGGTTACTGCGGTGTAGCCTATGGACACCGGACACTTGGTTTACTTCGAGAACGCATGTGCAGCAAATGTGAAGGTCATATCTATACGAAAGTTGCAAATGTTTACAACAGAGAGGTCTGAATGAGTACTTGTCAGCATGCGCATTAGGAATGGAACATAAAATTTTGGCCAAAGGCCAAGCACTAGAACCTATGAGGTCATTCATCTGTGAAAGGGAAAACGAGCGTAGAGAAGTTTGAAAGGTGTAACAGGAGGAAATCCTCGCAGTTTCACTATGAAACAATTTTTAGGAGAGGGTGAATAGTAAGATGGAAGAAAGAAAATCTGAACGGAGGTAAAGTAAAAGGAATGAAAGGGGTTGCAGCCTCAAAGAACCTTAAGTAACGCCTACAGTACACCATGAGAGGTGCCAAGAGTAAATTAACCCCCTACGGGACATGCAAATTAGGGCAATATTGCGAAAGGATCAATTTAAGCCTATAAGCTTTGACCTGATCTGACCTTTTTCTTAACCATTCCTTCGACCTACTGAGGGCAGCATTACCTTTGTTTTAAGTAGGCCTAATGCATGCTTATCTTCTGCAACGGTTTATTTCTGATTCAATTTCATCATGTTATTTTGTTTTTGATTTTCCAGTTTGGCTCAACGTGAATTTTCTTGGAGTTTTGACATTGCCTGTTGCTAGATTTTAAAAAGAAATCTGTTTAAAATATTTTTTACAATTTCTTTTCAATGTTATGGGCAAAGCGTTACCCCTTAACATTAAAAAGAAATAATAAACAAATATTTAAAACGGATTTTTTTGTTATCTAGCAACAGACAATGGAAAAATGCCAAGAAAATCCACTTTGAACCAAACTGAATAACAGAAACAAAATAATGTGATGGAATTGACCCAGAAATGAACCGTCCCAAAACATAAGCATGCATTATAGAAAACAAAGGTAATGCTACCATTATATATATATATATATATATATATATATATATATATATATATATATATATATATATATATATATATATATATATATATATATATATATATATATATATATATATATATATATATATATATATATATATATATATATATATATATAGGACCAAGGGCAGAGGAAGACGTCCATAATAACGGCATAACTTTATTTGTGCTTACGTTTCAAGACATCTGTCTCATTATCAAAGCTGGAATAAGTAAAATATAAATATAAAATGTCACTCTACTTTTATACTCCGTACAAACGGTAACGGTCTTCTTAATTTTGTCTTTCTTTTGTATAACTTTTTTTTATATTTTGATTGTAATTTTAAGTATGAGTCTGATTTTATATTTATATTTTACTTATTCCAGCTTTGATAATGAGACAGATGTCTTGAAACGTAAGCACAAATAAAGGTATGCCGTTATTATGGACGTCTTCCTCTGCCCTTGGTCCTGTTTGCCTCGGTTGATAGCAGCCACCTACCCTCTCAGCTATATATATATATATATATATATATATATATATATATATATATATATATATATATATATATATATATATATATATATGTGTGTGTGTGTGTGTGTGTGTGTGTGTATAGATATAGATAGATAGATATATACATATATATGTGTGTGTGTATGTATATGTATATGTATACATATATACATATGTACAATGAAAAATATTAACACAATTTTTTAAACACCATTTAATTAAAGAGCACTAAAATGTAAAAAATAATTTTTTGAGACACACCGGGATTTTCTTGCAATTAATCATGTCTCCAGAAATAAAAACGTGGGCTCCAAACATGAAGGAAATACTCCAAGAGCGTTTCAAAAAATTATTTTTTACTTTTTAGTGCATTTTAATAAAAGCTTGTTTATTTTCTTTTATACTTTTTAGTTTTGACAGAAACTGTAACCAATTTATGACTGTAACTACAAAAATTGAATGTGATATCCCGTGAGCCAAAGAAGGATTGAAAAACCCGTAGAGTTATTAACTCATTCTACCGAGTCAAAGAAGGCAAGAAAAATCCGAAGAGTTTCATACAACTCCCGAGATACTGGGAGAGGTCACTGTAGGGTCACTAAAGGTCACAGCTGACCTACTGATCATGGAAAGTTGTGTTGCCACCGGGACTGAGTAACCACGCAAAATTTCAAGTCCACCGGGTGAAGGGAACGGATCGAAAATTGAGTTGCAAGATTTGACAGACAGACAGGCAGAAGTCAAGTTAAATAAAAGCATGTAAAAACGTGAAAGGGGGTACAAACACGTCAAAGAATGAAAGAGAGTTAGGCAACAGATGACCACCTCCACGAACCGGTGGGAAGCGCTGTGGTATAATATTCAGCGACTTTGATGCCTTAATTGACAAAATAAATGGAACATCAGGCACGAGGCGCATGGAGAGATAACCTTGGGGGGTAACCAGACCAATCTCTGAATAAATCAGATAACTAAATAAGCGAAATGCGTTCTCTCTCTCTCTCTCTCTCTCTCTCTCTCTCTCTCTCTCTCTCTCTCTCTCTCTCTCTCTCTCTCTCTCTCTCTCCAGTGCACAAGATAATGATTCAAAGAATATACATCATTTACTTCTAATCATTAGATACAGGAAATGTTGGTATTATCTGAAATTTTCTTGTGAGTTCCTTATCACTGAGAAAACAGAGGAAAAATTCGTATATAAAAGTGAAATATAATGTCGCTAAAATTGCATCCAATTTTGCTTGCACCTTCCACTGGCATATACAAGCGAATTCTCAAAGCAGCAAAGCAAAGGTGCAGCCAAGCGATATGAAATCGGAAATCTTTTGCTTCGTTGAGTAAGATGAATTTTCATGCAATACAAGACGTACTCAATATTCGTTCATGAGTATAATTCTCGTGTGGAAGAATAATTTCGGTTATTTCTAGTTTCCTTTGTTATTGACGTCCTCGAAAACATAATATCAAACTTCTTTTAGTATATCCAGAGCAAATTTAAACTAATACTTAAGCAGATGTCAGCGACTCGGTATCACGCATAAACGGTGAGGACTGATGGAATTTGAATATGGAATTTAAGCCAGCTGCCAAGCGCTGGGACCTATAAGGTCATCCGGCGCTGAAAATAATGTTGATTCAATTGTCTGGAGAGGGTGAAAAGTAAGATGGAAGAAAGAGAATATGAACAGATGTATGTGAAAAAGAACGAAAGGGGGTTGCAAAGAACATTAAGCAATACCTACAGTAGGATGGATTGTGTGCTAATAAGCAGTTACAACCGTCACATCTACGTAAAGAGATGTGCCAACATATATATTTGCATTAGTATGCATGCTACCAAGTGTGAATATTTTTACAAACAAATAAAAATCAGATGGGAAACGTGACATTCTTTCACTGAGAACAGACGGTATCTAAAATTATCTATCTACGTTTTAGCAAATATAATGAAAATCCTTGATACTGAATATATTTCTGGCCTCTTCCACTGAAATGAGAACAGTAAACACCGAGAATAAAAAAAAATTGCATCCGGAAATATGTAGGAGGTTATCGAATTAAAATAGAAATCCAGAAATCGCATTTATAGAAAGCGGTATGTTTTCATTAATCAAACTCGGCCAGCACCGAGCTCTTGTGTAAACTGGCTTTATTTAATACAAACATATCAGTTCTGTTTAGTAAGAATAAAATGGAAAATAGAAAAGCGCATATATATATATATATATATATATATATATATATATATATATATATATATATATATATATATATATATATATATATATATATATATATATATATATATATATATTATATACATATACATATATATATATATATATATATATATATATACATATACATATACTGTATATATATAGATAGATAGATAGATACAGATATAGATATAGATATAGATATAGATACAAATGGAAGAATAAATCGACAACGACGAATTTGGTGATATAACGAGTTCGCTGTATAAACTTAAGTTAGGAAGTTGACGATGAAATGGTAATTTATTTTCTTCTAAAAGAACGATGTCGTAATGGTCAGTTTCAGACTGAATTCTCAGGGATAGTGCAAATGGCTAGACTGATGCCATGACAGTTACAGTACGAACTGTAGCCTTCTATAGATCGCTCAAATGACTGACTATAAACTCTGACAGGACAGCTTTTGGTACATTGCATATGCCTAATTGCAGGAAAAAAGGGTAATTTTAAACTTGATTGCTATCCATATTTCATTAAAAACCTTATTGGAAAAAGAGTTAGGAAGACAATCTGGCTGAAAGAAAAAATAAATTGGATTTGATTGTAGGACGAAGTGAGTACAAGATTGTTGGTGATACGATCAATTTTGGACTAAACACGGTGTTACGGTAAAATAATATTCGTTCAGTATTACTGCCACTGTTCCAATCATATGAATGTCGTTTACCATTAAAGATAACCAGTCGTCTCTTGTCTTACTGGTACTAAAGAGTTTAGTTGGACTTATGAATTATTATCAACTCATTATTGAACCACCTCTCTCTCTCTCTCTCTCTCTCTCTCTCTCTCTCTCTCTCTCTCTCTCTCTCTCTCTCTCTCTCTCTCTCTCTCTTGTCCAATGGCAGTTTCATCGATTCAGCCATCGAATAACTCGGTAGTGTCATAATTCTTTATTGAAAAGTCTGCAATTAACAAACCATCTTAAGTCATTGTTTGAGTTTTGACTCCGAAAGTATTAAAATAAAAAAAAATTGTACCCAGGTTTTCTCGAAATTGCTTTGAGTGCACTTTTCACAGATTCTTTGTGTGTACGCTTTCTCGTTTTTATCTAATTATTATTTAATTATTATTTTTTGTCGACACACGGGATACTTGAATCACGCCTTTGCATTAGGGTATTAAACTGGCGAAAATTAAATGATAGTCTAAAACCGCCAAATATGTCACTGTTGTTTTACTATCAAAAGCAAAATATCTCACATACCATTATGGGTGAGTTGGAAAAAAAAAAAGGGGGGGGTCCTATTCCCTCACACAATCTTTTTCCCATTAGCGTCATCGACGGCAACCCTGTCACGTACAGGAGCCATGATAAGGGCGTGGAATAATTTACCCTTTACCTATTTTTTTTCAGGAAAGGTTGGTTAAAAAAAATTCGTAACCAGGAATAAAATAAAAAGCTGAACTTATTAAAGACCATTAATTTAGCAACCAGGGGTTAATTTTTAAAAATTGTGACGATGGATCTCGCCATACTAATTTACATATATAAAAAAAAGAGTATTTCTCCTATTTTCTTCTGGAATATTTTAATAGAATTAAGACAAATAACATTGCAGATTTCTTAACTTATCAAGTACATCATCATTTGTAGAAAGAATGTAGGTATGCAACAGCGTACAATCAAATACACACACACACACACACACATGATGAAGCAGATAGACAGACAGACAGACAGAAAGATAGTATCCTTGGTTAATAATTACCAAAAAAAGATATAGGAGCAAAAACTTTATTCGGCACGAATGGATACAGTTAATTCGGAAGCTCCGCCTGGAAGACTAAAACGAAAAGTTAAAAGTAATTGAAATTTCACAGTCTGAAATCTAACTCTTGCAAGGCAAGGTGTCTTTAATGCGTTGCACAAAGTAACTGGAAAATGAACTTTTCAGTTAAAGGTTATTAAACTGTGTTTTCCAGGGCAAGGAGGCTGAAAAAAGTGCAGCAAATCCTCAAGAAGGTTGTTGGCAGTGTAACAAGTAGTTTTCACTGTCAGGAGTGGTTGCTAATGTCATTAGATATTACAGTTCCTGCAGCATTTGTCAGAAGACCTCACTAAAGTGCCACACCATCAAAATTCCACCAGGTTAGATGCTGTTGATGGAAAAGCTGTTCAAGATAATAACCATACACCTGATTGGACCTAGAGATGAGCAACAGGTGCATCCTGATGGTGGCAGACTTTGCTACAAGGCACGCAAAGGCAGTAGCCTCCCAAAAACAGAAACCTAGCAGGTAGCAGAAATGCTCAGTGACGAGGTACCCAGCTCACTCCTGAGATGTTGAGGGAGGCGAGCCATTCGGTGAGAGCCAAATAGCTGTTTAAAACTCAGTTATAACCCAAGATGCAACAGAATGTGCAAAAGTATAAGTGGTGTGCTAAAATCTATATAGAAAATATGTCAGGAGAGATTGGAGGGTCGAGAGTTGCGTCTATCAGCAATCCTCTTTGTATATTAAGAGGTACCACAGTCGTGCATCAAATTTATAATGTTTGAGCTACTGTATGCAAGCGCCATGAGAGGACTGATGCAGATTCTCAAGGAACTGTGACTCAAAGACATCGAGGATACTAAAGCACAATACCTACAAGTATGTGTTCCATCTGAGGAATTGCCTAGAAGATAGCTGTTGGTAAGCTCAAAAGAATCTTTGCAGTAAAAGGCCAGAAGCATCACCAGGACAAGAATACCATAGTCTGTTGATTTAAAGTGTTAGTGTTACTACCAATGGAGGTAAATAAGCTGATGTTTCAGTGGAGATGTTCATACAAAGTCAAGGAGGTGGTTAACTGTATGGCCTACAAGGCTGACGTCAGCACAGAATTGAAGGCGCTTCATGAGAACATCCTGACCAGCTACAATCAGAGGAAAAGGGAATGAAGTGGCAACAGCTGTCGTCGAAGAAGAGAGATGCCTGAGTGTGACCATCATCAAGGATGAAGCCTATGAAGACCAAGTTATCTTTCATTAGGACTGCTTGGAATTTGACCGCTGAAGGAAGAAAAGAGATGCACTGAGATGCCAACACTGGCGGTAACTCAAGCAAGCAGCAGAAAAAGAATGTAGTACAATTGCTGGAGGAATACCAAGACGCTGTAACAAGCAATGAGAGAGGGACATCAGTCACATCAACGATGCATCCTTTACTGTATGCTACTAGGGAACTGATCCAGGAAGAAGTTCACATGCTCGAGATGACGATCATCAAAAGGTCAATGTCTGCATACTGTTCGCCAGGAGTGGTAGTTATAAATGAGAATGAATCAAACATGTTCTGCTTGGATTGCTGTCAGCTTGATGTCATAAAAAAGAAAGTTTGGTGGCAAACCCATGGGAGATTCATAAACAGATCTAAGTAAAATAAAACTGTTAAAGATCTGACTGTTTTTTATCGTTTTGCTTTAGTACATGAAGCCATAAAAAACAGTCGTCAAATATGGCTTTTCTTACTTCCACAACTGAATAATTAATACAGAACTTTAGCGGAAAAGGATTAATCCGACCCTTATCAAGTGGACCACTTAATCGCCTGTTTAAACAATGGCCATTGGAGCAAAAGGTCAAAGCGAGCTGTTGTACAATGAAATTATTTAATTCAAGATCAAACACTCAAACGCCTAAGTTTCATTTCTCACGCGTTGTTGCCTAAGGTTGAAGTAGTCAGCGTTTTCTAATTTCCTTTTGGAAGACAAAAAATATATACATTTTTACCTCCAAGAGCAAATTTACGAAAATCTCGAGGGCGCAGGATTTCAAGGCTTACTTTCTCTACCCAGATTTTAATGGAAGCCAGAACTTTCTCAGTTGTTCGAAGGATCATGAGACGAAGAAGCCCTTTGGGATACGTCAGGAAAAAAAGTTTAATTTAATCTCTTTCGTACCTTTTGGAATATGTCGAGATGCTTCATGTCAGGCTTCTATTGGGTATAAACTGTTTGTTTTTCATAAACTTCCTAGGGAAAGTTTATTAACAATATTCGCAAAATATTTTTTTTATTAAATTAATGTATATATATATACATATATATATATATATATATATATATATATATATATATATATATATATATATATATATATATATATATATATATATATAGAGAGAGAGAGAGAGAGAGAGAGAGAGAGAGAGAGAGAGAGAGAGAGAGAGAGAGAGAGAGAGAGAGAGAGAGAATGCTCAAATAAATTAAACATACGTTATTGATTACACTTTCACAGTCGGATGAGTGTTATCGGAGAAAATATACATGATAACTCAGGAACAAGTTGCTATCAGTCATGGGGAAGAAGACCAACTGAAGCGCAGAAGAAGAATAAACATTTGACGGTCAGGAGGAGGAGGAGGAGGAGGAGGAGGAAAGGAGGAGGGGGAGGAGGAGGAAAATAAAATGGAAGGGGATGATCGAGTTACTCGAGAAAAATCTGGAATCCTAACGAAGGGCAAAGTGAGGTCAATGGCGATTAAACAAGGAACACGAATTTTCTTTCCAGTTACTTTCCGACAGGAAATCATCTTCGCCCTCAATGAGACGAAAGATTTAAGACCAGACAAACTCAATGAAAACGTACCCACGTTTTGCTTTTTCTTATTGAATTTGCAGGGCTAGAATAAGCAAATTTTTTTCCTTGTTCAATAAGGCGAAGGTGAAACCAAAACACGTGATATAACAATACGTGAACAGTATGAATATGCATCATACGGATCTTAATGGCACAATTTACAAAAATTAGAAAAATGGATCGATTAAGTGTAACTACCGCTTGGTTGAAAGCACTCGATATGAATTGCGTTTCCTTATCTACTTAAACATTTTCACTCTCTATCCTTGGCCTGTGGTCACGTTTGCATAAAAAAAAAAACTTTATTACATTATAATCATTTCCATCAACATTTTTCAAGGCTCGGTAAAACCTTTACTTAACTCTGCAACTTGAGAGGCAGACTCAAGTCATTCTTTTGCTTGTTCGGAACTCTCGGGGACAATCAGTAATGAAAATAAATTTTAATCCTTCCTTCATATTACTCTCCAGGCTCAACAGGCATCGAATTCTAGCTTAATTGTAATGGGAGTAGGTCAGGGAAAGCATCAGCATTTTATGAAAAGAAACTTTCGCTTTGAAGACCTTACGCTTTATCATAGGGCCGTTTCGTTTTGAAATGTTGCAACATGCTATAGATTAACACACTTATCTAAAATAACTCAAAATCTAAGCAGAGAGGGGCAAAAACCATCAACATTTGTCACAGAGAAACTTATGAAACAAATAACTGTATGGTTAACACAATAAATACTTCAATGTACTTACTTGTATGTTAAAAGAGGTTCAATCTTCCATTTACCATTCCATGATACCTGAACTTTCAGCCGGATCTCGAGTCAAACGTTGGACACAACAGCTGCAAAGCCCAATACTCCATCAAAATAATGTGAGCATTTGTGTGTGAAGTGAACCCCTGTTGAAGCAGATAACCAACAATTAGTCAAAGATGAACATATCCCTAGCAGGTCACACACACACACACACACACACACACACACACACACACATATATATATATATATATATATATATATATATATATATATATATATATATATATATATATATATATATTATATATGTGTGTGTGCGTGTGTGTATATATATGTATGTATATATATATATATATATATATATATATATATATATATATATATATATATATAAAACGTTCATAGTTTATCCTAACAGCGACGGCTCCAGATTAACCAAAAACATTTCATTATCTGTCATGTTCATAATATAAGCCGTGCATCATAGATGAAACTCCTGAGCATAGTAGACTACTTCAACAATATTTATATTTTATACACCCACACCTCTCAGATTACTGCATTCACCTGTGTACTGCAATTGCTTGCATGAATATGACGATTCTTTTCCTGTACGTCTTCCACTCTCCTCTTTCTCCTTTGAAGGTCTCCCTCAAATCAGTTCTCAGCACTTCTGAACTATTTAGTCTTTTTACCAGGCTACTGTCCTCCACTCTTTCCACATGAAGGAATATCTCATGTCCCACTGATTATCTTGACATAAGCACTAGCACTTATACCGAATTTTGACGAACATCCACATTCCAATCCATCTTCCCACGCTTATACAACTCAAAAAAATTATCTTTGGGTTTCAGTCTCTCCTTTCATCCACACCGAACCCCCTACATTCTATATCTACACATGGGACTCGGATTATAATCACGCCATATATCGGCCAGCCCTATGAGAGCTGCAAGTCGGCTCAGTGGTCTGGTTAAACTACTTTAATAATAATGATAATACTTCATATATTAAGCTTAGTCTGCATAGATCATTTCTTCCCTTCTTTTCCATATGCATCACTACTTCCTTATTTATCCTACACTAATTCACCACTTCCCTCATCCTATATTATCACCTATGACACATACTACCAAACACCAGTGTGAATCAGCCACTCTCTTCCTTTCACCATACATATTCGCAATCATTGTTGCAGCTCCCTAGTTTCTGTCTATCCACATAACAATACCTTTGCCTGTCATTCAATTTTAATTCCTTCCTTTTTCAAGCATACTCTTTCGTTATCGAAAATCAGTCGCTCCATCTTTAATTCATGACTCCACTACTGAAACGTATGTACATGATTTATGTATGTATGTATGTATGTATGCATATATATATGTATGTATGTATGTATATATGTATACAGCACATGTGTGTGTGTGTTTAAATCAGATTCTTGTCTGCTGTTGGTTTAAATATGTTAAGTATGTTAAACAGATAATCAGAGAATGACATTTATCTAAAGTACAAAATAAATGATAAATCATACTTCTGACTTTTTAAAAGAAAACACAAAATTAACTTCTATACATCAACGACATTTATAATGCATTTTTCATGCATGAAAACGGGTAAATAAATAGTTTTTCATTCCTACTGGGACCATGAATACATCGCGGTTGTATAACTAGATTAAGCATTCATCATCAACATGCTTTGTGCTGCTAATCGTTCTGTGGCCAACAATGATGCTGTCACGGATCATAATCTATATTTTGCAATTACAGAATGCCCGTAGATTACTGCGTTAAATTTTGATGCTGCCGCCAATCCCTTTCATCACGAAACACTTTTAATCCTATATCCTACAGGCTGATGGAACTGGCCCATCCTTTTCTAATTGCAGAGGTTGCTATTTGTTTGGGCCATTATCCTGATGCGAAACCGCAAGCGCACGCACGAACTTACACACACACACACACACACACATACACACACACACACATACAAACTTCAAGGGAATGAGTGAGAAGAGTCATTGTTCATCTGCGCCAAGTGAAATGTGACTGTGATAAATTTTTAAGAACTACAGAAAAATAACATTATTAGGCACATGTGATTATGAAAGTGTATAGTGAAGGTTTTTATTGAGGAATAAAATACTGAAATGAAGTAAACATTAGGGAAGTGCAGGGTGATTCAGTTATGAAATATAAAATCTACGCGAAAGGCCAAGCGCTGAGACCCAAGAGGGCATTCATGCCTGAAACGGAAAGAAAGAGTACAGAAGGTTTTCAAGGGAGTAACAGGAGGGAAACCTCGCAGTTTCACAGTGAAGCAATTGTTCGGAGAGGGTGGAAAGTAAGATGGCAATAAGAGAAGAATGGGTATACAGAATAAGGAATGAAAGGGGTTGCAACTAGGGGCCGAAGGGACGTGGCAAAGAACCTTTAAGTGAAGCCTACAGTACACCGCGTGAGGTGCACTGACGACCCTACCCGGCTACGGGGAGAGGTGCAGTGAGGGCTTAGACAAGGTAGAGAATGTCTGGATTGAATGTAAGTTATGAGATAGTTATAGAACGAAAGTATAAGATTATATGGAAACGCATGTTCTATGGTTCAAGCAGACACATCACGTTACAGAACTGTTAAAGATGATTTGTTTAGGCCGTCGACGATTTATAAGGTCTATGCGATTTTTAGGTAGCCATCAGAAATTTCCACAGTTGAGTGCAGGTTATTCTAGAGTAAACAGACATTGGAGTAACTTGCCTGGTGAAAGTATCGGTCTATGATAAGGGTGTGTTCATTTCCATAAAGATTATTAATAAAAAAAAAATCTGAAAAAAGGTCATGAGGCACAAGTCATAGGTTACTGGACAACAAAATAAGTACTGATTATAACAACAAGGGAAAGCTAAATAAGCTGATGAAGTTTGACGTACCGACGATAACGACAAACAAAAGCTAAATAAGCTGACGAAGTTTGAAGTACCGAAGATAACAACAAGCAAAAGCTAAATAAATAAGCTGATGAAGTTTTAAGTACCGATGATAACGAGAAGTAAAAGCTAAATAAGCTGATGAAGTCTGAAGTACCGATGATAGTAACAAGCAAAAGCTAAATAAACTGATGAAGTTTGAAGTAACCGACGACAACAACAAGCAAAAGCTAAATAAGCTGATGAAGTTTAAAGTAACCGATAATAACATCAAGCAATAGCTGCAGAGGCTGATGAAGTTTTAAGTAGTTAGAGAGGCTGTCGAAAATGCGTGTTAACAAGTGTGAGGTAGTGAGGGGAGCGAGGCCTGACTGAAACAGGAATGAACGTTATTATGTATGGCGAATGAGGAGAGGTAGATGAATCGTATAAGGGACTTTTGAGCGGATATCATAACAGTTTCTGGGACGATCAGAGAAGAGGTAAGGCACAGAATAGGTGAATCAGAGAGAGAGAGAGGTAGAGAGTAAGCTAAAGTACAGAAGTGAAAAGAAGTTTAACAAAACCTAAAAACGTAACCTAACCAACTTGGACAACCTAATATGTCTGAGGATTGCTGAGCCAAGTGAAGTGAGGATTCTGAATTTGGATGAGAAAAAGATCGAGATGAATGATTTTACACAGATCATGGAGAGTAGAATTATATGGGTTAATGCAATTAGCATAGCTGAAAAGATGGCATAAAGTGCCGTTTGATCATACGGAAAGAATGGAAGGCGACAGGGTATTGAGCAATTGTGTGATTTAGACGTATTCAAGTACGGGAGACCAAGTAAGGTTGGGATGGATTAGGTTCAATAGGGGCTGGTAAGAAAGTGAAAGGTAGTTTGCCCCCCACCCTCCCCAAAAAAAAAAAAAAAATATGGCAACCGCTGCAAAATTCGGTAGTAGTGGAATGAAGGACGAATTCCTGGCAAGTGTGACTTCACTGAGCCTCAAACGGATGTATGTAAACTAGCTCTGGGAAAAAAAAATGGGTACTGAAGATTTTCAGTCACGAATGAACCAGTTCACACACGAGCCTACAGTCTGGCAAACTTTGGCCATTGTTAGACAAAGTCTGTAACCACAGTCTTAACTTGTTGTGATGTCCGTACCGTCATGTTTAGACAGTCAAAGTTCAGCTGTATGAGTGTGATAACAGCAGAAAAATATAGTCATGTGACCATATTAAGAAAAAATTACCAAAGGGTACCAACAAAGACCTCAAACGTTATATAAGAATGGACCTTACTTTACTTGAAAACGTAGCATCTTTTATTGCGAATGATTAACAAAAAAACAGTGTAACCAGATCACTGAGCTGATTGTCACTGAGCTGATTGTCAGCTCTCATAGTGCTGGCCCGAAGGATTAGAGTGAAATGGAATACCAGGCGGAACAGGAGACAAACTTGCAGGAAAACCTAACGGAGGCTACAATACTTGAGGCAACTCGAATATTTCTTCCTTTTGGATACACCTACACGTTTCCGCAGTATATTACAAGAATTCCAAAACAAACTCTGTCCAGTATGATTCCAGATTAGTGCGAGAATGTAAATCACGCTTTGAAAAACGACTGCTTGAAGGTAAGATGATGTTTATTTTTATTATACTTAGAATTATAATCAAAATAGAATGTGGGGACCAGAATGAGTGGGCGAGCCACTCTTTGGTTCATAGAGCAATCGGCTAATTTTAACAGTAACCTACGGCGAGGTTCCTTTGTACAGCACTGTACACACACTTGCAAACGCCATTTCGGCTGTAGCTGCTTTATTCCGATGAAATAAATACTATTAAACTTCATGATCAGATTCGTGTGCGTAGCACCCGCGGATACGTAAGATTCTTGTAGAGCTATTTTCTAAAGGGGCCATTACTGGTAATGAACAGTTCTGCAGAAACCCTTGTCCTATCCTATGCTACTGTAGGACATTTACGAATAAAGTGGTGAACAGGATATCAGGAGTACTTGAAATAAATTGGATGAATCAGATTCGAATATAGAAACTCGTCATCGTTAAGCGTAATTATCAGAATCTGGCATTGACACAAAGTGCGTAACAGCTCTTCGGTGGTTTGTATGGCCGATAGAGGCGGCGAGTATGTTACCGAACCAAATTCTCGCTACTCCGCCGGCAGTATATGCTCGAGTGGACGGGACTTATTAGTTAAAACCTAGTGAAGTTGGAAGCCTACAAACCATTGCCTAAATCGCAGTTATCACTGTTACATGCAGGGAAATCCATCACTTGCAATTTTGCCATAAATGATGAACTTTGACGTTCGCCCAATCCTTTGAGGATTCATCTTAAGCATGCATTCGGACAAAGGAAACTGTAGCTAGGTAGACTGTATCGGTTTAAACATACCAAACTACTTTATAACACTTAATTCGTCAAAGAACAAATAATTACTAAATTAAGAAGCTTTCAATAGATATATCCTTATATCATTAATGAATTAAGCGTTAGTAAGTCAATCGAAGAATGCTTGTCCGTAGGAGACTTCAGTGGCATCAGGTTCTCAAAATGTTATTCTATAATTTACGTAAGCCGATATGATAATTGATAAATGTAATGCCGAAACTCAACCACTTACGCTAATTTTACTTCGGGTCTTAGATTACATTTAGTGTAATTTTACCTCGCGTCTTAGATTACATTTAGTCTGAAGAAACTCGCTGTCTACTCTCAGGACTTCACAGATCATTGATTTACCGAGTTAAGCGTTACTCTAGTCACACTATCGAATTAAACTGAATCCTGAATTAAGGCCAAAGGCCAAGCACTGGGACCAATGAGCTCAGAGCCGAAACGGAAATTGACAGAAGGTTTGAAAGGTGTAACAGGAGGAAAACCTGGCAGTTGCGCTGTGAATCAATTGTTAGGAGAGGGTGGAAAGATGGAAGCAAGAATATGAAAAGGGGTACAGTAAAACGCACGAGAAGGGTTGCAGCTAGGGGCCGAAGGCACGCTGCAAAGAACCTTGAAGTAATGCCTACGGTGCACCGCATGAGCAGCACTTGACTGCGCTACCCACTCACGGGGTAGTCGCACAGATTCAAACGTTAACCGTGATGGGCAACTTCAGGCATGAAAACCAGCGTTAAATTCAAAACTTTAAACTATGTTCATTCTCGTTAATTACAGTAGACAACGCTATTCTGCTCAAGTGGAACTTAACTAGTTCAACTTTATGACCTACAATAGGCGCAAAATAATTCTTCACCTTCTGTAACAAGTTTCCGTTGCACGCCAGGAATGCTAACCTGGCTTATTAAAAAACCTAATAAACAGCAGCGGTATTTAAGCATTTATGACAGCCTTCCAGTACTAGGGTACACACCTGATCCCATAACCTTTGAATACTGAACTAAGCTTCCACCTAAAAATCATAAGCCAAAATCATTCAGACAGTAACAGACCTAACAGATTAAGACAATGCTGTAACCCCAAATAAAATATTTTAATTAGGCTTATTGGTTGCGTCACCCTTATGGCGCGGTAGTTTGATTACTCAAATTATTTTTAGTCTTATTGGTAACGTCACCCTCATGGCGAGGATCCTAGTTTCTAAAACCCTGAACGTAGCTCATTTACGGGTTCCAGGCAGCTTCTCGTCTTCGCTGTTGAAACTTACTTCAAACTCAGCGTATACCTTTTAAACCTTGCGTCACAAGTTGCTCGATCAGTTTCAAAGTCCAGTCAAGAAAATCTTTTCCCGCTGAAACCTTTAAGTTACAAAATAGTGACTAAGTTCACCGTAGACCAATGTTCTTTATAGGAACCATATTTTATAGGACCCATATTTTTCCAGAATTATTTACTACTGCCTTCATCTATGTGTCAAACTGAGGTTTGATCCTTAAAAAAAACCCTCTGGATCTGTAGTACTGGTACTGAAAACCAGTAAAGCCTCAGAATTAAGTTTTAGTTTTCCTCAGAATTAAAATTAATTTTCCTTAGGATCTATTTCCTGAAGTAATGTTAATTTTTCTTAACTAGTTCAAAGTCAGGACACCATTCAGGTGGTTTTCATACCTTTGCATTTCCACGTCATACGATCATAAACACTGATACCAGTCAACTCCATAAAATACAATCTGAATTTTATCGGATCTAAAGGATATTCTGGAGTAGCTATATGTAATGAATTTTAATAAATTTTATTAGTACAATATAAATCTTAATAATCCAAATCTTAATCCGTGCAAGCAGTTCAACAATGCCTTTCCAACAAAACTTACTATGGCTAGTACTATTAAGCCACTGGCTACCTAGTTTGTATCTTCAGATGGCGATCTAGTTGTGTATGTATCTTCTGACGGCGATAGTTTGTATCTTCAGAGGAATCAAAAGAAACTGTTGCTACCACAAAGGTCTCAGGACTAATTTGGCAGCCAAGCTTGATTGTAGTTTCTACTCCCACCAGCAAAACCTGTAAATAAAATTTGTTAAACAATATTTCTAGTGCGGATTTTCTTTCATTACCGACCGTCCTGAAAACCTAATAAAGAAAATCTAATTTTAGACTACCTTGTGACTGTACGCTAAAACTGAAAAACTTTAAAAAACTATACGAAACTTAACATTATTCATACAATTTGGATCCAAGTTCAAAGAAATTATACCTTTAGCGAGGATAGCTCAGACTAACATTGCCTTCCGATTAGACATTACGATTATCACCACCTATATGAACTAGTTACCACCTATCTAAGACTAGTTACCAATGGTTTTCAATGACAGTACGAAAGAAAATCTTTGTATGTATAAACGGAATATTCACTTACCAAGAGTTTGAGAAGAGTTGAGTAAAAAAAAAAAAAAAAAAATGCAAGCCCCCCTCTGACGTACGGTAGACTATGCCTACCGTACGCCAGAGAAGCTCCTCCCCACTTCAGGGGCTCCGCCCCTGAAGGGGGAGGATTAGCTTGCAAGGTGTTTGGTTTGAGTTCACTAAAAGTGAAAGTATCTTACCTTTGAGTATGTCATAGTTACGTATATAGACCAGAGAAGTGAAGTAGGCAGAATTTCTCATGTGCTCAAATTGAGGAAGGCCCAGCAAATAGAATCCTGGAAATAAAGATTATGAGTTAACTAACTGGAGACAATAGTCAAGGCAATAAAATAAAAATACTAACACTCCGTTTAAAGACTTTACTAACTCGCATTTAGCCGGAAAAGTTTTTCCATTTCTCACAAAAACTAGATACACTTACTCCCATTTAGCCGGAAAAATTTATCCATTAACTCGCATTTAGCCGGAAAAGTTTTTCCATTTCTCACAAACAACAATCATACAATTACTAAAATCCATAACACTAAAAATCCCCTCCAATTATTAAAACTCCACAAAAACACCGATCCATTTATAATAAAACCCAATTAGATACACTAACTAATGACCAATATCCAGTTAAAACAGTAAATAACATACCAACCGCAGATACCGAAAGCTTCCAACGATGTATGCCACACCACCAAACAAACAGTTCACCCACCACGAAACTAGACGCTTAACACCGCTGAACTGCACTTAAATAATAAACGCCATACGCGCTGTCTAGCCAACGAAATGTGTACTTTTATGAGCCAAGGAGGACGGAGCGTGCTAATATTGTCTACCGCGACGACTAGTTAATCGTTGTTTCGACGGCCAATAGATGGCAGTGGCTGGAAAGCGCTCTATCAAATTGTGGACACTGCATTGCAGACGGCTGATAAATCATCATATGAGATACAAAAATAAATTACATATAGAAGGAGGAAGCATAGCTGATAGAGAGAGAAAGACTATTAGTAAATGAACGAAAAATATATGAATACCAGTGTCAACCCGGTATGTTAAGATTAAGGGTACTATGCATTCCCTTAGGCTTTGGTCCTACATTTGTCTTCTCGAGCATGAAGCAGTGAGTGAAAGTTGCCATACGTTTTATTTGTGTCCAAGTCTGATGAAAATTACGACAGGGATGCGCGAATACCTACTCACCTCGAAACTTTCTCATTTTTTATATCTATACGTGACCAATGGCCACTGTCTCTAATTACTTTCTCTACCGGTAATACAAGTTTCTACCTCACAGACACTCGTATATTGCTAAAGTTCTTGCAGTCGCTACGACATGTTTACTGGATTTTTTTTTTTTTATTTAAAGTTTCAGAAGTAATATATATGGCATTCAGTATCCTACACTGATGTGCCTTTATTGGACGTTTATTAGAAAGTAATAACGTCACCCATTTAAAGAACGGCTGAAAAGTATTTCTCTCTCTCTCTCTCTCTCTCTCTCTCTCTCTCTCTCTCTCTCTCTCTCTCTCTCTGTGTGTGTCCGTGTCCTCTTGTCTTGGGATGTGTCACCAAGCGTCTCTGACCATGACATGCATGTAAGAATAAGTTTGTTGCATGTCTCCCTCTTGTAGCAAAAGGAAAATTTTGGCACTTTTAGCCGTGAGAAAATAAGCTAGAAACTGTTGCACAGAGCAGCCACTATAGACAAAACTAAAGACCAGATTTCTCATTCCTGTCCGAAAATGCATTTTCGTTTTAAAGCCTATGCGATAGTTACTTATATGATTAAGCCTCGTGTGCTTTGCGCCTTCTACGTAAGGGAGTTCGAAATCCTTTGTAACAGTTGACTGGGAGTTTTATCAAAAATCTCGTGTTCCGTCATTGACAGTAATGACATTAGGTCATTTAAATCAGTGACTTAATTTAGTTTATTTATGTTGTATTGGTATTTTAGATATCGTACGAAAGTGCTGTGGTTTTGTGCTTTTGCCAATAGGAAAGTCATTATGTAGAAAGTATGTTATTTTGTTCCAATTGATATTAATTCATTTTGAAGAAGTAATTACTTGGGCCTTTTGTATACGATTGCATTCGCTGCTGTGTACTTCTCTGAATGTCTATAACCGTCCTCCTTACTGTATACATCTTGCTAAACATATAGGGACAAATGCCACACCATCAACCTAACGACCTACTTAAGAAACAATAGTCAAAAGAGGTATTTATCTGGCCAAATCTACGCGCACAGTTATCCAAGAACAGCCTCTGTGCCAAGGGAATTAATACTATCAACTTGAATTAATGCGCAAGCCTCTCCTTCATCAGAACCCTTCCCCCTTCCCTCCCCATTTACGTTCCCTGAAAATTTAAATAAATTCTGCATGTTCCACGATCTTCTCGTTCCACCTAACAGTTCTCCCGTTCATTTTATCATGTCCATATACGCTACACGAAACCGTTCCCTTTTACTGTTAAATTCCTCAAAAACATTTTCATGATGAACACCTGTCATACAAGCTTTCGTTCTTAAACCTACGTGATGTCCAGTCATCTGCTTAAATCGTTTAATTAAGAGTCTTTTGACAACCACCACAGCATGCTTAGCAAAGCGGTGCCGTCTACTTCGTTACACCGCCGGTCATTAAGCAATTTTATGCCTGGCTACTACGTGGATTCCAGGTGTTCCATAAAACAGAAAGAGAGAGAAGAAAATAACCAAGTTGACAGACGCAAAGACGAATAACCTTTTGAAGAACCGTAGGGTAGCAACCTTATCGTTTATAAAGTAAACACTCCAAGTGTGTGTGTGTGTGTATGTATATATATATATATATATATATATATATATATATATATATATATATATAATATATATATGAAATCACATTAACACGTGATTCATGTTTAGATAAATCACGTGTTAATGTGATTACAGTTATATATATATATATATATATATATATATATATATATATATATATATATATATATATATATATATACTGTATATATATATATATATATATATATATATATATATATATATATATACTGTATATATATATATATATATATATATATATATATATATATATATATATATATGACAAAAGCTTGCCTGTTTATAAGGATAAACTTTAGCAAACATTTGTGCATAAGCATCAAGCTTTGCGCAAGCATAACGCACCAGTTCAAACTGGTTACTAATAATGATTTCCATAATGGTTATTTTGGAATGCAATCGCTTCATGGTTATGAATTTCGGAATATATTATCGGGGGAAACCGGAGGAGGAAAAGAGGCCTGGCCAAATGTACTACGTTTGGCAAAAACTCACGTCTGATACAAGACGGCGTTAATAATTCATCAGTTCCAATAGGCATATAGAGGATATTCAATCCGGCAAATACCAAGCATAGACTGCATATAATTCAACATTCCAGGAGAGGTTATTAGCGTCAGTATTTGTTGATCGTATGAGTATGGCATTCGAACCGTGTGTGTGTTTGTGTGCGTGTTTATTTGTTTGTTTTCTGAAAATATTTGTCATTTTTTCGTTGATTTGTTGACGGAAACGTGTCCCAAAAAAGGCAAAGAAATCATAAATATTATGGATGTTTTATCCCAATCGGGATAATATTAGTTATATAGAATATGATTAAATATTTTTTTTTATTACTACATCCATATCTACTCTGCGAATATTATTATTAGAGACGAACATCATCCAGACAGTTATTCGATAACCGCTGATGATTCACATGGTATAGAACATTTTTGTATTAACCTCTTCGCCATGTTGATAGTTGATAAACGACAAGTGTAAACTATCGACTTGAATAGACTACTCCTAACTGTCTTTCTACTACAGTGTTTTAACGGTTACCAGCCTTTTAAACTGAAATTTAAAAAAGGAAATTATTTGTCGCTTTTAACTTTATACATTATACATACTGTATATATATATATATATATATATATATATATATATATATATATATATATTATATCACAGTAATCTCTTTAATCCTGTTGGAATGGTTGATGTCCAATAGCGTCAACCTTTCATTTTCCACCGGCGTGATTTACAGAGAATAAAATTGCTAGACTTTTGGTTAGTCTCCACAGAGAGTGTCACTGGGGACCTAATGTCCACTGCATTTGGTATTCCAAGCGATCACCCCTCCAAATGCTGACCAGATGTACCGCTGGTTAATTCAGCTGATCCGGAGACTGGCCATGTCGTGCAAATCATGGGACGTTCAATATGGCTCTTAAATTTAGTTCCTTGTTACCGGTATGTCACTTTTTTTTTTTTTGTAGATTCGATGACCAGTGCATCATTTTTTTTTTATTTTGTAGATTCAATGACCAGTGCATAATTTTTTTTTTTTTGTAGATTCCATGACCA
This sequence comes from Macrobrachium rosenbergii, assembly GCA_039081455.1. Taxonomy (NCBI): domain Eukaryota; kingdom Metazoa; phylum Arthropoda; class Malacostraca; order Decapoda; family Palaemonidae; genus Macrobrachium; species Macrobrachium rosenbergii. The sequence continues at coordinate 41,148,672 of JANJGK010000018.1, forward strand.
GTGCATCATTTTATTTTATTTTGTAGATTCCATGACTAGTACATATGTATATATATATATTTTCTTTGCAGAGTCGATGACCAGTACATTTTTTTTTTTTTTGTGGATTCGATGACCAGTACGTCTTTTTTTTTTCTAGATTCGATGGCCAGTACATCATTTTTTCTTTTGTGCAGATTCGATGACTGGTACAATTATTTTTTCTTATTTTGTAGATTCGTTGACCAGTACGTCATTTTTTGTAGATTCGATGGCCAGTACGTAATTTTTTTTTATTTTGCAGATTCGATAACCGTACACACACACACACACACATATATGTATGTATATATATTATATATATATATATATATATATATATATATATATATATATATATATATATATATATATATATATATATATATATATATATCTTTTGTAGATTCGATAATAAATCATGCTGGTTGCGCAAATAATATGTAACGAACAATTAAATAACTGCTTTAGCAAGGTATGGATTAAACTCAGACTAGTTTTCTTTGTAAATTAGTGACTGGTCGTTCGGTATTTTACGGCATTTAATTGATTTAATATCGCAGCTTTTAGTTTTCTGTAAAAGAAAACTATTGTGCCGGCTTTGTCTGTCCGTCCGCACTTTTCTTTCCGCCCTTAGATCTTAAAAACTGCCGAGGCTAGAGGATTACAAATTGGTATGTTGATCATTGACCCTTCAGTCATCATACATACCAAATTGCAGCCCTCTAGCCTCAGTAGTTTTCATTTTATTTAAGGTTAAAGTTAGCCATAATCGTGCTTCTGGCAACGCAACAACACAGGCCACCACGGCCACCTGAGAGTTTCATGGGCCGCGGATCATACAGCATTATACCGAGACCACCGAAAGATAGATCTATCTTCGGTGGCCTTGATTATAGGATGTACAGAAAACTCAATTGCGCCGAAGAAACTTCGGCGCATTTTTTACTTGTTAATAATAGGGAACGAAAAATTGAATAATATCCGTTTTAGCAAAACGATGGCTTAAATTCAAAGTTTTCTTGGTGAATTAATGGCTGGTCATTCGGCATTTAACATCATTTAATTGCTTTTATATCGCAGTTTTTTTTTTGGATAAAACAGAAAATTTAATACGGAAGTGACCTAATAAGCGTTCGGCAAAAACCCATATGTAATACGGAATCTAGTTAATAATTCCGCTGCATTAGCATATTAGAGGATATCCAATCTCCAGATACCAAACATAGACTGAATATCGTATTCAACATGTTAATGCATTCCTGAAATGGTATTAGTGACACTATCCCTCGCGACTAGAGTAGACCATTCCTCTTAGCTTCAAGTTACTACGCTCTGCGTTTATTTGTTTCTTCGTTTCTTTGGCTTCTTTTTTTGTTATTTCTGACGTTCAACGTTTCACTGTAAAACGAAAGGAATTTCTAAGTGTAAATGATAGTATCTTTAGGAAATTCTGTAGAGAGAATATCGACTGATGTTGTCCCCCAATGGTTAATAAAACGACATTTAAGTGAATGAATATAACAGACGCTTTCGACCTTCACGTAAGTCCTCTTCAGCTGTGCTAAACAGTAATTACAAAATTCACAAAGAGATCAAAGTAAAAATACGAATTTTAATAGAGCATTTAAAATGGAAACCGTCAGTCCTGGTGTCTTCCACGTGTCTTACCGTTTCTTGAAGGAGTCTTCTTGTAGTTGAGTTGTTTCCTCCAAAATACCTAATTGCAGATTGGCTGTCAGGCTTTTTCTTAACCATTCAAGACTAACAAGAAGAATGTGTTTCTATTAATGTGCTTTCCCCAACCTAAGACATATTTCAAGCAAAAATGCTTTAGGTTGGATATATCACTCCCTGGAAGTTGAATTATATTCCTGTTATCGGCGTAAGACTCTTCGACTATAGTTAATGTCTATACATATTCATTGCTTGTGCGCCTATAGTTAATGTCTATACATATTCATTGCTTGTGTTAGTGTGTATCATAAATATTTGCAGTAAGGGCATATATGGTTAATAGCCCCTAAACACATTTCTTTCCGCATTAGCACAACCACTCACAAATTATTTCTTGGAAGTCATAATTTTTCGATCAGTGATTCCAGTTACCATCAACACAAAAGATATATACTTTTTTTAGGCTGGCTTATACCATCATTAATATTTCTATGTAAGATCATCTGAGAAAACAATTAAAGATTCTCTCTTTTTCACAGCTGAAATATATGAAGCGACAGATGAAACTGAACGTAGGAAATGTGATAACAAAGAATTTACTTTAATTATTTGTCATTCTCTGCTGCGTGACCAGGTCACTGAGGCCCACACTAGCCCCACAGTTGTTTGTGAGAACCCACAAATCATTAAATGCATGCAGAAAAACAACAGCAAAAAAAAAAGGTCGAAAGAAATGTTTAATTATTAGCCTAGGAAGGTTGACTATTATTCCATGATAATACAACACAAAACAAGAGTTGAAGGGCTTTCTGTTGAATAAATTTTTTTTCCCCTACGTCTGGAACGGTTTCGGAGGTTGAATTGAGTGGAATTCTTTGTTAGAATTCATTGTTCAGAAGAGAGAGAGAGAGAGAGAGAGAGAGAGAGAGAGAGAGAGAGAGAGAGAGAGACCATAGCTGGCATGTAAAAGAATTCGGATGATTGTATCAAGATTTCTAATGACAAAGATGACAGTTACTGACTTTGATTCCCAGTTTTGCCTGCGTGGCTATCCCCCCTCCCCCCCGTCCCTTCGCCCCCTCCTCCCCACAAGCACAAACACGTACGCCACGGTGCTTATTGAAGAATATGGAGCTGGATACGATATCAGCGTGATATAAATGTGCTGGCATTAACGCAAAAGCGCTTCGTTATCCTGTGCCGTTTTCCCTCCGTCAGCGTGAGTGTTTACGGATTGCAGGCTTCATAAACCCAACAAAGAGAAGAAATAGGCTGCTATATACGTCAGCAGTAATGCTGCAGGTGAAATATGCTGTGGCTTATTTCTCCTCTTTGTTCCCATATGGACTCTTCCGTCCGCATAACGCTCTCTCATCTTAGTAAGGAGATTCTCATCAGCACAGCATTTACTCTCCCCAGAGTTTTAATTTTAATGTGTATATATATATATATATATATATATATATATATATATATATATATATATATATATATATATATATATATATATATATATATATATATATATATATTGTGTGTGTCGTTTCTGCGTGTTGCAGTGCTACGCTCACCTTTGTCAGGTCCGTGAACTGCCTCCTCCCTACTGCTCGCTGCTCCAGCAGTTGTAAATGAGTACCTATGACTATTGTAGTCATTCAGCGTGAACACTCCACTTCCTTATACTAAAAGTCGTGGACTCGACGACAGTCATTTTATACTCCAACTAGTTCCTCGTTGGATGGGTCGATATCGTACTCGGCTAGCACTTTCCTAGGCCCGCGTTCGATTCTCCGCCCGGCCAATGAAGAATTAGAGGAATTTATTTCTGGTGATAGAAATTCATTTCTCGCTACAACGTGGTTCGGATTCCACAATAAGCTGTAGGTCCCGTTGCTAGGTAACCTACTGGTTTCTTGGCCACGTAAAATAAGTCTAATCCTTCGGGCCAGCCCCAGGAGAGCTGTCAATCAGCTTAGTGGTCTGGTTAAACTAAGGTATACTTACTTATACTCCAACTATGTCCTTTGCTTCATATTTGGCAACTCTCTTCTTCTCGCATCCTACCGTCATCCATTACATTTATTTCTAAATATCTGTAAACACAAAAAAATGTAATTTGTATTGGAATTCGAACGGGAATATAAAATTTAGGCCAAGAGGCCAAGAGCTGGCACCCATGAAGTCATTCACGCTGAAAGGGAAATCGAGAGTAAAGAAGGTTTGACAGGTGTAACAGGAGGACGACCTCACAGTTGTTCTATGGAAGACTTGCCATGATAAGGTAGAAGTGAGATAGAAGAAAGATGAGACGAAAGGAGGCACAGTAGAAGGAATGAAAGGGGTGGCAGCAAAGGGCCGAAGAGACGCTGCAAAGAGGCTTAAGTAATGCCTACAGTGCACCACGTTTTATGTACTGATGGCACTACCCTCTTACGGGGGTGTACTTTGTATACACGGAAATAAGGAGGTGGTATGAGAGTACGTGTTAACAATTCCGATATCAAGAGTTTTGAGTGTAAATGGTGTAAGTTAGTAGTTTGCGAAAACATATCGCTTGTAAAAGTAATGAAAGCGAAGCTCATGTATAGATATATATAAAAGTGAGTGACTGCTCTAGCACAAACGTACGTTTAGGAGTGCATGCTAGGTTCCCGTTTGTTTGTGACATACAAGCATAGAACTTTGAGGAAGCAGAGAGAGAGAGAGAGAGATATTTACTAAAATTTTTTACCCTCCGAGAGGCAAAAAGAACAAAACCCCCGAAGCTAAATATTTTGGCAACAAAATCATTTCATTTGTACACGAACCGCGCATTAAATTCGTGAGAAAGGAAAACGCATAATTCCATTAATAATATGCGCCTATTTGGAAATGCCTAAAACCACAGCCTTAATTTATGATGACTGGTCTATTTCGAAGATTTTTTTAAATGGCGTTTGGCAAAGACTCGCCCGCTTTCCAAGTCACGAAAATGGAAATTTATTAATGCCCGGTAAATACTGAGGATATGAAAATCCAATATATAAATAAGAGAACGGTAAAGGCTTAAGTTTCTGGTATACTATTACACCGCCTTTAAAGCGAAAATACATTTTCGGACAGGTATGAGAAATCTGGTCTTTAGTCTGACCGTTAGGGCCTGTTCTCTGCAACAGTTTCTAACTTATTTTCTCACGGCAAAAGTGCCAAAATTTTCCTTTTGTTACGAGAGGAAGACATGCAACCGACTTATTCTCTCTTTCACTCACACACACTCACACACTCACACACACACACACACACACACACACACACACACATGCGATGGTCAGACACGCTTGCAGTACATGACACATCCCAAGACAAACTGAGAGAGAGAACGTGAAGGTAAAAATAAATTTTTATGGCGTCTTTATATAAGTTATGTTACTTCCTGATAAAGGTACAATAAAGGCAGTTATATCCGTGTAAGATGTATATACTACTATATGCACTGCTTCGGGCACTGTAATCAAATAAACGAAACCTTCAATGAATGCGTCGTAGCGAATATAGGAACATGTGGCAATAGGCGAGTGTCTGTGTGGATGAAACTTGTAGTACCAGTAAGAAAAGTAAATCGAGAAAGGTGCTTAATTTCGGAGGAGTATCCCTGCTTGCATCGGTGAGCTAATTTCTTTTTATCTTTTATTTAGAAAAATACATTTTAAAATTCATTTTACTATTCAATACATATGCAACTGGAAATCATAATGACAAAACAGATACAGTGGGAAGCTTTGAATGGGGTTGAGCGAGTAAAAATCTGAATCATTCAGTCCATGACTGGATGTATTCCTGATACCCTATACACCATTTCCCTTATGACTGCTTAAACAAGACAATAAAACGTTTCTGCACATCTTTGGCTTTTTGATTTAGAAACTATTCATTCCCAATGATTAGCCCTCCTTTGGAAAATAAAGGTCTTCAAGAATCAGTCATGTAGACCTTTATTTTGTAAAGAAGGTTAATTATTGGGAATGATGTATGGTTTCTAAACTGAAAGACCAAAGCTGCATAAACGCTTGTTATGTCTTGTTTGAACAGTTGTGAGGGAAATGGTGTATAGGATATAAGGAATACAGTACATCCAGTCATAGATTGGATGATTCAGATTCAAATATAGAAACTTGTCATCTTAACCATAATGATCAGAATTTGGCAATGATCTTGTAAACAAGCAACATTACCTTATACGAGATTAAAGCTATGCGGCACAAAATAGCCACGTCCGTTCAGTGAAAGGTTGAAAGGTCTCACTTAGGAAAGCTTGTTGCGACATTGTAAACGCTTGAGTCATCACAACTAGAAGTTTTCTTGTTATAAACCCTGTCTAGTAGTGCATCTGTAAGAACTGTCTGTAAATTTGCCTTTCCTTATATTCCTCGTTTTTTTATCAAACTGTCATTTATCCCTTCATTTCCAAGAACGACACTTTCATTTCTGTAACAACAGTAACCACGGTGAATTTTTTTTTCTTATTTACGGGTTTGTCATATTGACAGTATTACTGATAATGCAATCCGTTTTTAATTTTACTACCCTAAAAAAATGTCTGCTAACAATTGAGCGACCCTATATGTAAATTACAGGTAACATTAAACTTATTCTAACTATCATAGATTCACCATAGTTGATTTACACACAGCGAAAAGTGGACGAGGTGAACCTGCTTTTCGCAATGTAACTTCGGATTTAGATAATCGTGGTTTACATCAGACTTGGACACAAATAACAACTGCGTCTAATATCACAGACTGTTTGCTGTTCATGAAAATAAAATGAAAATAGGACAGTGCCGCAGGAGGGAATTTATAGTACCGTTATCTTAATGCATCAGGTAGGCATTAGCAATCGCAAACTTTTCGCTCTGATACCTGCTGGTAGTCTCTCTCTCTCTCTCTCTCTCTCTCTCTCTCTCTCTCTCTCTCTCTCTCTCTCTCTCTCTCTCTCTCTCTCTCTATATATATATATATATATATATATATATATATATATATATATATATATATTTCCTTTTCCTATTTGTGATTTATTTTGGTATCCATTGTGATGATTTATCATCCTTCTGTAATCCTCTCCTCTTATTTTTTACAAAAAATGCATTGTCGTCAGTGCCATCTACTGGCCGTTGAATAAACGACAGAAGGGTCAGAGAATATCTTCAGGCCCTTTCCTCCTTGGCTCCTGAAGGAGAATATTTCGTTATCAAAACAGTGCGACCACTGGCCATTTTAGAAGTGCGATTTTGTGGTGAAGGAGCAAAACTTTCGCGAATATTGGACGTTGCTTTCGTATTTTGATTGTTTTTTTCAATGGACGCTTTAAATTGACGGTCTGCGCTGCTAAGGTTGGTAAATGTTAGGGATTCGTAGTCGTAAGCTGGTTGACATTGAATTTTTTTTTTTTTTTTAGCAGTTGGATATTTATTTGCTAATGATATTTGGCTTATTTGCTCCAGGATATTGAATTGTTGATGGTTTTAGTTGTAGCTGGATGATACTGAATTGTTAGTGATATTTTTAGTTGCAGTTGGATGATATTGAATTGTTAGTTTTAATTTCAGCATCTGTATTAGAGAGCTGACTAAGTTTTAATTTTTTAATAGCAGCAGGATATAGATTTGCCAGTGATATTTGACTTAGAGAAAAATTTTTTAGCTACTTGATTTAAAGTTTAAATTTTTTAGTTGCAGCTGGGCGATACTGATTTGCTAGTGATATTGACTTAGTTGCAGCTGCGTGATATTGAATTGTTAGTGTTAATTTTTTTAGCAACTGGATGGCTAGTTTTACTAGTTTTAGATTTTTTAGTAGCTGGGCGATATTGATTTGCTAATGATATTTGACTTAGTTGCAGCTGGATGATTTTTTTCAGCAACTGGATGACTTAGTGTGTTACTAGTTGTAATTTTTTAATACCAGGTTGATATTGATTTGCTAGAGATGTATTTCTTTGTAGCAGCTGGATATTGAATTACTAGTGATATTTTTAGTAGCTGCTGAGTGATAATGGATTACTAGTAATATAATTTAGTAGCTGCTGGGTGATAATGGGTTACAGTAATATAATTTAATAACTGCTGGGTGTTATTGAATTACTAGTGAAACTGTACTTCTAGCAGCTGGGTGAAATTGAATTGCTAGTGATATTTAACGTAGTAGCAACTGGATATTGATTTGCTAATGATATTTTTCTTAGTAGCAGCTGGATGACATTGCTTTACTCGTGATATCTTAATAGCAGCTAGGATTTTACTTAGTAGCAGCTGGATGATACTGAATTGCTTGTGATATTTTTACCTATTCTGATGTCTTTTGGTACATCTAACTTTATTTTTCAGAATCCTGTTTATGGACGACTTCAGCTTCATTTTGGTCAAACCAATAATTCTGCAAACCTCACTTCGCGGGACTGTGACCGTAACTATGCCATACTCGAAGGTAAGAGACTTTCCTCTTTTAGTATACTCAAACCTATACTAACACTGTGCAAGCTAATCCTCCCCCTTCAGGGGCGGAACCCCTGAAGTGGGGAGGAGCTCCTCTGGCGTACGGTAGACATTGTCTACCGTACGTCAGAGGGGGGCTTGCACAAAAAAAAAATACTAACCCAAATCTGAACTCAAATGCTTGGTAAGCGGTAACTTGTTTATAGAATTTAGTGATTTCATTTTTCGTCTTGTCTTTGATAACTTTATAGGGATAAAGACTAATTGCTATAAATTTGCTTTCATTAATGAATTTTGATTAAACTCTACGTTAATCTTAATTTTTGTTTAAGCTTTTAAAATTTTCGAAGTTTTTAGAATGCTAGTTTCGATATTTTACATATCTAATATTACAGTATCTATAATAAAATGCCTTTGAATATTTTTACAATATCTTACGATAGATAAGACTTAAATATCTTGATTTTTGTAGTAAAGTTTGAAGTTAAGAATTTTTAGATGTTAGGATGTTCAATTTTTGTTTCTGGTTTGACAGGCTTTCAAGACTGCATAGAAAGATAAATAACCAATACTATGAATATTGTTTGACCAATACTATGAATACTGTTTGATAATTTTAATTACAGGTTGTGCTGGGATACAACAATCAAGTTTTCCCATCAAACTGCCTTGAGAGCACCATGATAGCGACGACAGTTGATTGACATAACTGGAAATATTAACCAGATTGACTGGTATTTATCGTCAGTACTGGACCCAGTAAGTCCATTAGTATGGAGTGGTGGTAGAGGAAAAACCACGGAGTGGTGGTAGAGGAAAAAATACCCAAGTTGAACATCTAGAGAAACTGACTGGATTTCTTAATAAATAAAGACATTACATTTAACTCTGCGCTAAATTCAAATTATTTTTCCTTCTAATCCAACTACAATCCTACCAGAGTATTTCATAGTTTACTGTTTACTGGAATCTTAATTTACTGCAAGCATATATAATGTGCAATGCAAAGGTTCTTACCATTCACTGGCATTTTTGTCAATTCGGTTGAGCTGAAGCAAGGCATCACTTAACTCGTGAAGGGAATTGACTGTAATTTGCTTATATGAATGTTAATTCGGTTGAGCTGATTCAAGGCTTCACTTAGATCGTGATGGGAATTAACTTTTTTTCGATGAAGTTGTCATTCTTAAATACTACAAATAACTTATGATTGTACAAGTATATGAAATTGAGGCCAAAAAAATTATCCATTGTCTAACCTCATCCGGGTTTCAAAGCAAGTCTTGAAATATAATTCCTTGAAGGCAATGAAGCAAAAAAAGGTCGATGAAGGGAAAAAATATAACCCTATGTAGTAAACCCCAGAAAACATTCCTTGATAATGGACATGGTTTAATGCTCTGTTTTAAAGTGATAATTCTTTTGGCGAGTTGTCAAAATGCTGTTCTAATTGTTTCTTAGTCACGTAAAATAAGACTAATCCTTCGGGCCAGCCGTAGGATAGCTGTTAATCAGCTCGGTGGTTTGGTTAAACTAAGACTTGACTTAAAAATTTGAGTGAGAGAGGTAGCCATTAAAATGACCAAGTAACTCTACCAAATAATCTCTTGGAACTCTGTCCATGGTTCCTGACTGAGGTTTAGTATCCGCAGAACTCGTTACACTGACGGGAAGACTTGGCTACTGTGGGCGAACCTAGAGCCAACGTCTAGTCGGTGACAGGTCAATCAAGCTATTTGGGATTATGGTCGTCATCAGTGTTTAGTTCCCATTGAATTATGCCTCTAGATTACTAATCCTGAAACGATTTTTTAGGGTGGGAGCTAAGTTTGATTCCTGGAAATATGTAGTTACTGTCATTTAACGTAATTGTCCGAGTAGGTCTGATTTAGATTTTCATCCTGTGCTGCTATGGGTCCATTAGTGTGAGACAGTAAAAAACATTATCAATGAGCAGAAGTTAACGAATTTAAGAAAATTACACAGGCTTGTCGTAGATCATCGCCAAATCCCAATTACCAGCTAGAGTCCCTTCAGAAATGTCATACTTAAACCTAACAGCATTGCACTCTATAACTGCATTGCACTCTATAACTATTATCATGCAGGATCATTAGTGTAGTAATAGACAGTACTGTAGTTCTGAATATGACCCAGGTTTACATAATTTCAGTTCTGTCTTTAAACTAGTTTCAGAGGGGGAGACACTAGTTATGATGAATAGGTGACGCTTAACTAGAAGAAAATATATCTTTTAATTCTCCTGAGGGTAAATGAGTAATTTCCTTTAACATTCAAACTTAATTTAGACAAAGTAAAGGCAGAATGTGTCAATGAATTTCTGCAATACTTACGTCACACATTTCACAACTGTTCACGTTATATAATAATTTTTTACGAAAGTGAAGGGAAATTCTCCGGGTTAAGTGCTTCCAATAGTATTCAGAATTTCAGACAAAAAAATTTTAGAACAATCTGGTAAACTAGAAGAGAATAGACACATTTATCTGAAGTGTTCGTACACACACGGGATTGGATGAATTCAAACGGACGCGGTTGTTCATTGTTTTTTAATCGCGTTTTTTCCTCCGATTCTAACACCCTTGAAATATTGTTATACAATGTTAGTTAATGTGGAATTGCATTGGATTACTTTCACAGTAAAATTAATATATTTGCATGGCTACCCTTTACATCTATTGAATCCGTTGGTGAGCTGGAAAAGTATTGGAAAAACTTCATTTCTTTAACACTGAACTCCTGATATGTACAGTATTAGTAGAACTTCTCTTTGCACTGACACAGTTCATCTTGCTGTTTTCTGTTGTTCGAGTGTCTTGTGATAAATTCATGACGCCTTGAACAATTAGGCGGACGCCCGAAAGATACCAGTCGTGGTAAAACAGGTGATTTCCTTGTTAAACAACGTCAAACATGATTTAAACAATCATTCAGAAGTTTTCAAGTTGGCCAACATCTGTAGGTTATAATAAAATATCTACGCTGCGCTATTGTCATTAGTAGCTTAATATTACAATAATACTCTAGAGTTTATATGATAATGTACGCTCTTATATTTTTTAAATATTCATTTTTTATCTATTATAAAAACTATCTGTATATATAATATACAATATTACTCAGTCTCAATAGCACTAATAACTAATACAAAATGTTCATTTAAGACGCTGTTAGGTCACACTCCAGTTCTCTGTCCGGCATTCTTCGACTATAAAGCGAGGGAACATTTTTTTTATGGCAGGCCACAAGTTGTGGGGGGGGGGGGCGATGGTGCCGTCAGTGCACCTCAGGCTTTACTTACGGTTCTCGGCAGCGTCCCTTCGACCGTAGCTGCAACCCCTTGCATTCCTTTTACTGTACCCTCGGTCATATTCTTCTCTTCCATCTTTCATGGTGCAACTGCGATGTTTTCCTCCTGTTAAACCTTTTAAACCATGCTATATTGAATTTCCCTTTCAGCGCTGAATGACCTCATAGGTCCCAGTCCTTGGCCTTTGGCCTAAATTCTATATTCTGTTCTACGTTCTGGTAGGGTTGTGCATGTTGATTATCTTGAAGTTGAAGCCCATCACACGTTCTCATTTGTTTT